>CM055966.1:24330000-24647500 GCA_029531755.1 Holothuria leucospilota
ACAGCCTCAATCCTCGTAACTTGTCGTTCTGGCCGACGTTTTACAGTTCTAATTGCTAGAATATGTCAATAACATGACCATGATCGCTTTGTCCTGAGAATAATAGAAAACCAATACATTTCTGACATGACCAAAAATGTCATTCTCTAGAGAGAAAGAACCTGATAACAAATAGGCAAACGCGGGTTACATCGTTGTGAAGTTGAACGATTCTTGTATAAAGGCATAATTGCCAGGAATTCCTTACACTGCAGGGAGGTGATACTGACAAACCCTACCTTTCATACGCGTATGAGACGGGACGGCGCCTGTTGGTCGGTGTGAGGCAAAATTCATGTCATCGTTCTTTGCCAATAAGGAAATCTTTCAGGGCAATTACCTTCCGCCTCCTTCTTAAATGCCTTTCAATATGCCTATACTATTTTGAAACGAACTTTTACTAGGCCTATTTTGCAACGAACTTGTGACTTTTGAGTTTGGCAAACTTGATGGTTTGCCTTATAGATAGTTCTCAGTGACGTCACAACTAGACATTAGCAACCGCCATGTCTGAGAGCGGGCCTGTGCGAACATATGGAGATTGCCCTCAAACATGGCTGAAATACGCCACGTGAAAAGCTCCTATGACGTCACGTGAGAACTATCTTTATGTAATATTCATATCCGTCATCACATTCTGCATTCTTGTCAAGGAAACTATGACTAGAATAAGCTCATCTTTTGGCTGCGACAATGTATAGATGGAGTTGGTGTGAAACAGCCTGAACACCTGTTGCCTACCCTTTAAAGAAGTTCTTTGTCATGGGTCCTCCAAATATAGGTAAAAACACTTTCCTGTGATGTCATCTCATCCTTAAAATAAATTAAATAACCTGCTGAAAGCTTTTTGGTGTATAAGAGAGAAGTAGATAAACATGGAAATGTAGTGACTGGGAAGAGAAAGTTACAGAGAGAGACTGAGACACGGAAAGGTCGTGGGAAGTTGAATGAGTCATGATGTTAAAGGTCGTGTGACATATGTCCGGACATATATGCCACCGAAAAGAGCTGTTTCACTTGTCAGCTAAAGAATTAAGTCTTCCAGTGAAAGATTCGTTGGAATTATTTAAATATCTTTTACCGTTGTCAAAATACACGTCTTCAAAATTTGATAGCTTCTGAAGTAACTCACTGCCTATGCAAAAATAATGATGTCGAGTGTTGTACAGTGTTAAGATTTTTTTGTTAACCCTATATAAATTATCTCTTAATTACTGATCAGATAGTTTACAGTTTGGTAAGTGATATAAATATTTCTCAAGGGAACAATTTTAACTTTCATACTAAACCCCTCAGGGGGTAACAATACTACCAGTGTTCTTGTAATTAAGGTTGAAAAAACAAAGGCTAACATATGATATGTCCATCTTTCGATGTCACATGTTTGCAAATTGTAACTCATGTTTATCCATGATACAAGTGTGAAATAGAAATTACCCCGTAAAATGATCAATAGTTAAAGGCAGTAGGCAGTCGCCCCAAAATTTGCTTTGAAAAATCAGCGAATTATTGCATTACAAGCACCTCTGAAGACGCCTTAAACATAACTGTTAAAAACAATAGGTAAAACAAGGAGAAATTCTACTTGAATTTTACAATTCACTAACAAAAACTTTGTCACATGATCAAAATAGGCCATTCATGAACTAGAGTGACGGGGCATACAAACCCTGATTGGGGTGACTGCCTATTGCCTTTAATGGATTTTAATGGAAATTGCCGCTTTTTTCTGGACTTTTAACGCTTCTTACATCAAATATCCAACTATATAATTTTCATGTCACCACACCTTTAAGCATCATTGTTTTGAGTGCGTTTCATGGTAGCACCGGAAATTTTACTTACATTCTCAGCCGTTTGTTATGATACATTATACAACAAGACGGCTCCTTAACAAATGAGACGGTTCAAGCTTGACGGAACAACACGTGACTTTGCAAGAGAATTTCAATTTTGTAAGTGTAGGATTGAGAATTGAGTAGGACTTGTTGAAGATTCTGAGCGGCACAGCACAGCATGATGTCAGAGAAGCTGTTGTTGAACAATACCGAGAACCTTCTACTGGAACAGGCGTTTCGGTATGTAGTGAGATTTAGTACTGATCAAGAGGGACGTCGTTTTGTTGTTTACCAGTTAGGCCTATGATTCCCCCCAGAGCAGAGCATTTTTATGATGGACCAATCAGGAGTTCACAAATGTTTCTAATAAAGTGGGTACTGTTAGGATCATAGCTTCCACGTGCCTATCAGCAATCGTATAGACACTTGAAATCAGTAGCTATAAGAGAGTTAAAACTGAAGCAGTTAAAGGAAGCCGGGTTTAAGCAAAAAAATTAATTCTCATATGCGAAAGAGGAACTAAATGTAAGCAAATTGGTGAAACTTTCAGTCAGTTAAAACATGTAGTTCTCTAGATATCAGCAAATAAATTTACTACATTTGTGACCAAAAGTGCATGAGCATACAAGAGACAAGCAGGGGTTGTATCACCTCCTCACATCGATGAGCAATGCTTCGTTTCCTTTGTTTCCAGTCTGTTGTGTTAACGTTGAAGTTAATAGGGACAGGAGCTCTCCATGGGGAATTCGAAGTTTGTTAACTTCCCATGCCTCTCATGCATTCGCATTCTTTTAACATGGGATCATGGAGGAGAAAAATTGGTTGTAAAGTTTAAAGAAAAATGAAAGAGTGTTCATTAATGTGAGGTTGTGATGTCATATGTGCTTGCTTCAAGTTCACTTTGGGTTGAAAATGTTACAATTTCAACTGCTTATATCTTGCAAACCACACATTGGATTTCAATGTAAATTTTACCAGAATGCTAAGAATAAGTACCCCCTCTAACATATCAAATCTTGATTTGAGCCTAGACCCAGTTCTTTAAGTAAGGCCTCGGGTCTTTGGCTGTTAAGTCGGACTTGAAGAAATTTGTAAGTAACCGGTTAGAGCTCTTAGTCAAAAACTCTGTAAGTAAAGAGAACTTTGTTTTCCAATCTTCATGGCCCGGCCAGTTTGATTCAGGTTGACTTTTTCTGAAAACCAATACTCGAGTAAATCGTCGAGAATCAAGACCAATCTTGTAAATATTCCTTGGTGTGCATGCTTCAACGAAGTTCATCACTCTGAATCAAACCAAGATACCGTATTCTTCGTTACATTACATGGTGGAGTATATGAGATATACACCCCAAGCCTTCTCTGGGCCGATTTGCTGTACTATACAATATGGACAGTATATCTTATGTCCCCTAGCTATTCCCCTGAATATACTGTGATAAAGAGGCATGGGAACTCTCCACCAATGGTGGAGGGGTGTATGGGTACAGTGGCATGACTTGACTTGAACTTGTCCCGCCAAGGCGGTCCTTGAGTTCCCACCCTCCCTTACGAGAAGCACGAAAATATGTGCATCATACTTAAAATGAAAGAACTGTTTTACGGTAGCCATTTTAGTGAAATATGAATAAGAAATATAAGAAAAAATAAGATAATAATATCATAAGAAATAAGAAACATAAATAAGAAATATAAACTGTGTCCGGCGTCTGACATCCTTCTACTTTTATCGACATCCGACACAGATTTTTCTTTGCAGCAGACCAAACGTGCCACCCCTAGAAAGTGTCCCGGGAACGGACCTCCCTCTTTCTCTCTCCTCCAGAACCGATATCGTTAGGCAAGGTTACTCTTTCTAACTTCGGAGCTCTCCCCGGTTTTCTTGGTATGAATGAACCCTGCTGAAGGATCACTCTGTGGGGTCTAGGGCTAACGCCTCATCGTGAGTGAAAGCAAATCCCTAGAAACTTTGTGTAGGTTTTCTTGAGGACACCAGACGGCTCTTAGCTACTACAAAATAACACTGGGTGCACCACAGGCAGTTTACAAAACACAGTCAATTTTCAACCTGTTTGGACAAAAACAGACCAATAGCATGCGAAGGAATTAGTGAAAGGAATGAAGGTTTAAACGAAGGGGGCAAGTCTAAAAGACAATTCCATATTGCCTTTAAACAAGAGTGAACCATCGCTAAAGTCTTTGATGTACCTCACTGATCCAAAATATTCATAAATATTTCTTCTCTATTCACCCGATCGCACAAACAGTGAGCTGATCACATCAGCTCACTGATTTTTATAATCATTGAGTATGTTAAGAGGAAGTCATTGTAGGCCCCTAAACTTGAGTACTTTATTGTTGCAAACTAACATCTAGGCTACTTATTTCCGTTATTTCTTTAATTAAGATGCTGTCAATACAATGGAACATCACTTGTGTTTTATATTTGTTAGGTAAGTGAAGAAGCTCTTGTCAAAGTTTTTGCAGTGTACTATGGCAAGAAAAAGGGAGCTTAATTTATTTCTCTCGAAGCCGCAAGTGTCCATCTATCTCTATCTTTCCATGTCTATGGTATTTTATGCAGCATTGTTTGTATTGTCCTAGGGAAACAAATAGAAGAGCCGACCCATGTAGAGAAGCCAATCTATCTTGATCTTTAGTTTGCAATGACTTTGGAAAATGTAAGCCATTTGGTCATTGTATCTAAACATTGTACAAAAGAAGGACATTTCTGTTCAAAAAGCTCGCCAGTGGTTTGAAATCTATTAGTGGTCTTATAGGTCAAAATTGAAACTATAATTGAAATTATTTAGAAGCTGGTAGATGCAGTCATCATGTATAGTGTCCAAGAGTTGGGGGTAATTTCGAGGTCATGAATGTCATTTGAGGAAGCCTTCCTAATGATTGTTGGGTTTACATGAAAGTTGGTAGATGTAGTCCAAATTTGGTGCTAAAAATGCAAATGTTGTCTCTGTCTGCTTAGCGAATCGCAAAAGAAAGTTTAAGCAGATCGTTTTCAGTATGTAACATTTCCAAAATTGTCATGTGTCTGATGCCTAACTCACAGCAACACAATAAACTCTGGGCTTCACCAATACCTTTCGACCCGAACAGACGGTAAGAGTCAAATGCTCCGCTATAGTCCCTGTGCCATAACCTGTATCTACCCAGGGAGTTGCAAAATTTGCAACTCCCTGATCTACCCAACCCTGAAAACTTAATTCTGCGCACGCACATATTAGCTTATAATATAGCTTCTACACACAGGGGCGTCAATACCGGGGATGTTACCCCCCAGAAATTTTGAAAGCGTCGTCTGTCTTGAAAATTTTGCGGTCCGTGGGAATGAAAAAATTCCACTTTCTTTTGCAATTCATTTACCTTGTCTGGAAAAAATGTTTTATTTGAAAATACAAAAATCTCTGGAAATTTTATGATCACAAAGTTGGTCCTTTGATGTAAGCGCAGGGGCCAAGAATGTTTTCTCAAATTGTGTATGAGCAGATGGGTACATGCAACATTTATGCAACATTTTTACCCGTTGGCGATAACTCAATAACGAATTGATAAACAACTGCCATATGCATAGAAGATGTTCAAAGGTCTTCTATGCCAAAGTATTCATCATGATGGCAAATATGAAGGTTACCTTTGTAATATAAGTCAGATTGGGTTCACTTCTGGTATGCCGAAAGTTTAAGTTCCCATAAACTGGGAATGTTATCTACAGGTCATCAAAGGTGATATGAGATAGACCCTTTCGGCACTGTGAAAAAGTACTGGCAACCTAACAAATAACTCTATCCTAACTTCCCCCACTTGGGTATCTCCTCAGACAGTCAGATGATATAGGCGATTAACAGTTGCCATAGATGCTCTCGCATATTTAAGTGCGTCCTCTAGTTACAATCCACACACTGTAAAAATTGATTAACACTTTTTTGTAACAGATAATAAACGCGTCTTGGCGTTTATGTAACAGAAAAAAACAATAAAATACATAAGCAAATTAAACGTCTAAAACGCCAACTTTAACACGTTTATGTAACAGAAAAAAACAATAAAATACATAAGCAAATTAAACGTCTAAAACGCCAACATTAACACATTGACGCCACTTTAACGCCATCTCGTAAACAGGTTTATGCGTTTATTTCATGATTACTGTAAACATCAAGTTGTTTTTAATAAAGAAAAAATAAGAAATTATATAAATCATGTAAACGTGTTTGCGGAGTGCACTTTAATTAACGTCATTATCCTTATAATGTGTTAATATTCGTTCAGTCATTTACTGTGCTTATCCATTTTGTTGTTCGTTTTTTAATTCTTAAACGCCATATAGGTGTTAAAAAATGAAGACTTCTATTTTTACAGTGCATGCATTTTGGGCTAGCTTTTACCATCCGTCATGCCCTCATACCATTTTGAAGTAACGTACTAATAAAATATTACCACCATCATATTACCTACGTAAAGACAATGAAAAGAGCTTGACGTCGAGTCCCATTTTCCAGAAATATACTAGGATTACAAATAAACTTCTTCATTTTGCAGCTATCACCCCTTTGAAACTTTGAACGTAGGCTACATACCCCAATATACCAAAGGCGGTGTGGGGTGTCATCAGGTTTTAAAACCCGTCACCAGATCTATGTCCACAAGTGATACAGCATCCATACGGAAAGAAAGAATTAATACTTCACTTATATCTACTATTCGATTCTAATTCTTGGTTCTTATGCCCTTGTTGGTAAGCCTTCGTTTCAAATCTTCTGACAAGTTCGTCTTGAATGAACTCTTAGACAGCTTGTAAAATATGGAGATCCATATTGAAGCCAATTTCTTTGGAGAGCATGGATTTTGCTTGAAGGGCAATTACGTAAGTAGTCAATCATGCAAAAGTTACTAAAACCATGAATTTGAAAAAAAAAACTGTTTGGATCTTTCCTGAAATTGTGGTGGCATAGCCCCAGGATTTCTCCTCGTTTGGTGCCTGGCCTAGTTTTGTACACACCAGCGATTTTTTTCTGTTCCATGATAATATAGGCCTACTCGTATTCTTACCTGATTTGGGGTATGTCACGCAGTAGACGTCGTCATCCCTTACTTCAAACGTTTGAAGGGCGTCCAGGTTTTCCGGTGTTTGAAGGGAGTAAAATGTGTATCCTTTGTACTTGTGCTGTCCATCAGTCCCCAAGCAGTTTATTTCCTCTTCAGACTGGGCCTGAGCAAAAGTGATTGCATTAGATTGAAGCCTGTCCAAATCTCCAGACATTTTGATAAGTCTCGATATGAAAACGGCAGTCTGGACAAATGCGTTTTGTTGATTATATCAGCCTATATCATGGAGGGCAAAGGGCCTCTCTGCCTACACAGACACATTTACTTGCCTGACTTTCATACAGGTACTGAAGCTAAAAGGTGCCATACAAATAACTAACCCTTCCGAGTCCTTGAGCACTTGCGTTTTTGTCAAATGTTCCGATCATACGAATAAAAGTTACAAAAATTAGGAATTGTTCACCCCTGAGATATCGTTTTATTAGAAAGTTCGTTCTTACAAAACGTTTCTGCAAAATTTTAAATTACTGACAATTTTCTGTAACATGATGAAGTAGTGACGTACCAGAAGTATATTGGTGTCCGTATAACCTGCATGAAGTTAATGAAACTTTTGTCCTACTTAGCTCCGAAATTAAATATGTATGTAGCATATTTATTAACAGATCTTATCAAAAGATAGTGTCTTTAATCTCAGCTCTGTAAAGACCTTCGTCCCTTCACCATTATTTTGCATGAAAGGACCGTGACTGCCTATAGTAGCCCTACTTACTATTTCTGTGGTGCCTTAAAGCAAACCAAAATTATTTGAGAAATTATGATGGCCTCATTTTATCATTATGTAATAATCAGCTTAGTAACCTCAGTCTCCTTTTACCTTTGTGCCCTTTGTTACCTAGCCCCTGAATCAGACTAGGAATAAATCCTCTACCATGGCCCCAAACATTGACATGAATCCCAGCAGACGCATATCATTAATCATATCGTATCACCTTGTCATCGTAGGAGACATTTATAAGAACTTAGATACTCGAGCAGACCGTCGAGATCCCTCTTAAGGGGCACATGGGATTTTGGTGAGTCGAGTCTCTCATCCTCAGTCGTTAATACCCAACTTCACATGTACTTTTCCTTGCAACCAAGTGAAGGTGTAATGTGCTCAATTTTCAGCAATGAAACTTTCGTTTTGATTGGGGTTTGGAAGACTTCATCTTATGATCACACTTACTTGCATGTCCACTTGCGTAATGTGAATGCCAGTTCGTAAACACTGTGTCATTTTTATGTGGGTAAAACCAAACGTGACCTGGTTGATCGACTTTACTACGGAACACTTGAGGGCCATTAATTTAAGCACAGGTGAAAGTATGTCGAATGTAAAATCATTCTTCAGTGAAAAGACATTTGAAAATGCTTATAAACTTGTAGAAAAGGACAAAAGCTAGAGGCACACATCAAAATCAACAAATCAATTCTAACAACACGGTTATAGTATTCTGTGGTGAAGATCATTACATCTATATTATTAGCCTATCGATTGCTGCGGTCAGAATTGAGTACTGCACAAATACACTTTCTAGCCTTTCTTAAAGGGCGATTCTCGTCATCCCAGATAGTTCCAATTCTCCCAACTAAGCAACTTTCAGCTCCTCCCACAACTTTATAAATATCCTCCTTGTACAGAAACAAACCTATTTTACTGCTTCAGGCCATGTCCTGGTGAGCATACGAGGTTATAATGTGTAATTCAAACAATCTCTTTGCATTGTGTGGAATGTAAGTTACTCTGCATCATTCGAATTTTCAAACTTTGATGTCAATCAAAGATTAGGAACCAACTGATAATTTTGATACCCCCACACCAAAAATGTACTTTGGGGTGATGACTGCTTGTCTTTAAGTCATGTAGCTTTTTATTGCTTTCTTAGCCTGCTCAATGACTTCACTTCAACAGTTTAAGGAAACTTGCACATCTTGGAACGCATTTTTACTTTCTTCTTTCGGGCTGAGAAAGACTGAAAAAATAGCCGAAAGCCTCTCGACCCGAAGTGCCCTGTTATTTTTATTTCTTCAAGTAGTAAGTTTAGTTTTCTTATTCAATTATATATAAATGTATATATATATATATATATATATATATATATATATATATATATATATATATATATATATATTTATATATACAATTCTAAACGATATGAGTATCATCTGTCTGGTTTTTCTTGTTACTATTTCTATGTTTCACAAAATTTTACTTATATTACATACATATATAAATATAAATATATATAGATATATGTATGTATACATTGGTATATATATATATATATATATGTACATACATATATATAATATTGAATAGTCGCAAAGAGATCATAGGCCATTTGTCCTCTAACATAGGCACTTGCCTTATACTGAAAGAAGACATTATTATGAATGGAAAACTTAGCCTCAAGCAAGACTCGAACCAGCGACCTCTTCGTACCCAGCGGATGCTCTGACCACTGAGCCATCAAGGCCTTTGTGGAAGAGGTTAAATACTATCGGGTTAAGTTTTCCATTATTACGTCATAGGGGCACGCCCCTTTAGTATTGAGTAGGCATGGGAGACGTAGCGACTTTATATGAATAAATGAATCAAAGCTATATTAAATAGTCGTGTAGAGATCTTAGGCGTTTTCCCTCTAACACAGACACTTGCCTTATACTGAAAGATGATATTATTATATGAACGGAAAACCTAGCCTCAAGCATGATTCGAAATAGCGACCTCGCGAGATGCTCTGACCACTGGGCCATTGAGGCCCATGTGGCCCATGTGGAAGAGCAGCGCGGTCAGAGCATCCGCTAGGTGCGCGGGTGGTCGCAATATACATAATGAAATAACCGGTCATACTAAAGTAAGCCCGGTCAAGCCCGGCTAGGAAATAAAGACCGGCTAAAGCGCATCAAAGACCGGCTGAGAAATAAAGACAAAGAAAATGTCTTTGGAAATGTTACCTAAAGATGCCTTAAAGTTTCTAAGGTCTTGTGGTACCAATTAACCGATAGATATGACTGAAAACCAAAGAGTGACCATACATAGCCTATAAAGTATCACTTGTATTGTAAATGTAAGATTTCATTGGAATTGCGTTGAATATAGGCCTAGCGTAGGTAATTCCAATCCGGCAAAATGAGACAGTCAAAAAGAATAAATTACAGCTAGTATTCCGGGGAAAAATTGATCTTGCCCTCCGATGATATTGGCCCCCGTACGCCTTTGCCAGAGCGCCGGTCCTGCAAATATTGCATGTCCAAATAAAGAAATGAATTACTCCTCGTAAAGTTCCCAATTTCAGCCCAGGTGAGATAAAATAATTGTCACACGATTATCACGAGCAAGTTCATCAAATTGGGTAGCCTAGCTAGTCATCTACATTCAGACTGGGATGACTGCATCAGTTTCCCTTTTTAAGCAAATATAGCGGTATGTCCTATTTGGTACAAATTCCAACCGTGCATGCCAATGAACTCTGCACATGATGGAGACCGTTTTACGTACTTTGTAAACGGATACACAGGGATATCGTTATAAAACACATTTGATTCTCTACAACTAACTTAATGATCACTAAGCACACTGTTATTCAATAGCATTTCTTCGTTCGTTATTTACATCCGTAGTCTTTTTGCTGTAAGCCGGTCTTTGTTGCACTTTCGCCGGTCTTTATTTCCTTGCCGGTCTTTGTTGCACTTTAAAAGGTCTTAATTTTCCCTGATGCGCTTTAGCCGGTCTTTATTTCCCATCCGGTCTTTGCCGGGCTTAATTTAGTATGACCCGAAATAACGCTTATCTTTCGATTTTCAGATGCCAGTAACTTAGCAATTAACAAGCCCAGAAGGGTTTCTGTGCACTTCCCTTCACCTCATGTAGTGTTTTACTTCATATTCTTCTTATGTTTGTACATATTAATATGATTACCTGAAGTGATAAAACAAATAAACGAAACGAAACAGTGGTCAAATCCAGAAAAAGTCCCCGAGGAAGGACCCCACAGACCTAGTCGAACTGACCCGGAGACTAATCTCGCTGCTGTACATGATCTGTTGATGATGAAACAGGGCGTTTGATGACCAAAATCAGCTTTTGATTTATTGAAATAATTTTCAATTATTGATTTGAAATTAGTATTTAGAATTCAATTAATTTTAGAAAGCATTTCTACATGCCCACTAAGAAACATTTCTCTTAAACAGGCGGTCGTCTGAGAAAGCGTTACCATCCTAAATTAACCTTCGTATTCATTCTTTGTAAATTAAAACGGAAATATGAACTGTTGGTTCTTAGCAATATCGATCAAATTATCTTAAAGGTCGTACTTATTACAATACTACCCGCAAAGTTGGTATTGCACTTATCCATTTCTCCTCAACGGTGCAATCAGAGACATTTTTGGCTCGTAAAACCACCATCATGGTGTAGTCTTTCTTCAGTCCGCTGGTGATTTCATATATGCCTATTTAATTTCAACATATCTTACAGGCCAGTTATTTCAAAGTTTTCCTGTCTTCCAAGATAGAGCGAAACATCTCTCTCAACTCTCCTCTCCAAGCAGGTACGTTATATGTGATGTTTTTCTTTAGATCAAGTCTGTTTACTACGCTTAAATTATTACAAATAAAGTTATAGAGGATGCTACGCTGACACAACGTCAACGGGGATAAAATCAAGCATCCCCAAGCGAATATTGTCTCAGAAACCACGTTCATATTTCTTTATTCTACTCTGAGAGGTAAAACTTCCAGATGTAAAAGTCATAAGCAAGAACAAATGTTACTTTAGAGCACTCCTCACATTGCAAGATAGTTTGCCATTAGTACCTTCAGAGGTACAGAAAGAACTGGGCAGTTATGTCTCATTTGAAAAAATATTACAACACCGGTATTTCCTATTAAATTGTCTTTAACCATTTGTAATAGCAATGGGAATATCGTAAATCGCGAAAACTTGTCACCGCCTATTTGCCTTGTTACTGCCTGGCTACGAACTGGCCCTATGACAGAGTGGATAAGGGTGATTACATCACCTGTATTAAGGTTTAGCAATCTTTAGGTTTGAAGTGCATTCCCTGGCCGGCCCGGGCGGACTGCCGGCCACACTGACATTTGGGTAATGCTGTTTGGGCTGATGGGTTCTAGGCGCAGATCCGTGGGGGCACAGAGGGGCACGTTCTCTCCCCTCTTTTTCGCCGTTCGAAATGTGAAACGAGGTAATGACGCTGTGCCATATTTCGTTCGGTAGGCTACGGTAAGCGGGGAAAGTTAAAGTGTACCTAAAGTCTGAAAATTCAAAAATATATATTACAGAGCATGAAAACTGAATTCCAATGGTCCAATTCCCATCTTCACAGGACTTTCTTAAGCTGAGATATAAAATGTTGAAGTTTATTCACTCGATTTAAAAAGGTAGATTGCGCAATTATTTGTGATGTCATTGTTGTACTACTCAAATTACAATCTTTGTATTTCTTTGTTTTTCTGAACGCCACCGCACCTTGTGCCAAAATGTGATCGCGTTCTTACTGCTTTGGGGTGACTTGACTATACAAGCCCTCTCTGTACAGCATGTCATGCAAGAAAACAGGAAGCGGTCAAGGTCATATAAACATTTTTAATTTTAAAAGAAAACAAAGCATTTAACGTGAGTTGTACAACAAGAATGTCAAAAATTATTGCGCAATGAACTGTTTGGATTTAAGTGAATAAATTTTAACATTTAATATCTCAGCAATGGAATAAGCTATGACAATGGGAGTTGGACCAATAAGATTAATTTTGTAACCTCTAAAATATATATTTTTGAATTTTTAGACTTTAGGTCCACTTTAAGTTACTATCGGGTGGCCTGGATGCAGTAGAGTGTTCAAAGGGGGGGGGGTCGCTGGCATGACCAGGCCCTTTGTCGGGAAAATCTGTCGCCATTCATAATCGGTTTACCTTTTTTGGCTTTCAAAGGGTCATTTCTGCAATGACACCCAAGATTTTCGGTACGCTTTGCCCACTCTTCCTCAGTTCTGTTACTTATAGCTAAATATAATTCAAACCTTTTCCACCTCTTCAAGTAACTGAAGAAGTAGAATACAGGAATTTAGGTAAATGTTGGGAATTTCACCTCATTTCCGCACCTCATATCACCTCCTTTAGTCAATGTTTTCTTGGGTCTGTAGTGCGGTACGGCTAAAGTGACACAAGGAGAGAAGTACAATGTAAGTTAAGGGACCAACTGCCAGGACAATTGATCTTTATTAGCTTTTAATAAGTACCGATTCTTTTTAGTGTAGGATAACCCAAAAAATTTTCGCTCGCTTCGCGCGCTTTGCAATACTTTAGATTCTGGGGAAAACATTAGATCAGCACCGAAACTACGTTCCTCTCGTATATACACATTTTATGAAATATATGCCCCACAATGGCATGGTTTAGTACCATAGGCGTAGGAAGCTTTTCGAGACTGGGGCTGAACCTTGTTTCGGATCGCCGTCCTTGGGGAGGGTCTAAGGGGAAGGGGTGGAAAATTTGGGGGGTATTTGAGGGCCTTCAGATGCAATTTGGTGCAATATTTTCGACAAACTTTAAGGAAAATTACAGCAAATTTTTGACATTTCTTACAGAAGAGACAAATAAGGGGTTTTGCCCTTGGATCTTGGGGGCGGAAGCATACTTCAGCCCCCCCCCCATTTTTGACTCAGTTCCCCGCTTCCTACGCCTATGTTTAGTACACAGGTTTTCTTTAGATCCCTCTCACCATCCCCTTGACGGCATCAGGGCTGTCGCGGCTTCGGGTCACTGCTTCCGCCCGTCTGGTCACCCGTCGGGTAAAATCCTGGGGCCATCCCTGGCACTCAAAACTCAGAAGTAGCCTACAGAATGAGATAAGGAGAGAATTTTTTTCATTATTTGGTCATTTACCAAAGGATAGAGCTCTTCCAATCGCCCTTCAGTGAATAATCAGACAGTATGCTATCGATATCATATCTGGCCCATGGTGCAGGTAGGCCTACTATCATTAAGTTTCCTTCGCGCTTCACGCTAGTCACTTTAACCATCTGTAATGGTAAAACTATACAGGTTTAAGGATGAAACTGTGAAGCTGTTAACTTTTGCGATCATCTCAAGCAGCTAGGTTGACAGGCCTCGTGATCTTAAACGTACAGTCCTGTCAATGTATGTGATACATACTGTAGCACACTGCAGCTTACAACGCATAGAGGATAACTTGAACTCTCCGTCATTGACATCGAATTTCACAAAATCTGAAACGAACGAAACCTGATCAATAAGGCCTCTAGAACCAATTTACGGGGGTCTTATTACCTTATTGCCGGAGCTTCCGAGGGACTCCGCCCCCTGAAAGCCACAGGGGCCCTAGCGCGGGCCCATGGACCCCACGCGTGCAAACTCGCGCTTCGCGCTCGGGATGCACCTTCGGTGCACTTGTGACACTTTTCCATGTCAGTCGGGGGAATCACAGGTTGTTCCCCCCACCTCCGAAATCCTGCACGCGCCACTGCCTGGATGAAGCCAGTGTAATGCATATTATCCCTGGAGGAGAGTAGTCATCTACATTTGATCCAGTTTTGCTCTCTCTAAGAGTTCATATAGATTCTCCTACCCATATCTAAAAATTCTGCAATATGACCCGAAGGAGACAACCTGAATATTTTGTCAGCGCTTGTGGTGCTTCGCTGCCTTATCGTAGTTTAGTTTCTATAGCCTAAGCCCTAAACAGTACCCTCTGACCGAGAGCATAAAAAACCTGCTGTAAGTTGCTCGGTTTTGTCTGAAGATACGGTATTCCATCCTAAACCACATACCAGTAGTTGCTCTCATGTATTGATAGAACTTCGGTATCCCTACAGGAAATGACTCGGGAAACTTATTCGTAGGCCAGACTTGCCTGAGTAGCAGGCTATGCGGTATATTCCTCCTTCAGTCTTATCAGTGTTATTGGGATGTCTGAAAGAGGGGCTGAGCAAACAGAGTCCAGTTCTCGGGGTAAGGCCGGACGGGTTGGTACAATACCGTGCATGTTGCACCCGTTATAACCATGCTGCCCCCATGATCACCTATTCTGTTTCTCATTGAAGACAAATTCTTCTATAAATGTGTCGCCTGAAAATGTGAGCGCGCTTCCCGTACTTTGCAACTCCCCAAGTTGGATTTTCCGATAAGACACTTCATCATCACTAAATTCTGTACATACCAAGTTCGTGTTTGAGCAAAATATGCAACAAAGTCATGCTTCATGATTTGGTATCCTACAAATTAGGCCTAGATTGTTCAAATGTTGTACGGTGACCAAGCACGTACCATATTGGTACTACTTTTGTGTTTCCCTAGCCCTCCCCCCGCCCCCGCCCACGATTCGTGGAAGCTAGTCCAATGTGGGGTAATTCTAGCTAGCTGCACTGCCGGCTCCAGACATCCACCTCGTTAAGGTATACTAACTTCGGCACTCACTGGTAAAGGCCTGCCATCACATAGTGTGCCCTGCCTTTTATAAAATCCCATGCAGTATCCGTGCCTGAGTTTGGTGGGGCAGTGAGCTAGCTGGCCACTTTTGGCCGGGCGGGGAAAAGTGGGCTTTATATACTTTCAGTCAGATGAAAACATAAAGCTTCTCATGCATTTAGTAGAATACAGATGGGCCTGTATCGAAATCTTTTTATTGTAATGAAAAGATTAATTTCTTACGTAGGGTACTTCAAAGTGTTATTTGCCATCTCCGTCTTAAGAAACCATTGATCACGTTTATGTCTAGAGTAAGTTCTTTGTCATTCTAAATAGCTCGGTTGGATTTCAGAGAACAACGCCCTTGAAAGCTCTTGCATTACTGCAATATTTGGAAGGCATAAAGGCGCTCCTGTTATATTGAAATATGAACCGATAACAGTTTAAGTTTATGAAACTTAAAACTTAAACAGTTTACCCATTGTTGTAAACTTGCCAGTTGAGTCGGCTTTCGGCTGCCAACGAATTCAAAAGTAGATCAGTTTCATTTTGTATTATATGTTGAACATGGATTCACCATATTCAACTTTTGAAAGTTTGCAGGAATTACTAAATAGTACAGAAAATTACAATCCACTCATTTACGTATTGCCCTCTTCTGCTCGCTAATATTTCTTGATTCCGTGATAAGACAGTCGTCTTTACATGACTGTAGGTAACAAGCTTGGACGAAAGTTTTATTTCCCGAATTCGCATTTATAAGTTATTGGAAAGTGTGAATAAGGTTCACTTGTGTGTATCGAGTTATATATAAACTGAAAAGGCTTAAACAACGAATAAGTGCTCTAAACCCCCGTCATCACTCGTAAATAGGTACTATTTTCAGTCTAATATGGATCTAAAACCAACAGGATAAACTTTCCGAAGAAATCTCCTGATACCAACTCCCTACTCTGATTACCTTGCAAGTAACCTTCGCAGCAGGTGTCGGATATGCACTTTCCTTTAATGTGTGTATTACGAGTGCATCCAATATAGGTGAAGGAGTAAAACAGGTCCCCCGAGCGGGCAACCTTGTGACTACCCGTGCGGAGCAGACTGTTTGCTCAGCTCCTCTGAACAAGGAATATGCCGTACAGTCTGCTACGTAGGCAACCTTGTGACCAATGTTGAGTAGATGAAAACAATGCATTGACCGTTTCTAATGTCGACCAATGGAATAACATAGTTACCCAGCTTTGCAGCGTGAATGTTAATTAACACATAACGAGTATATGGTGATTCTTTTTACACACTATCAGATACAGTTCATCCACGTGGCCGAAATGAAGAGATTTGTATTTCTTGTAGCTGTGTTCTTGGTATACTCCGCCACCGTTTTCGGACATCATCACGACGACGATGACGATGACGATGGTGACGGTGATCACCACCACGAAGGTTCAGTCGAAGCGTCCCTAGACGAAAACGGGAAGCTGACCGTTCTCTTCCATGGTAAGATACTGCATGATACCCTACTGATGAAGGCATTCCAACAACAAAAATATTCATGTTTCATCCCCAACTGTCCGAGAGATCACGTGTAAAAACGGGGAAAGCCGCTAAATTTGTTACTCAAGAATATACTTAAAAAAAGAAACTGGAGAAACGAGAACGAAAATTTACTAGCTGCAGTATTTAACTTTTAATGAACTAATAGGCTATAGAATAACTTGACTAGAATATGCATACACTGAGTAAAAATTGGATTTTAAAAACTGTGATCTATTGGTCAAATGATTACAAACGACTTGTGTAATTTGGACCATCTTCAGATGTAATATGAATCACGTTTAATTTGTGTGGCTGTCAATGTGGATCACTCCTGATGTGTAATTTGAACTACACCGTACACACTAAACACGCTGGAGCTGAGTGGTCCGAATTACACATTAGTAAGTGTCACTATATTTTACTTAAAATGAGACTGCTCGAAGTATGCATTTCAATACACGCATATCACGGTTATTTTTGAATAAGAAACCTACCGAAACACATGCTTGAACAACAATCTGTCAGGCAAGTCGACTCGAGAGAAGCAATGTTCACCGGTCCGAAGATAACAATAACGTGTATCGATTTGAGAAAACTCGAAAAATAAGGTTACCCGTAACATAAAAAATATTGGAGCTAACATAAGATGTTATTGTATTGACACTTCCGTTAATGTAGTGTGGTGGTATTCTAAGACCAGTTATATGCAACTGCTCGCGCACTGATGGTGATCATAATTCCTGATCGGTGCAAGAACTGTACACGACATTTCCTGTAGCTTGATGCTCAATTACGTTTTTATGTGTTCCATCTAAAATTAAATGATTTATCCCAATTTGACAGGATTTAAAATTCCTACTGTACCAAGGAACCACAACCACATTACATATTGATGAAGGCAGAGGCTAATACCTTTTTAAAAACTTAACTGAATTTGGAATTGACAGAAAATATGTGTACAATAACCAAGGCTGGTACAATCATACCCCAGACTGACACAATCATATCTGAGACTGATCAAATTACTCCAGACTGATCAGATCATACCCCCGACTGACACAACCGTACCAACACTGATCACCTGCCCAATTTAAGCATTGGCCCGGACTCACCACATTGCCATACTTAACTTCAAAGGTGTTCTACACATCATGATAATATATTTCTTTTTAACTCCTTGAATACTTGCAGATGAGGCAAACGAGGATTTTGATTCGGTAAGGTTCAGCGTCGAGGATGGTGACTATGTAGGGACTCAAACAAATGCAGGTTAGTTACTTAATAAAGGAAAAACACAATTCCGTTCCTAGAGTAGTTGGCATCAAGGGCAGATCCTTTCTTTGTCAGCCCCTGCAGGAAATGGCCCTAAGGAAGGAGTTATAAGGTGCCCTTCCCCTTTGAGAATGTTTTTTTTTTAATGAAAAAGTGACTTAAAAGATGCTTCCCTTGATTACACATTTCATAATGTTTATCCTGTTTTGTGTGAATGATTGTATTACTTTGCCTGTATCGAAAGACTGAGTGGGGTGAGCCGGTGACGGGTTACCATCTTCTCTTAAGAATTGATTGTGCTTAAAATTTTAAAATTGTTTTATTTCTTCTATAATTGTAGAGTGTTTTTGTCTGAGTCTCTTTTTGCTGGTTGTGAAGGAAGGGATGCCGGTCTCCCCCTTTGAAAATGTTTAGTAATGTAAACAGGTTGAAATGAAAAATGCATCTTTGGCAAAGGTGTGAAATCAGAGTGTGTCTATTAATCCTTATTGTTAAGATTTCATTTTTCCTTTATTTTGGACTCTGGCATGCCACCCCTCTTTGGCTGGTATCTGGGGGTAGCCCCCCCCCCTCTTATTAGTACGCCACTGTATACACATCTCCATAATAATGTGAAATTTGTAACACGTACACGAAATGACACTGCCATAGTTATAGCTCCGGAGTTCCCAAGTTGCGGCCCGAGGGTCACATGGGGACCAGCGAAGAGCTCTTAAATGGCCCCTAGAAGATTCTAGGATTCAAATGAAAATAAAAAAGTAAACTGTGTAATCCACTTCTGACTACTCCAATTGTTGTTAAATAAAACTTCCCACCCAAAGTAGTCCTCGGGCTGAAACACTTGGAAACCCTTGGTTAGGCTCTTAAGATACCGTTCCCTCTTTCTCTTTTTATTTTTGTATATTTGTATTTTTACTTTTTATGATTTGAATGTATATTTTTGTAGGAGGTGTTTCTCCTTCTCTCGTTGAATTATAATTATACGGGTATGTTAAGTTGTAACGGAGATTGAGTTGTGTGTTCTGTGGAAATTTTCTAGGTTTTCAGCGTAACTCTATTAAGCCATTCGGGAGTCCATAAGTGAAGAAGTGGGTTCAATGGGAGATTGACAGGCTAGAAGTTCAAGTCAAGGTTTAACGGAGGCTTGACACTCATCTGAATTCTTTGTTTTAGTAAAGGGGTCACAAATTCTCTTAATGAAAAGATAAAATGGAGTACACGGTGTACCATATGGAATGATTGAAATGACCTCTGTGCCTGTGGAACGAGTGAAAGTTCAGACTGGACTCACTTTACTTTTAACATGATATTTTACCTTTGTAAAGCAATGCCGACGAAAAGTGGGTCATGTACTGCTTACTACTAAGCACAGAACTGTTGTATAGTTTTACGTAACAAAGTGCATCAATATGGTGTTTCCAGGTAAGGCTTGGATCAATATGAATGCCGAGGAATTTGGCTTTATTAACAAGGGCAACTTTAGTTCCATCAAGAAATACGTCAACACTGCCTATTTGGCGCTGAGGAGGGTGAAAAATCATGAAATTGGTTTTGGAAATGTTCAGAGGTAATTTGTTGATTTTAAACCATAAGGAAACTAGTTCTAGTTCGCTATTTATTACCCGGCCCCCAGTTGTTAGATCTTTATGCTTGTATACTAGTGTCGTCGGCAAATAAGGCAAGATGGAGCAAGGAAGAGCAGTTACATAAATCATTTATATAAATAAGAAATAACAGAGGCCCTAGGATGGAACCTTGGGGTACGCCACAAGTGATATTACTTATACTAAAAGACTTATCATGAGTGGTTGGTTAAATAAGAGTGTATCATATTACATATGGTATGTTGTACGCACGCCACTGGCATAAGCGTCAAGGTGGGGGCGGGAACATCTGCCCCCCCCCCCCACTATTGAAAGTGGAAGAAATCTCTCCTTTTTCAGAGTCCTTACGCAAACAGTGGGCACATGTTTGATTCCATAGCTTGCAAAATATAGCTGATTCAATGAAATCAAACTTGAAAACGGTGGCAAGCCATTTGATTGTTTACAATCGTGGGAAAATGCCTAAATTACAAAAACAGGTCAACTTGCCTCCAAATGCTTTATAGACCCCGTAAGTAAGCCCAAGATCCCTAATTTCCACGGATTTGAGATTCGTACTTACAGAAGTTTTGGTCAAGGTCATGCCCCTTTCCCCACTTTTGAGAAGCTGTTGACGCTCATGCCCACTGGCACGGTAAGGCACAAGTATAGCTTTTATCGATTGGTCACATGTTTGGAAGTAGCAAGTAAGATTGTTTACAGCTAGCCTAAATATTAATAGTAAAGTTTTAGCCTCAATATGCAGTACCTACACCTGCGTCACACCAGGGAGTTGCTATTTGACAAATAGCAACTCCCTGGTCACACGAGTTTCCCAACTTGGTGATTATTTGCGTTGCTTTTAGAAGGTTGACCCAGGTAAAAATGGGCCTATGCTATAGGATTGTTCTTTCATCATTTTTTCCTTAATATTTTTTCCATTTTATTTTTATGTTTATTTGTTTCTTTCAATAGTAACACACCATGATCACGAAGACTGGTCTTACGTTTTCACTGTTTCTGGCATCTCTGTATGTGACGATGTCGATATCGTGGTGACAGGCATATCAGACGGAAACGAACGAGTGGAATTTGACGGCGCAGTTGAAATTCCCGGTAAATTCTGTTACACAGTATACTTAAAAGTAATACGATTTAAATCTTATTACAAAAAAGCTATGCACATACCTCATCATTGTATTAGATCGGCAAGAGCAGTCTCAGTTAGTTTTGTTAAGAGTTGCCTTAGTATAACAGGCTCTATGGCATATTTCTTGTTCAGTCATATCCAAAGATGAGCAAACAGAGTCCGCCCGCGGGGTATAGGATAAGGGCCGAAGGAAGGTCGAAGTGGACGACAGGCCCCTAGCAAGACAAGGTACTAATGGGGGCAAGATATAGCTTCCAAGGGGAAACGTGTTTTCAGGAAGGGGCGAAGTGTGTTTAGATATACAGTATTAAAGAAATGGTAATTTCAAATTTGCTCCCCCCCCCCCCGACTACGGGCCTGGTGGTCGAGAGAGATATTATTATATTAAATATTAAAAGCATTTCTGTCGCAAAAGTATAAAAGAATACCGGGCGACAGGCACAAGTTTACTTTCCATGAAATCACTGCTTACAGAAAAGTCGTTTTCTCAAGTCCTGTCTTCTTTTTTCTTTTTATTTGAAGTATTTATATAATGTGTTTTCTGTAGTCTTTTTCACGAGGGGCGACATATTCAAGGATCGCCCATGCGGATAACTTGTTTACAGACGGTTGACGCCAACTACACTCTTTACCTTAAGGGAAGGGTTCACTAGCAAAAAATTAATTTTCATGTGTGAAGAGTACGAAATCTACGCAATTTGGTGAAACTCCCATTCAAATCAGACATGTAGTACTCGAGATATCGGCAAATGAAGACTGAAGTTACTACATTTGTGACCCAAAGAGAGCTTGAGGCAAGCAGGGGTTATATCACGTACCTCCTCACATTGATGAGAAATGCTTTGTTTCCGTTATTTCTCAGTCTGCTGTGTTGAACTTGAAATTGAAAGAAATATGACCTCCCCATGAGGAATATGAAGTTTTCAAAATCCTATGCCTCTCAAGCAATCACATTCCGATAACATGGGATTGTGATGAAAATTGCTTGTAAGTTTAAACAAAAAACCAAAAGACTGCTCATTGATGTGAGACTATGATGTCATAAGTTCTTGCTTCAAGTTCACTTTGTGTTGAAAATGTGACAACTTCAACAGCTGATATCTTGAGAACCACACAGCGGATTTCAATGCAAATTTTATCAAAATGCTTAAAATAAGCACCCCTCTGACATATCAAAACTTGGTCAGTTATACCTCAATTTGTACATTATTATCCACCTTCAAGATTTCTATGGATTTTCTTTCTTTTCTTTTTTTTTTTTGAAAACTGGCTTGATTGGTCTTGGGGAGACATCTGCCAGGACGGTACAAAGTCTAACTATGTCATTGTGTAGCCTTATTGGCACTTTGACTTATTGTACAGTTTATTTACCTCGGCCCGACTTAAACCAATTGGTTAGAAAATGAGCCGTAAAACCTCATCTAACTCTAACTCTCAATTAAGCAGATTACTGGAGACAACTTCATGGTTAAACCTGGACTGGAATTTAAAACGGTAGACATTTTTCCAAAATAATTCAAAAGATAACCTCTTTTGGCCAAGATCTTGCCCGCACATGATTCAGACGATGTATACCGAAATGTTGCATGTTGAAGTCATTAAGCCAATATAAGAAGCTGACTAGCTGATGTGGTGTCATTTTCACAAAACACACGTTTTAATACGTAATTGTTCATAATGTTTGATATAATGTTGCACATACAAGGTACGGTAGATGTTCTTTTCAAGGCAAAATTAGCCGAATGATGACGTCTCCTTCCAGGTAAAATCATTATGAATGAGCCAGGGAGCTGGGGTTTCAGCAGCCCCCTCCCCCGATTTCGGGCAAAACCTATTTCTCGAGTCGACTTTTGGAAAAAAAATCGAGCAATTTTCTCTGGCAATACAGGTTTCTCTCGGGCAAAACAGCTCAGCATCATCCCACCCCCCCCCCCAAAAAAAGTCTCTTGTATGCTTATGAGTAAAGTATAAGTAGTACGATGACTGTGAGTTGAACTTCCGTGGTGGATACAAGGGGTGCAACAGGTGCCCTTATTTGCACCTACAAAATACACCACCGATAAATGTTTCCAAATTTTTACTTTTTTTAACTCTAAATTGATGTATAAACAACAGGTCGTTATTCTCGCATATTGTTCTGTGCTTTTTTTGTTTTTGTTTTTGTTTTTTGCTTTTTGTTTTTTTGCTTTTATTCGTATATACAGTGCACAATTCCAAGTACGCTTTAAGTTACCCTGGCCGACCATTCAGTTGCGCCCCTCCCATCCCTATTGAAAAATGTTGGATACACCACTGGATGGGAAAGGAACTTGGCTAAAGATACATGTACTGTGCAGTACTGGCAATGTTACTTTTGCGTTTACGCATATCGTTTGAGACAAAGCAGTTATCCATCACATATATGTATAGCATTATAAATTAATAGCAGTAGTAGCCATTACACGATTAATCGGCTCTAAACTTTTGTTTGATTCCTACACTGGTACGCATAAGGCTATGATACCATGGCGCCTTCACAAATGATGGCATGTCACTTATGACAACGAAACTTTGAGGTATACGAGAAATATTGCGTGTATATATATATACATATATATATATATATATATATATATATATATATATATATATATATATATATATATATATGGGTCATCTCGATGTATCAAAGTGTACCTTAAATCTAAAAATACAAGAATATATATTTTCAGAGGTTGCAAAATGAACTTCATTCGAATCCCATCTTCACAGTTACTTCCGTTCCTGAGATATAAAACGTTGAAATTTATTTACTTGACGTGAAATAGTAGATTGCGGAATATTATGTGATCATGTCCTTTTTGTACAACTCGCATAACCTGTTTTGGCTTCCTTTTGAAATCAAAATGACCCCGGACGAAGTAGTTGCATAGAATGTTGTAAGAGATGATTTGTATAGTCAAGTCACTCTATATAAAAATAAGACAGTGATCCCGCCAGAAGGTGAAGTGAAGATCGTTATTTGAAGAGTTAAAACGAGACATGGGATAGCAAATTATTGGATGATCTACCATGATTTTAAACTGAGGGAATTGACTTCAACTTTTATATCTAAGACAAAAAAAGTTCTTTGCAGATGGGATTTGGACCATTAGGATTTATTTTTCAATGTTTGTAACCTTTTACTTGAAAATTTTAGACTTAAAACAGCTCCCTGCTTAAAGTACACTTCAAAGTTCATGATACGACCTTTAAAGGTATTAGCTTTCTTTTTCATGTATGAACACACGTATTACAACTAGTCTAGGATATGGTCTGACGGTACGTCGATGTGGTCGAATATTAATTAGTCGGTAATGTGAACATATATTGATGTGAAGGGTATATCGGTAACCCTTACAAAAATACCGATATATGCACTTAATCATGGAAGGAACCAAGTTTTCAAATTGTATTTAATAATGATGAGCAATCTCTTTCGGATTCGCGCAGTCATTGTATGTCAGATTATAAGTCTTCGAGTGAGAGAGCCTAATCAAAATCGATAAGAGCACATGTGTGACATTTTGGGTTTATTTATATATATATATATATATATATATATATATATATATATATATATATATATATATATATATATAGAAGGTAAGCAAAACACGTCGTGAAGTGTAAATATAGAAAGAAAAGTTGAAATAACTTTACAAAACACCACCAAAATGGTATCATAAAATGTATTAAATCCTAAGCGCTTTCACTCGTTCGTGCGGGATCTTCAGAGGTAAATGACACGAGTATGTACAAAATTAGTTGATACAAAGAAATTGGAGAGGTGTAATGCCATTTACCATTACACCTCTCCAATTTCTTTGTATCAACTAATTTTGTACATACTCGTGTCGTTTACCTCTGAAGATCCCGCACGAACGGGTGAAAGCTCTTAGGATTTAATACATTTTATGATAGCATTTTGGTGG
This sequence comes from Holothuria leucospilota, assembly GCA_029531755.1. Classification (NCBI taxonomy): domain Eukaryota; kingdom Metazoa; phylum Echinodermata; class Holothuroidea; order Aspidochirotida; family Holothuriidae; genus Holothuria; species Holothuria leucospilota. The sequence continues at coordinate 24,354,923 of CM055966.1, forward strand.
TGTTTTGTGAAGTTATTTCAACTTTTCTTTCTTTCTTTCTATATATATATATATATATATATATTTATATATATATATTTACATATATATATATATATATATATATATATATATATATATATATATATACGGCCTTAGTCGAAGAACTGGTGCTCAATCTAACTTCAGAAAAGGAGATTCGTGAAATGTGACATGTACAAAATCGGGGGCGGATCAAGTATTTCACAAAAGGGAGGGGGGAACTCCACGAGTGTAAAGTTTGCACCTACGAGAGTCAAATGAACGGAGCCTTATTAGGGGGGTCTAGGGAAAAACTGAAAATTTAGAAACCTAAATGGTATTCCCTGGCATCCTGGCATCTGACAGTCAAAAATAAGCATACATATTGCACAGCAGCTTTGGGACCGTCTCAAAAAAGTGGTGTCGTAAAAGCGTGGGGGCTGGAGACGGAAAAGTCCCGCTCTGGATCCGCACCTAAAAATTGATGGATTTCGATTAAAAGATGTACCATTTTTGAGTCACAGCCTCGATGTTGAATATTTTTTAATTCTTTCGTTATCGTTTCAACTGTGCTATGAAATTGTCTGGTTTTACATTTCTCTTTTAGACCCTAACGGTAATTGCAGCTGAGATCCTGACACCAAAGAGAGTACTGAAGTCTGTGAGAAGTAGCCTAGTGATACAGACACCCAAGATATATGCGCATCCGTGGTTCTCTATCATTTTTTTTTTTGTTTGTTTTTTCGGTGACTTCTCACAAATGAGTTTAAGAAGATTAAATTAATTTGCCTGGGTTTTTTAACAAGGGTTTTGTGGTCAATTAAACAATGATTCATTGAAAAACTTGAAAAGTAAATGAACAGATAATATTTCAAAAATAATAGTGTTGTGCAATGTCTTTATTTCCGCTATGCCAAGCCTACCCTTGTAGTGAAATATAACACGACAAAGCTGTCAAAACTCACACCTCCTTTGCCAGATTTCAGCCTGAGTCAAGACAAGTTCTGTCTTCAGAATGGATTTTCTGCCTCTATGTCAACAACTCTTTTTGCATAACTTCATGTCAAACCTTTGACAAAATTACAACCAAATACGGCATTCTCACATTGTACCCCCCCCCCTTGCATCCGCCCAAACGTTTTCCTTTCGAATAATTCACACTGTGACAGTTTCCATTCCTGACTCCCCCCCCCCCCTCCCCTCCCGGACAAACCCAAACCTTGACAATTACCTCTCAGACAACTTAACCCCAACAAATAATTCGAAATTGACGAGGGTCGGAATTGTCCGTAGAGAAACCGTTCGAGTAGGTCCAGGGGTAGTTGCCCGGGGACCAGTAAAATGACCTATCCATTATAGGTACCTTTCAAAGAAATCGAGAGTAAACCGATAGTTTGACCATAGGTAAAACAGTAAGAAAGCTCCTTGCCGTATAATGGTGGTATTTGGAGGGGAACTTTGGCGATTGGAGGGGATATTGCCCTTTTCATATGTTAACGTAAAAAGTTGTAGGAAATTTGACTTGTTTCGATGGAAATAAACATTGTTACAACGATGAAGTTGACTGACCGAATTAAAGATATAGGCTACAAGGTTACCGTTCCTGCAGATAAATTGTTTCAAGCAATAATACTAGAAACTGCAAATCTAAATCTCACCAAAATGTTTAAAATTTATTTTAATTCTTTTTACCATTGGTACCGCTATATATGTTTCACTGATATTTTCATACGCTGTGCATGTAGAACCTAGGCTACAATGACAGAAGCTACAATCTCCGCCAAAACAAATGAAACAAAGCCCCGCCAGAATAATTGGTACAAAGCCTTTCATCTGTCACTGTTGCTAGCCGCTCTCCCCCTTTCCCCCAGATCAATGTTGGTTGGGGAAACTGTCCCGTCCTGAGTGTAACAACATTGAAACGGGGGAAAGGGGTTTGTTTCATTTACTTTTGGCCGGCGATTGTAGGTTCTGAAAGGCATTGTCTGGTGGCATTTTGTAGGGGTCCTATATGAAAGAGAAAACATTTTCAGAACGTTTCGTCCGAACTCCGTACCAAAAGTCCATTCCCAACTCAAGATATCCCTTTTGAAAATTGGTTACCTCTAATACGAATCCTCCAGGCTTCCTCAAGGTCACAGGATGTGACGCCAAGTGGGCAAATTGCCTTAGAAAGACTGGTTTTTATTCTCTGTAATTTACCAGAAAACCCAAAAGGTAATTAGTGATTCCTTGCCGAAAACGAATGTTTTGTGGCACTGAGGTTTATCCCTTAAAGTAATATCCTCCTTGAGATGTCATGTTTCCATGTATTCACAATTTGACCTCTTGGGACCTCAAATGACCTTTGACCGCCACCAAAACAATTGAATGTTTGAACTCAATATGGGAAGATCCACATGCCAACTAAGAAAACCCGTCAAAATTACCCTTTGTGATCGCTATCGAGTTTACGATTTTCCACCATACAGCCTCAACTGTTTCCAAATAAACTTTCACCTCCACCAAAAAAGGGTTCTTGTAATTAGTATGCGGCAACCAAATATGAGATACCCCAGTTTACAAGATTTTCGTAGCTTCACCGTCGCCGGTGGCCCATATGACCTTTGAACTCTACCGAAAACGACAAGGGCAATTTTCTAAGTATAACGCAGGGAGATTGTATGAAAAGTATTCATGGTTCCTATAACTTGAGATACGGTGTTTCAGAGGCTTTCAGTTTTTGACCTCTAGTGACCTCAAATGACTATTGACATCCACCAAAACAATATGGTTCTTCCTCAAAAATATATATCCTAAGTATGACAAGAAGGAGAAGACAAGAACTGAAAAAATAATTACTTGAATGGGATTCGAACCCGGGCGGTGAGAATGGGAAATCGAGCACTTTTCACTAGACCATCAACATACACCTTTATTGCAAGTCCATCAGTAGGCAATTAAAATTGGAAATTGGAATAACTTATTTCAGCAGAGGTATGCTTGTGAAAATATGTATGTTAATCTCTATGATGTTATCCTTGGAATGGTACAAACATTCAGCAGTCCCTTCTCGTTAGTCACGAAAATACACAATTTGGAGTTACGGCGCACTGTCTCTTCTTGAGATACGGTGTTACGAGCAGTTCACAAGGATTTCGTAGTTTCACGTCTGGTGACCACAGATGACCTTGGACCTCCTGCAAAACCAAGAGGGATCTTTCTGTTAATATGATAAATCTATATACCAAATCTGAAAAGGATCCATCATTCCTGTCTTGAAATATCGTGTTTTCAACAGTTTGCAGGTTTTTATATACTCTGGTGACGTCAAATGACCTTTGATCTCCACCCAAACAATGAGGTTCTTTCTCATAGTATGAGAATTTTATAAATTAACTATTATAAGTGCCCATCATTCCTTTCTTGAAATAGTGTTCTTAAGGTTTTCGGTCTGTTACTCCTGGTGACCTAAACTCAGTGACTTTGAGCTTCCATAAAAACAATAGGGTTTTTTCTGAGAATACGACCAATCTATACGCCAAGTATGAAAAGTACCCATTATTCCTATCTTGAGATGACGTACTTACAATTAATTTTCCCGGTTTTCGCAGTTTCACCCATATTGACCTCTGATTACCTTTGTCCTCTATAGTAAAAGCAAGCCTGTGTTCATTTACCTTCCATGACTATCCAGATTCTAAGTATGAAACGTGTCCGTGCATTCTATCATGAAATATCGTGTTAACAATGCTTAAAGTTTTTAACATCTGGTGACCTCAAATACCCTTTGACACTAAAACTATCAAACCACCATTCATTTTCAATGGTTGGGAGTAAATAACGTTGACTGAGCAGGCGCGGATCCAGACATTTCGAAGGGGGGGGGGCTGAAAGCCCTCTTGAATATTCTCCTAGATTAACATTATGCTAATTTTTTCGCGTATTTGTTATTGTTGATGTGGCGAAAAAGGGGGGCTGAGCCCGAGGAAGCCCCCGCCCCCCCCCTTGGATCCGCGCCTGCTGTGGGTCTATCGTATTCGGACGTTTCACATGACGTAGATTCGCATAATTGTTATTTGATGCAAAAAGCACAAAAAAATTTAAAAACAGCTACAATTCCCATCAAATTCTATCAAATAGGCTATTGGCCACTTTGAAAAACAGTTACTGTTTGACACCTACGGCATCATGAATAAACATGAGCTATGCCTACATATGTATATTTGTGACGTAGAAAAGGGACTCAAAAAGAGTTTGTCTTATCTTATCCTTTATTTATTCAAACTTATTCCAAGAACAGTTGTAACGTTAATATGCCCTGACTGGGAGGTTTATTTGAAAGTAGCTGTTAAATTTCACTGTAAAAATTGATTAACACTTTTTGTAACAGATAATAAACGCGTCTTGGCGTTTATGTAACAGAAAAAACAATAAAATACATAAGCAAATTAAACGTCTAAAACGTCAACTTTAACACATTGACGCCACTTTAACGCCATCTCGTAAACACGTTTATGCGTTTATTTCATGATTACTGTAAACATCAAGTTGTTTTTAATAAAGAAAAATTAACATATATATAAATCATGTAAACGTGTTTGCGGAGTGCACTTTAATTGACGTCATTATCCTTATCATGTGTTAATATTCGTTCAGTCATTTACTGTGCGTATCCATTTTGTTGTTCGTTTTCTAATTCTTAAACGCCATATATGTGTTAAAAAATGAAGACGTCTATTTTTACAGTGAATTGTCTTTTAGGAAATTTTCCATGCTCAGGCTACCCACCAAACTAGAAACTAACTGGTAAGTAGTTAATAGATAATTTATAAAGGATTGACAAAAGAAACACACTGAATGTGCACTACTCCACATGATAATGTTTGCATGGCTAATGGAAAATTTAGAAATGGTCAGACTTTGAAGGCCGGATATACCTTGAGAACGGTAAAAGATATTCAAATGATTCCAACGGTATCAAATTTCAAGGACAAACATGATTTTTTATTCCTTGTCGAAGGCGAAAGAAAATCTATTCAATGACGCTGGCGATCGAGTGTATTTATGTGTGTATGTGTGTGTGTGTGTCACTGAAAAATATGGGTTTAATGGCATTTTTGAGCAGTAATGTCTCTACAAATACCACGCAATATGCTACATGCTTGTGGAATGGGTAGTTGAGTGCCATGGAAGTACGCAGAGCGGCGTTTGATTTGCAAATATGATCTGGCATTAAGTAAGGCGAACCCAAACGTTGCAATTTCATTTTCGTTGGAAAATATGGGTGTAAGGGCATTTTTAGCATTTAATATCTCTGCAGTTAGTTAGATGAGGTTTTACGGCTCAGTTTCTAACCACTTGGTTTAATATCTCTGTAAGTATCATGATACGAGATGTTATTATATCTTCGTGGAATGGGTAGTCAAGTGTATTAAAACAACGGACATCACTTGCACTCGTGAATTGACGGTAAATAAAAGGAACGCAGATATTGACAATTCTTCATTTTTCATTGAAATATATGTGTAAAAAATGAATAAATTTCAATATTTGGGGATTCACTTATTCAGCCTCAGTTCACTTGGGCTATATAGTAACTGTGTGTTGAATTATTCTGCCGAGAGTCTTTGCTAATTCACGTCAGGGATCGGGAGCTATTTGGGCGAGAATCAAAAACGATTCTCACAAGAACCCTTCGGCATGGAGTTCGCCTTTTAATTTTAAATTAAATTCAAAAGGCTAAACTCAGCCCGAAAATAGAAGTCTCTTCAGTTGAATGCTGCAGGGCGAATATCAAAAGAATATCAAAAGAAAGGCACTTTCTCTGAAGCTAGGGACAATAGGACTATATATATATATATATATATATATATATATATATATATATATATATATATATATATATATATATATATATATATTATATATATATATAATATATATATATATATATATATATATATATATATATATATATATATATATATATATATATATATATATATATATATATATATATCAATCATACAGTCGAGCTTGCGTCGTACATTTGCATTTGTGAGTGTAAACGAATGTATTTATAACCATCAGCCTTAGATTCGCATGCATTTGTTAATAGTGAAGAAGACAATTACATACTCCTCACGCGTCGTGTCCATGGGGGCCACAGGACCCCCATTTTGTGAAGGGCAAACATTTCACTGATATGGAAAATAGAGAGGAAAAGGTCGTCATTAATTCCACCCCAATTTTTGTAGGACACCCTTGGCAAAAACTACAACCGTTAACTAAGTATGAGGGGGAGAAAGGTACCCTCTGGATTAACTTTGAAATAATTTTGGGACCAGTTACCGTGTTTGGGAGGTCATTAGGGTCAATAGACAGGTGAAAATACATTTAAAAAAACAATTTTAAAGATAGAAAATTTTATTTTTAAGCAAAGCAAAATAATTAAAGTAAAACCCGAAAAACATTATAGAGAGGCCATAACTTGAAATTTTACTTTTCTGCAAAACTGACTGTAATCATTGGCGTGCGAGAAGCCTTGGAAATTAGTACGCTGCAGCCCCACCTCCGCCCCCCCCCCCTTACCCCATTGGGACAGAAAATTTGCTACTTCCAAACAAATTTAGTGGCTACCGGCAAATGTGCATCAAAATTTCGAGGACTCAGCGTGCCCCCCCCCCTCCAAATTTGAAGAAGTCCCGCACGCTTATGTAACACTGAATTCATTCCCCACATTAATTTGAAATGTTTGAAGAAACAGCTTACATTCCTGGATCCAAAACAGCACGAATATTACTTTCCTTCCCAAATAAAAAGAAAACTTCCACAACATAAGAGACGAATCGATAAAAGGGATAGATCAATAAAAAGATAAATATGTTTTGCCCGGCCTGATAACCTCCCACACATGTCACCTCCCTCCCCTTCCCCCTGTTTCTGCCCTGCCATCCCACCCTCCCTCCTATACTCAAATTCTCAGACTATGATCGCCACTCAATTACTTGCACACAAACCACTGAATTAGTAAGTTTTCCATCATCTATCAAGGATCAGTGTGACGTCATATGACGCCATATCATACCATCCAGATGATAGTACCATCACTACACTGTGTCACCATGGAAGTACTAGTACTTCCATGGTATCTCAGATCCTGGTTTGCGTGCGGGAACAATATCACCAAATGAGCATGATCGACGAACTCTTAGAACAAAACACCTACATTAAACTTTAAGAGAAAATACAAACAAGACAGTTGACAAATAGTACCGTAAAATGTTTCAAATTATATTATGCGAAAAATAATTCTAAAATGCATGGATAGAATTAAACAGTCTTATTCTAGTAAATTTTCGGAAATAATTGTGGAAGTTTAGAAAACTTCCACAATATATATATATATATATATATATATATATATATATATATATATATATATATATATATATATATATATATATATATATATATATATATATATATATATATATATATATATATATATATGCCGCTCAGGCTTGGAGTCCCATGAATTCAGAGGAGGGCCATACCCGTAGTAACTAGTGAAAAATGTACGTAAGTTATCATATTCATACACTTAAGCGTCTTGGACTTACTAACCTGGAGTTCAGACGGTTTAGGAGGGATATGCAGGCGCGGATCCAGAAGGGGGCGCACCCGGCGCACGCCCCCGCCCACTTTTTTTTCTTTTTCGATGACCAATGATTTTTTCATCGGAAATATGAAGAAAATGAGCAAATATATATGGAAAATATGCTTCCCAGATGCGAAAAAGCAAAAAAAAAAAAAAAAGGAAGGTCTTCAAATTTTTCAAGACCACGCATTTTTTGCTCGTCGGCCTTCCCGACGATGTGTGCGCCCCCATTTCTCAAAATCCTGGATCCGCTCCTGATATGCGCCAGGTTAACGAATAGTCTCTGAAAGGAATCCTTATTATTTTGTAGCTACTCAAAAGGAAGTAATTTTTGGGTTCAACTTTTTCGAAGCCATTGTAAGAACTTGCAGCTAGTGAGGTCACAGTATTTTGGAAGGCTTAACATTTATTTTTTTTTAGTTAGGAAGTTCAGCTTTTCTCATCATAGAGTCGTCAATGAGTGGAATAGTCTGCCTGAGGGGGTAGTTACCTCCACCTCAGGGCACTGTTTTAAGGTTAAACATTGGCAAAGTTCTTCCATGACTACCGGTCTAATTGTACTGGTCGCTTGGAGTGCTTTTACCGGGTCCGGTAAGTTGTTTTAGGATAGGGTTTGGACTTCAGGGCATTTCATGGGGCCTTAGCCTTCCTTTTACCGTTATGTCATGTCATGTTATTTTATGTCATGATATTCCTAAGTGTGTTCATTTATATTTTGGCAAGTGTTTTGAGCCGCATGCTGTGATGGCGGCCGCGCTGTTCCTTATGACTATCATGAAAGGAGAAAATTATAAGGACACTAAGGTATAAAGATTAGAGGGCGGTAGATAACGCAAGAAGTTGCTATTTGATAAATAGCAACGGGTCTACTAATTTTAGCCCTGGTCACCCGGCGCTACCTAAACTTAGCCCAGCTATACATGAGCATCGTAAAATGTACGTAATGATGTACTATAACCTTGACTGCCTAAAGAACTTGGTGGCCGGAAAGTAGACCTTTTCAATGTTGTATTTTGAAGGCATAAGTATGATTTTCTTTATATTTTTTTTAACAAAAGTAATTATAGAATGAGTCAATGAGTCTGCATTGACACTATTAATTTTTACCAATCATATATTTCAAGATGTTCAGTGTTCTGGCGAAGTTGTTGCAACGCTGGCCGGGCCCATAGGCCTGCCTGGATTATTTTACTGCCTCAGCTCGGATGGGCATCGACAGTTGAGGGACAGGGACATGCTTCCTAACTTTTGAAAGTGGAGGGGATTATTCGGCGGCGCCGACCTCGGCCACTTAATTTTCTTTCCCGGCAGACGGAATCCTGTAGCCTATGTCGGTGAAAATAACTACAGGCACATCCGTGATCATACCGTAATTTCATTAGCACTGACAACATGGACGTCCGCAGGTTGGGGCAAGAGGGACACTTTCCCCCTGGAAAATCAAAAACTTGAAAAAAAATAACTAAACCTTCAAGACTAATTCTGTCAAAGTGGAAAACCTCGCACCATTTTGCATCTAGGCTCCTTGAAAATTAAAGGCAAAAACTTTTCAAAGGAGAGGGGAAACCCCCACCCCTTTACCACTCCCTCACACTCCCCTTCACCCTCACCCACCCTCCCCTTACCCCTTACCCCTTCACCTCTCCCCTCCACCCCTTCACCCCTCCCCAGGCCAGATTCAATGCTACTTCGATGTGACCCCTCAAAGGGGTTACCCCCAGCTACGGGCCTGCTGATCTGATCAATTAAGTTTTGCCCCCCCCCTGTCTGAGAGCATAGCCTAACTTAACATGTACAGTAACTGGCTTTTGGGGGGGTGGGACAAATTTGTATAATATTACTATACGTGTGATTGAGGTATTTCGCTTTACTAGGTTTGCTAAACAATTGAACTTAAATTACAGTACCGCGGCGGTTGATTTGTACGTGTTGGATCCGTAGCCGCCGGGCTAAGTTTAGGTAGCGCCGGGCTAGCCAGATGATCCGGGCTGTAATTACTTGGACCGAATACCCTACATGTTAAGTATACACAACATAACTATTCAGGTTTAGTGGCCGTCGCCTCTCCGATCTTTCGGCGCAGACATAAAAGGCCTACATTGAGCCTTCGTGAGTATTAATTCTGAAAATGGAGAGTGTTTGGAGCTTCATAAGTCCGGAACCATGGAGTTTTGGAGAACTTTTCGATGCCCTTCGACAGGTTTGTAGTTGTAAACAATCCTGATGTTAGGCTTGCCTAATGTTACACTTACAGTAGCTTATACAAGGAGTTATACGTTGTAACTTGTAGCCTAGCCTAGCCTACCCCGCCTTGCTTTTGTTTGGGGCTACAGAATTGGCCCAAAGGCGTCTTCAGCATTAATATACATATATGGTAGGCCTACATATACACTATAGCATGGAGGGTTGGAATGTTGCGCACTTAAGCAAAATATTGGAGATTGCGAAGACAAGGAAGGAAAAATAATCGAAAATGACACAGATATTCACACATTCATTTCTTTTCTGGAACCTACCCTGTAGATTGCGAATTTCTGGTGATCAGCACGATTTGGTGAAAATTTTGCCAAGTTTTTTTACAGGTACCGTTGAGCGATACTGAATCATGAGAGGGTCGTAATGTTGCGACTAAAGTAAGAAGGGCGGCTAACTACCTCACAAAGACCCCGACTACTGTCAGAAAAATATGGTTTGAATATATAAGAGATGAAAAGCATTTGTTCCCTACACAAATGAGTCCAAAATTAGCAGTTTGAGCCACAAGCAGCTCAATTTTGAGGGCCTGATTGGTTTGACCGTGCCCATTTTTAAAGGGACTAATTGATTTGATATTGGGTGTTGAAGGGTACTACCACATGACAATTGTTATTACAGGCTTCGACACATCCCCCGCCCGACAGTCCGGGACAAGTAAAAAGTTACTCGGGCAAGTGCATTGTTCAGTCTCATAGCCCGCCGGGCAAGTACTTACGAAGTCTCCTCCACAAAGGAGTTGAAAGGCCTATTAAAAGTGGACAAGTAGATATTCATGCGGACAAGTAGACTAAGAGAACAGCTTGCCCGATGGACAAGTAGTGAAAAAAGAATTTGTTGAAGCCTGTGTTATTAGCATAATTAGTCAAGTTTCACATCCAGTAGTTATGCATAAAGTTAAAATTTTGAATTTTTTGGTATCCTGGCTTATAATGGTTTTGTGCATAATTTGAAAAAGTGTCGTCATGAATTTTTGAAAACTGAATTGAATTGTTGATTACTCACTTATGAAAAATGTACTTGTATGCAAGATGTGGGGATTATTTAAGTTTGACCATATGTCATTATTATATAAAGAAAACAGGTTTGGCAAAATTTGATGAATTTCATGAACCAACTCAATGTGCTGCTTTAAGCACATGAAAACCATTGCAGCAGAAAATCATAATCAAGGTCATAATTTAGGCTAGGCATTATCCCGTTGATTCATGTTACGTTATTATTAACTGAATATTATACCTGGTGTGTAGCTTTGTGGAATTGTCTTTACAATTGCGTTGCAGTGGAGAAATCCAGGAAATTCAAGGGGTGCGCAACATTATGTACTGCGCACAGGGTTGGGAAGTAACGAGTTACAAGTAACGCCGTTACTGTAACGAGTTACATTTTGTGTAACGGAACCCTGTAACGAGTTACATTTGCATTTCAGTAACGGAGCAAGTAACTAGTTACAATTCTGTGTAAAAGTAACTGTAACGGCGTTACATTTGGGTCCCGTTACTTTCCCGTTACAAATAGTCAAAATGACCACAAATTGCATTTTCTTTGAGCTAATAACAGAATAACAGAAAATTTTCAAATTGATGACACTTTGGTAGTAAAATGTAAAATTATTTTCGATATAGGCTATTTATCATTCATCGCTATTATCGACGTCGCCCTCACCGACATCAAATTTTATTCACGATTAGAATCAGAAGTTGATATTAGATGCACACGCTGCAGGCTTACAGGCCGGGCCACTTGATTGTCTATTGAACCAGGAAGTTGTCAAATAGCAACTCCCTGATTGAAATAAGTTTAAAATTGATCTGTATGTCAAAATACTTATTAGACAGATCAATGCTTATTATCCATGAGAACCGATTTGTGCGATTATTTGAAAAATACTGAACGGTCCTCTAAGGCTCAGCTGACTTTATGTATTCTAAGTAAAGTCAGCTGGGCCTTGGTTTACTCATATTGTCCTTTAGAGGACACAGTGGAGACAGTGTACCGTGAGAAACGGGTTGGCCCATGGGCATTCAAATACCAGCTTACTTTGAAAGTTTAATCATTGCCTCTTGAGACGTTAGGGCTGGACCCGTGTTCACCCTATCCGAGTCGGAGCTAACTGCGATTCTAGATTCCCGAATCTTTCCGAGCATGGTACTACTCAGGATCCTCAAATTTCTGCCAGTTTTGATTCCAATGGCACCAATTCCGAGACCAGTCTTTTTGCCAATGTATATCATATCACACATACAGATGTTTTAATTCTATCGTACATGTCCACCATTAATTAACAAAGTCATCGTTTGTACTCACTTTCCATAGCCTGGCCTCCTGAGCAATTTAGTTGATTGTATGTGACAATACCTTAGATCTGTACATTGTGCACAAATGGAACTTTAAACACTTTTAATGTAACTTTCATATTTGAGAACTCGGCTGGAATGAACTCCGAGTCCGAGTCCAGTTACATCACATTCCGTAAAAATTTCGATTCCGGAACCTTCTATCCCGGGCAAATTCCTAATCTAGAAAAACGCTCTTGAGACCGGCATTAAGCTAACCGAATCCGGACTCTTGCGTTGGAGCCCAGTAAATCTATACGGTGCCAAGCGTTGGTAAACACCGTGCATCCATTTATGCATCTAATTTAACATGTATGGTATCTTTATTTGAATCAAACGTATGAATTTAGGCTATATCATATTCTTTTCAATGTCCGTAACTCCTTACACTGGAATAATAGTACGGTTAATATAAAAAAACAGCAGAATATTGAAATGGTCAATGGCGTTAAAGTATCCTAACAAAGCTAATGGAAAGAGAAGTGTCCGACTTAAAGCTTTACCTATTGTAAAGGGAAAGTGAATTATGTGCACATGATCTGCATGTATAAACTGCATAGTATCACCATTTCTATGCACTGTTTTATATCGACACAATGTGAAACTTGAAATTTATGGGGAAATATCACTTAGCCCAACCTTAGCGGTGAGGTTTTAAAATTTTACTGCTAACAAATGTATTCATCCTCTTATTATACCATATTTATGCCCTTGAGGGGTGAAGACTTTAATTACTGCTGAAACAACGCTCTTCCCCTTTCCGGCATAGCCGCTAACCTCTCTAAATTAGCCGACTGTGTGATGGGAGTATAAAGATTTCAACCCTCAAAGAAGTACTTTGGTAACTGGAAAAGTTTTGGTTATAACCATATTCCTCTAACAAATAGTTTGCGTAAGCTCCGACACAGTATCATGATTCGCTGCTTCATGTTGAGCATTAGGAGCCTCTGCGACAATGCCCATTGAAGATCAGCTAGCTTCATTGACTTTCTTTGGGGAACACCTAAGGATAACCGGCACAAATGAGGTGTCGGTCGTCTCATGTGCCCCCGTCTTACTATCTAATTATGCCCCCCCCTCCATTTCAGGGACCGATGAAGTAACGAGTTACTTTTGAAATGTAGCTAGTTACTTTTTAGTCAAAAGTAACTGTAACTAGTTACTTTTTCAACATTGTAACTAGTAACTGTAACGAGTTACAATTTTACGGAATTAACTGTAACTATAACGAGTTACTTTCAAAGCGTAACGGGAACAACCCTGACTGCGCAACATTGTGTATCGTGAGTATACATATACACATACTAACAAGGTACAGTAGGACACTTCTCCAAATGAAATATGAAACTTGGCCTATTTTTTAACTCTTTCTCTGACTGCAAACCACAGAGAACTCTTTAGCCGGCCTAGCCTAATCACATTATACGTAGCAGAACATCAAACATCAGGTCTGGATACAACTGCTGTCCAAAAGATCACTTCTAAACCAAAAAGAAAATCATGAATAGATTGGCATTTGCAAGAACCCAACCCTTTTTACTTTGCCTTACACATTTTTTGGGAGAGATCACATGGAAAGCTGTCCAGGCTAATGCCATCTGTAATCATTCACTGTGATTGTAACTGATGGTTCTTGCAAAAGCCAATTTTTTATTATGATTCTTTCAGTTTACAGTAGGGCCTAGAGGTGATCTTTTGGAGGGACCGGATTGGAATGTTTGCTGTGGGCTGGACATTTATCTCCCTGCATCCACACATGCAGACTTATTGGCAACAGCCACACAAGTTTGATAACATCAGTTCAACCGCACAAAAGTTATCTCACTCGGAAGTCTTCACTGTTTTCACTCACTCGGGCACTTGGGTCACTGACGCACAACTTGATTTTGACGCCCAGACACAAAACCTCTGATGTCAAACTGACGCACAGCTTTTTCACCCCACCAATCAGTAATGATAAAGCAATTTCGCCAATACATTCATTGTGCAAATTTACTCACAAAATGCAGCACTTTCCAGTCCCCAACTTAGGTCTCTGTGACGTTTTCCACCTCTCTGTAAATATAGTCTAATAAAAATCGAATGAAAAACTACAGTATGTATCCCTGCAACAGTACAGAGCTCTACCACCATTCCCATGTATACATTTACGCCTAATTAACTGCACCCACATGCACCTAGTTACGTGATTAGACTTGACTCGAAACGAGTGCACGTGTATTGTAAACAGATCACAGATATCCACTTGCATAGATGATCGGAGTGTTCTGGTTCGTAATTCAGTTTCAGTTGTAAACATAAGGCTAGGCTAGGGACAAACATACACTAGCCTAACATGATCAGTAGTAGATGTTACCCCGGACTTTAGTGACGCAAGACACACATTTGCCAGTCTCTGTACACTATGTCTGTGGTTTTAAATAAAATCCAACTCGCAGCTTTTCACAAGGTACGATAACTGCTGTACAAGTGTGCAGATATGGGGCCGTGTATTACACAAAGCTCTGCTGTAATCGACATTGCTGTGAATGTCAGTCATAGAGAAGTATTGTAAGAACTTATAATACTGCTGTATGATGTCAGTACACAGTACACTATGCATTAACAGCAATGATCAACTACATCGTAGGCTTCTGTACATGCATATTTGGTAGTAGTGTGTACTATAGTGCTAAAAGCATGTGTTGCAATTCCATCTAGTTGTTTCTAGAAAAAGGGTGTCCGGTGCACGGCGCGTTTGGCTGGAAATTATGATGGTAATCCCAATACATGTGAAGTTTCGAGTTAATACAGTGTATGACGTGCGCTACAGTCTACATGTATGAATATTCTTATCACAGAAGTGAGTTCCCACCTTGTTGTAGTACGTTTTACGTTGCTTCTTCTAGGCAAAAACAGGAATAAAGTTTATTGCATTAAACACAAATTTATTTTGACCCCTTGTTCTTTAGTTTTGACTCTTGTAAATTTATTCTAAAGGGTTTGTGACTCCTGAAAAAAAATGATGAGTGAAAACCCTGAGTCTTCAAACTTTACTACAAAGAAGTTTAAGCTTGGCCTCTTGACCGTACCATTGTTCGCAAGACACACATACAGTACTGTGTAATGGTTCTTATTGAAACCAGGGTGCATTTTGTGCACTATACCCCGAAGATATTCGGCGTAGATGAAAGAAAATGCTTGGCATAGCAGCATGAAAATTCGCTCGAGTTGGCGAACAACTTACTGTTGTGGCAAGAGGATTATCTCGAGTTGGCATACAACTTACCTATTGACTATATACGTATTTTGTACTGCAACTAGTCTACAGTGTTAGTCAACTATAAAAGTCTAATTCAGCTATAAAATTTTCTGCTGCATTGTGTTTCCACTTAATTTACAATGAGTCCCACACAAAATATGAGTATTTCCTGCTAAATAGGAAAGAACGTGTGTAACTTTTTGCTTCAAGTACATGTATGATGAATGCTCATCGCACAGCAGGCAATGTATGTTATGTAGGTTGTGTGTATAAATCACACCTTTGGTACAGTACATCGTTTTGCTGGCGTAGGAACCGTGACACCTCGGTGTAAGTTCAGCACACCTTTGGTTTTGTCGGCTTACGAATGCTGACACCTCGGCGTAACTTTGGCGTGGGCTTAACATGGAATGCACCCTGGTATTGAAACTGCGTAGAAGGCGTGAATGTAGACTATCCAAGTACATACTGTAGGTACTGTAAGCAGCAGCTGCCTTTCCTGCAGAGCTGAATCTGTATGCTCCGGCCATGCTGATGCCTTTCCAAACCAATGCCTGCTATGTGCCAAGCATTTGCCTGGCCTCCGTGACTATCCAAAGTGTATTCCATGTCAGGCCCTCGCGAAGATACGCCAAGAAAAACAATAGAAAACATAAGGAAAATGCCAACTCTACACTGACAATCGTCAGTGCATGAACTAGCCATGTACTGGATGTACGTACCCTGGCCTCCATAGCCACTACAGTATGTTGTTCATATCCACATTGATACTGTACCATTGCAGTTGATCTGAAGTGTTACAATCAAGTACAGTGTAGTTTGCACCATGTGGGTATTTACGCGTTCTTGTAAGTACTGTATGTAGGCTGGATGCTAGATGTTACACATTTACAGTGCTTACAAGTCTAGGCAGGGCTTACATTAGGCTTTCACGGTATTTCCAAAAAAAGATAACCGGTATACATAATTGGACCCTTATAATGGAAATTCAATTATAACTCATATCTTCCCCCACATACTTTACTTGCTAAACATTTGTGCCCACTGCAGCATTGCCACATCTTTGCATACATGGTCTGTACTGTACAGTAAGTGAGTGCCACAGTACAGTAGATCAGGGCCAATCTGGCTAGTACCTTTACAAACGTGGCAAGAAATGAGCGCGAAAAGTCATCAAAATTGTTGTGAGTCCTAAGACATGATTAGACCCTGTAAAATGATAAAACAGCTTAAAAATATTATCAGAGACTTTTCCCTGAGCACTCAAAAAGAATGTACTGTTCACTCATATAGTATCATGAGCTCCATGCAACAACAAACCCATTTTGTTTGCAGATTGTCTGTGAAAATATATAAGAAGGTCATTACAGTATATTGCTGATTGACAAGGTTCTGGTCAGCTGTTGGGTAATTACATTTTGGGTCCATGAAAAATAAAGCCAAAAATAGTAGCCCAAATAGCTGTTTACGTATCCAAAATTTCTGTCAGTTCAAACATGAAATTTCCCCGTCAAAACCCGAAAATTTTCATGTCTGCCCATTAAAAACATCTGCATCAATTCTTTGTGTTTATGAAATTACGATCGTAATCAGTCAGTTACCAATATTAAAGGCAGTCGAAAACTATTTAGCAATGGTTTCTGGGTGTAGGATCATTATACTATTTGTGCAGTTCTCACCTACCCCTCTTTCAGTCTCTTAGAATTAATAATGAACTTTGAAAATAACACTTTAATGTCCCTACAGAAAACAAGGGTAATTCTACACACACTTTATTTGAATTTACTGTACCACAGGGGGATTACCAGAACAAGTGTTACCTCACAATATGTAGACGGCTACTGTAGCTAGCTCACAAAGTACAGTACAAGTACAGGTGTACGTGCACATTGTAACAGTCTAGTGGTCGCCCAGATGTGCAGTGCAGTACAGTATGCAGTGCAATGTCATCATCTAACGTTAGAAACAGTACATTTACTACAAGGGCACTCATAATGGTAGCTACAGTAGCTGTTCACTTCATTATAAACCATATTTAATGTTACTGTATCGTTAAAGAAAAATGAATTAGAGCCACTGCTAATGTTAGTAGTAAATATTGAAGCAACAGTAAATAAATACAATTTAGTTACTGTAAGTGTTGATTCCAGTGGCAATGGCAAGGGAAGACTTTTTGCTTCAGGGGGTGTCTTCTGATCACTTTTTACATCTTTTCTGTATGTATACATCCATGCTGTACTGCATTATCATTCACTTTGGTCTACGTCTTTGTTTACTACACAGGCACCAATGTACCACATCGTTGTAGAAATTATACTGGTTGTCTTCATCATTCGATTGCTACTCACAAAGAGCTATCCAATTGAAAGCGATGAACTCACAGAAGCTGTAAGTTTTGTTCTGTAGTTACTGTAAGTGCTTTGGCGAGGAATTCGGATCAGTTGGTCCACACACTGTACTGCATGTGCATGCTAGGGGAGGTGGTATAAAAGTTTTCAAGCATGATGGTCCTTCTTAGATCTTAGCAAAGTGGTGCAAAATTTGACTCATTCGGCACCTACATCAATGGCTCAGATATTTCACTGGACATTCTGCCAAAAGTGGGACAGAAAACACTGTAAATTTATATATACATTACATGTGTTTTATTTTTTGACAAATAAGAACTGTCAAGGTCACAGTACCATTGGCATCAGAGAAACAAATCTGATGCACAAAATTTTACTGTCTCCACAACTTTTTGTAGGGAAAATTTTTGTTGGGTACATTAGCGAGAGAGGGTTGATGAGTGCCCCAATGGTAGGAAGTCCAAATGATGGTCTGACAGTCTCTGGCTTACTGTACATACTGTAACTGTATGTTACAACTACTTCCAGTCTAAATTTTATGAAGGGATGAAGGCCTTCACTTTCATAAACTACGTGTGCTGACCAACTTTTCACCTCAAAGTCAAAACAGATACAGCCTGTACAGGTACTGTACTTGGTAGAGAAGATGAACAGTAAGAATCTGTACATGCACCAGTGTCTGGCCATTTTTTTTAACCTATTTGTAACAGCAAACGTTAGCAACTTTGAAGGATAGTGTATGCGAGCAGCTTGTTGTGAGAGTTACAGTAGCTGACATAGTGACATTTGGGCCTTTGGTAAATTTTGTTATATTATAGCTACTGGTTCTGACAAATTTTTTCAAGTAATGTAGACCTGTACAGTATTGATCTGTGCAATAATTCATGTAACCATTACAGCATCACATACTGTATATTGCAACAAGAATTACCCAAAGAATACCCATGTGCCGGTTAAATTAGCATCAGTACAGTACATAGTGCTGAAGACTGTGAAATGTGATCTTCCAGTACACGGTCATCATAAATTTTTTGACTCTTGTTCCATCTGTGTAGGCTGTTAAGAAGGGAGCATTTTACAGAAATTTCTGTTAATCTGCTTTTTCACTACTTAATGCTAAATATTTGTCATATGGTTTCAATGATAGAGATACCCTATGCACTTGTGATGGGTGCATGTACAGTACATGTATATGTTTGTGTTTGTGAGGCTTAGCTTGTTAACATATCTCAAAAAGGAAACTGACATTTCCCATACTTGGTGTACATGAAGATACCCCATAATGAGAGGAAGAACCTATTGTTTTTGGTGGAGGTCAAAGGTCAGGTCACCAGAGGTTATACCCTGAAAATCTGGTTAACACTATAAACTGAAGTTAGGAAACATGGATACTCTTCACATGTACCATGTAGATAGCATTATATCAAGAGAAAGAACAGCATTGCCGTTGGTGGAGGTCAGAGGTCATTTTAGGTCAAACTCCAAAATCTGAAACATGATATTCCTTGATACAGTAGGAAGCATGGATATGCTTTAAATACATGACATGTAGATGCCTTATGTTAAGAGGGAGGACCCTATTGTTTTGGAAAGGTCAAAGGTCATCTGGAGTCATCAGAAGTAAAACTCTAAGAACCTTGTTAACATGATATCTCAAGGCAGAAAGCATGGATTTAATACTCTTCATGTTTGGAATGTAAATGCAGTATACAGTACAATATATCAGTAAAGAGTACAGGTACAGTAAGCTTTTTTGGTGAGGTCAAAGGTCATTTGTGTCACCAGAGGCCAAGCTCTGAAATTCTTGTAAACACAATTATTAAAAGAAAGAGAGCATGTAAACTTCCTGTACCTACAGTAGCCATGTACAGTACATACATATTACTGAGTAGAATTTCCTGTTGTAGTTAGTAGCTCGGTCAAGGGTCATCTGAGGTCACTGAATGTCAATATCTGAAGAACCTTTGGTTTTTGTTTATCACATGTTTATTACAAAAATGCTGTTGATGATATTTTTGTGTTCAGTGTTCAAGGTCATTTCAGGTCGCTGTCAAGATAAAAGTCTGTAAACCTTGTTTGCATGATATTTCAAAGTAGATACTAGATATGATAGCAGTTTCTCCTTCATTGTGGGAGATACAGCACATTGGTTGAGAACAACATTTTAGACCCTTTGTAGAACTAGATGAAGCTACATTGTACAGTAAAGTCCAGTGAAGATGAATTCATGGTCCAAACAATGCATTTTTGCATTCTGGTTAGACTTTTAAAGGTTGTGTGACATGCCACCAAAAAGAGCTGTTTTACTTGTCAGTTAAAGAACTAAGTCCTCCAATCAAATATCCATTGGAATTATTTCAATATCTTTTACCGTTCTCAAAATATACGTCTTCAAAGTTTGATGGTTTCTGAAGAAGTTAATTGCCTATGCAAAAATAATGATGTGGAGTGTTGCACAGTGTGAAGATTTCTTTTGTTAACCCTATATAAATTAGGCTATCTATTAATTACTGATCATACAGATTGCAGTTTGGTGAGTGATTTTTCAAGGAAAACATTTTAACTTTTTATAATAAACCCCTCGGGGAATAACATTGCTACCAGTATCCTTGAAATTAAGATTGAAAAAACAAAGGCTAACATGTGCCATATATGGTATGTCCCTCTGTGGATGTCACACATTTGCATATTTAGCTCATGTTTTTCATGATACAAGTGTGAAATAGAAATTTACCTGTAAAATGGTCAATATTTGATGGATTTTAATGGGAATTGTGGCTATTTTCTGTATTTTTAATGCTTTTTGGTTTCGATGATAAGAGAAACCAATGCATTCGTGATGGCGTATGTGTGTATGTATGTGTGTATGTGAGTGTGTGTGTATGTGTGTGTGTGTGTATGGGTGTGTGTATGTGTGTTTGTGACACTTTGCTCGTTAACACGATATCTCAAGAAGGAAAACTCTGACAGTTCTCAAACTTGGTACATAGATGCCCCATATTGAGAGGAAGAACCCTATTGTTTTTAGTGGGGGTCAAAGGTCATCTGGGGTCACCAGGGGTCAAACTCCGAAAACCTTGTTAACACGATATCTCGGGATAGAAAGCTTGGATAAATTTCATACTTAGTATGTGGATGCGTTATGGTAAGAGGAAGAACCCTATCGTTTTTGATGGAGGTCAAAGGTCATTTGGGGTCACCGGGGGTCTAATGCTGAAAACCTTGTTAACACGATATCTCAAGGTAGGAAGCTTGGATAAATTTCATACTTAGTATGTAGATGTGTTATGGTAAGAGGAAGAACTCTTTTGTTTTTGGTGGAGGTCAAAGGTCATCTAGGGTCACCGGAGGTCAAACTCTGAAAATCTTGTTAACACGATATCTCAAGATAGGAAGCTTGGATAAATTTCATACTTAGTATGTAGATGTGTTATGGTAAGAGGAAGAACCCTATCGTTTTTTATGGAGGTCAAAGGTCATCTGGGGTCACCGGGGGTCTAATGCTGAAAACCTTGTTAACAGGATATCTCAAGTTAGGAAGCTTGGATAAATTTCATACTTAGTATGTAGATGTGTTATCGTAAGAGGAAGAACCCTATCATTTTTGGTCACGGTCAAATGTCATGCGGGGTCACCGGAGGTCAAACTCTGAAAACCATGTTGACACGATATCTCAAGATAGGAAGCTTGGATAGATTTCATAGGTAGTATGTGGATGTGTTATGGTGGGAAGATGAATGCTATCATGTTTGGTGGAGGTCAAAGGTCATGTAGGGTCACCAGGGGTCAAACACTGAAAATTTTTAACACGATATCTCAAGATAAGAAGCTTGAATAAATTTCATACTTAGTATGTACATGCATTATGGTAAGAAGAAGAATTCTATCGTTTTTGATGGATGTCAAAGGTCATCTGGGGTCAAAAAGCAAAATTTTAAGAATTCCCAAGATCGTCTCATGGGTTCACCAGAAGGCAAAAAGCAAATTTTCCCAAGAATTCCCAAGATCATCATCTTGAGTCATCAGATGTCAAATGGCAAAATTTCCCAGGAATTCCCAAGATCAAATATGAACCTAAAATTGTTTTTCCAACATGTTAAGATAGCAGCACTTGACCAGTGACTGAAAGATATGGGACATGGCATTATTTGGAATAGAACATATATCATCGAAACCTCAATGCATGTTTGCATTCTGGTTACATCAAATATCCAACTATGTTATTTTCATGTCATACAACCTTTAAAGAGGCTGTGTAACAGTATGAGCAAATGTTTTAGGTGTTGGTATTCAGAAGTTTTACAGTAATTATAATATGTTCAGATTATACTGTAGCTCTATAATATGTCCTCTTCCCTCCCCACCCTCATCCTGTCCCCAAAATCGAAAAGCAGCACACCTTCAAATTTTGTGAGAATGGAGCTGTACCTTTTGTTGAGGTTATTGGTGCTTGTACATGGTTTGCATTATGTACAGTATGAATGTATCTTTGTACAGGAAATTTCATTTCTCTGTAAAATCTCTTGTACAGGTGTGTAGTTACAACGAGTAAACATGCTTTTCATACTGCACACTGTATGAGAGACTGCAACTCTTGCAGTTGAAGTGTTGTTATTTGTTGCTCTACTACTGTAACTATTGTATGATGAGTTTTATGCAGTCTAGGAGCCATAAATTTGTAAGGTAAGATCTCCTTAATTTTCTAATTACCTTTAGTTTGAGGATAGATAGATACACTGTAGTCAGTGACCCCCTTCTTTATATACAACATGGGTCAGATGTCTAATGGTACATTCCAGTTGAACTCAATCAACTGCCTTATTAAAAAAACCTGAGAAGGTACAGTATCTTGCACAATGTTCTGCTCTAAATACTGTAAGAACTGGAAAGGGCAAGGGCATATGTACAGTATTAGCTTCAGCCAGCAGAAGTTTGCTAGGGTACTCAGGCCAAGTAAGAGGGGAATCAATGCCAAAGCATGGAGACTATCATATTACTGTAGCTTCAGCCAGCAAAAGTTTGTCAGGGTACTCAGGCCAAGTACTGTAAGAGGGGAATTAAGGCCAAAGAATGGAAACTATTATTGGACACCAAATAGCACTGGTCAGTGTACTGTACTGTTGAAGGGCATCTACTGTTGGTCATTATGGCCTTTCATTTTTGTTAATTTTGAGGGCCATCAAGGGAGTATGAAGTTGTCCAATGGCAATGAAATCTGTTGCCTCCAGTTACTTCAATCCCTGCAGTTATTACAGTATTTTTTTTTTTTTTTTTTGCAAACAGGAAAACAAATTAGTACCAGTGTAACGTCAAGGAAAATGTGGTGTTTAATACTGTACATAACAGTAAGCATAACACAAATGGAAAATAAATTTTATATACTCATTCAGTCTTGCTGATGAACTTTTAGCTTTTCTCCCCCATATTATTATACATCACATGAGTTATAAATGATGCATCTTTTGAAATTTGAAAGTTTGACTAAACAGGTTACTCAAGCACCAAAGAGCAATAAATATCTTTCTGTGAGAATTTTTTTTTTCTGTATTCCTAAAACAGTAAGTATTTACTGTACCTTCAAGTCTATTCTGCATTGTCTGATGACCAACCACTTACCCAGCATCTACAGTACCTATCAACTCATTCTGCTGTGTAAATCTATTCTTTGTTTCCTTTGAAAATTAGGAAAAAGAAGAACTGATCAGGGACTGGGAGCCGGAACCACTTGTTCCAGATACACCAGAGGATCATCCCGATTTGAAATCAAGGGTAGTAACAAAGTAAGTTAGAACTTTTGTAGCAGCAAATTGATCTCATAATCCATTAACTGATGCCAGATTCTTGTTCTAAGGATTGTTATGTTCTTGGTGGGGTTGAGGTAGAAACCAAATTTTTTTTGACAATTCTTCTATGACTTCTTGTGAGTTAATGCTTCACAAAGTCTTTGTTCTACATGGTTCCATAAGTACTGTTTCATAGTGTACATATGTGCAGATTTACAAAGTTGCAGAAATTGTGCTGATTCTCACCAGAATAGTCATGCGTGCATATTAGACCTATTTGATCAGAAAAGTGAGAGGAATTATGTTTTGCAGATGTGCACTAGAGTAGCAGTGTGGCTTCTCTCAATTCTCTTTGTGAATTATGTGGTACTGTGACTGTTTTGTGATTATTGATTCCATATTGGAATAATTTTCGCCTTTTCTGGTCAGTGTTAATGACAGAATATTTTAGGAACCGTTACTTTCTTCCCCTTCTCAAAGGATCTAATCATGTGGTATTTTGATAAAAGGGTGAAGCTGTCAGTTTGAAGTAAAAAGTAGTTTGCTTGTTGGGAATGAAATAAAAGTTTGTAGGAGTGAAGTGTCCATTCAGGGTTTACATTCTGTACAGAACCTTAAAGATTGCAAGTGCAAAAAGTTGTCATCATTATGGGTCTTTGTTTCTTTAACAGGAATGGTTCTACTTCTATGGTAGTGAATGGCAAAGAAGGCATTAATATGGCAACTCTGGACTTTCTTGGAATGATCAGTCGAAAGGAAACAGAGGTAAAATTAATTTGCATAATGGCTCATATTATCACTTCTTTGTTTGCATTTTCCTCTTGTTTTATATTATTTTACACTTTTTCTTATTGTATTCTATACGCTCCATTTGTTATGCGCTTTGAGCTTTTTAAGATAAAGCGCACTTACAAGTGTCTTAATAATAATATTAGGACATTCAGTTGCAGAAGTCACACTTGAAAGAATCCTGCAAAGCAAATATTATTTTGTATGCAGTACTGTCTCTGAAATTGTGCATAAGAAAATGAAAAAGAAAATACCCCAAATTTCAAAGTCCCTTCACCCAGACCAAAGAAGAAAGCTCGGGAAGAGGGCAAAATGACTCTCTGTATCCACATGCAGGGATGTTTGAGCCAGGAGAGTGAGGCACTCAGGACTACAGCCCTCCCGCCATCATTTTCAGTTTAAAGTTTCTTTCAGCAATTATTGTTTATAGTTGTTGCCTGAGAACAGCCAAAAATTGGTTTAACCTAATAATTTCTGCTTGTGTGAGTAATGCTTTAAGTTTAATGAATAATCAAAAACATTTGAGGGCATTGTTTGTTCTGATCCTTGATCCTGTAGGAGTATGGCATTGCATAACTTATGTGTTTCATCAAGCTTGTATACATACTTAATAGGAAAGTAAATGTGAGTTTGGGCTTTTGCTTGGTTGAAGAAACAGTTTAGTACTGAAAGCAGTCATAAACTCAACTCACTTTGACATATTTGACATAAACTCATATTTCACACTTGTTTTTGTCTGTGACAATATTAGGAACAATTGAAAAGTTATATGGTTTAAAATAAGTCAGCATTCGTGCAGCGCTGTTTTTTACTTGTGTTTTAATGGCACTTGTGTGCATCTTGAAGGGCACTAAGGCCAAATAGAAGATTTTGTGTTGTCAGGTACATGCTTGGTTGTATTCCTGAGGAAGGGCATGAAGGTAAGTATGTCATTTTGAGGTGCCTCAGTGTCATTGTCCAAAATACAATAGCAATGGTATACATGTCCAGTCTTTTATTATTTCCACTTTGATCAGCAGTAAAGTTACATGTAGTCCAAGTACACTATAGAATGTTGCATTACAATTGAATAGATTACTGATTGAAATGTATGTTTCCGACTTTATTATATTCTGTCATTTCTGTAACAGGAGGCTGCATTGAAAGCTGCTGGAAAATATGGTGTTGGGAGCTGTGGCCCTAGAGCATTCTTTGGAACAATAGGTATAAAGTCTGTGACCATTTTCTCAATAAGTGATAAATTGTGTGATACAGAGAAAATGTGAGATTGTTTTTACTACATACTGACAAACTCCATTTGTTCAGCATTATTAGAGTATTACAGTATAAGACAAGGCTTTCAGAGAATAAACAGCTGGGAAAAGAGCATTAGTTTCACTACTAATGTGTATACATAACATTAAAACAGAGTCAACAGAGAACAAAAAGCACTTTTTACGTGGAAGAAAACAAGTAACTCCAAAATATCTACTATGTCCAATAAAAAATTGGTTATCGTACAATGAAAATGTGTCAAACCAATGCTGGTAAATCTTCCACGATTGGCATTCATATACACTATTTGTTCTAAGTATGCAAAGGCAATGAAACCTTATGAAGGTGTGATGATCTCAAAAATATTAAAAATGTTACAAAATATTGACAAAACTGTTAATGCAGAGACTGCAACATTACTAAAGTTAGTTACGATAAACATAATTTTTGCTTCCTGTATGTAGGATCATTAGGAGTTTGGTATCATTAACAAGTACACAAATTTTTGTGTTCACTTTTACCCTTTCTTGGACAGCAGGTTGTGAAAGTAAAAAAGTTCCCTTCAGACAAGTGAATTCTCTTCCATACAATCTGTAGACAGCTCATCTGATAAACAACTGTAAAATTCTCTTTTTGTCAAGGCCTACTTGTTTATGCAATTTTAAAGTGAGGTGATTGTATTTCCCCTTAAAAACAAGTGTTGGATGTACAATGAAGAGCTTATTTGTATACCATGCACAAAATGCATGTTCAATCTCTACACAGTACTATACTCACTGATATTAAAGGACAGATCAGTTTGCATGCATGCTTCTGCAACTTCACTTTTACAGTAGCATACATCCCCAAAATGGCAACTTTTTGCATTGACTACACATTAAATGAATGTTGAGATGCTACTGTACACAGTACTGTGCTTGGTACACACCACTCACTGAAATTGAAGGACAGATCAGTTTTTGCACTGCTGAATTAGCTTTTAAGAGTGTAAAACAAATGTTAATAAACACTGTGTTATTGTATTTTGTCAGATGTACATTTATATTTGGAACAGAAGTTAGCCTCGTTTTGTGGTGTGGAGCAGGCTATACTCTATTCGTATGGATTTTCAACTGTAGCAAGTGCAATACCAGCGTATGCAAAGAGGGGTGATATTATATACTGGTGAGTGCTCCTAATTGTGTGTGTTGGATTAACTGTAGTGTCCACTAGTGCTGTGACCAAGCGGAAGTGGTGGCATTTGAAGCAATGAGGCTTAGTAATAGTTAGGTTTGAGTTCAGTGCCTGGCAGTGTCCGCATTAGCTAGTGTAGCATAGCAAAATGCTCCTCAAATGAGTGTGATTGCTATACAGTTTTTGATATGAATAGCAGTTTTTGTACACAAAACTATATGCAGAATTTCATTTGGCCAAAACGACACCAGAAATTGCTGTACAAAACTTTGACACTAATGCGGACTCTGGTGCCTGGTCGGGCTGTAGGTAGGTGGGTTTATGTTGGGTTTAGATTTAGGTTAAATTTAATTGTATCCTTTGAAAAGTCAATCAAACATTTAAAAGAATAAATGTGCAAATAAGTTGTTACAGGAAGAATGTAGAAAAGATGCAAAGAGTACAAAATTACAAGTGTGAGAAGGTAAGAAACTTAAAACTGTGAGAGTGTAAAATGGACATTTAAATACTAAGAAGTATTAAATATGAAATAGCTGTTGAATGACTCAGTGCAAAGCTTATCAGCATGTAGCACAAAAGATAATCTGTATCAACTCCTAGAAGCAGGCTGCATCCTGCACCTATCAGTGCTTGGAATGATGGCAGAGATTAACTCTTCATGGATTGGGTGACTTTTATCATTCCAGTGATGGAGATATGGTAGACCAGGTTTTTCTTCCAAGAGCAATGTCCATTTTGGCCTAAACAAAAAGGATTGTATTTTTTTAAGATACTGAACTGGAGGCCTCTAGATGTAAACTTGTAAGTCCTCTTCATGGACTTCTCTCTTATTTATGGCTGATTAGCATTGTCAAATGACTACCTTAAGGCTTGTATTGTTATTATTTCTTAAAATTTTTTTCCATGTTCCTGATGATACTTTTTTGTCTTTCTCCAAAAAGTTTAATCCCATTTAGTTTATCTCTGTTAAGAAGAGAGTCTCAGTGTTAACCAAATTACTTCAGACATCCTGATCACCCTAATTTTAATATTTGCTTTAGGTGATGTGAAGTGGTCTAAATGCAAACGTGGCCTAAAAACAGCAAACCACCTCCTGCCGTTTACATTTATCGTATATCCATTTCACCCCTCATTGACTTATTCAAAGTATTTTCTGGAAGAATTGGATTAAACCGTAGTTCCACATTGTTCTATTACCTTACACCCAGCTCTGGGTAGTCATAAATCGAAATTGTATACTGGCCTGTAACCTAAACCTAAATTGCACATCAAGTTATTATTTGGCTCCAGTTATTTTGAGATGAAATAACATCTTGGTCATAGTGTTTCTGATGAAATATGAAACAGTGTGTGTCAATGGCACCAGCCCAAGATGGAGTTTTTGTTTTGCCATCGGAAAAGATATGTGAGGATTGATATGCTCTCAGTAACCCACATCATGGCAGCCATTGGCAGGGTTGTCACCAGCCCAAACTTAGTGCCGGGTAATTCTTGACTGTGACCCTTTTAGTGATCACCATCCTGGGATTTTTCTACACTCTATATCCAAATTTCTTCCAAAAATCATAAACTTATAGTACCATTACTGGGGAAAAAGTGCTGGGCAGAATGTTTTAACGTGAGTGGCGGGTGCAATTCACCAGTCCTGGGTGGGTCTGCCCAGCGCTGCTCAGCATAGTGACATCCCTGGCCATTGGTTTTCTTTCCAAAGAAAGTGCAATAAATATGGATATTGTGTAAAAGTGGACAAAAAGAATAACAACATTGAGTATTGTTATGTGTATGAATACACTATGTCATTCTCAAATTTTTATTTACTGTAGAAAATCCATGCTGTGCCACCAGAACTAAACAAGTCTAATGATGAAGCATTTAATACAGTTTTACACTCACAAAGTGTTGATATTCCTGGTCCAAACTCTTATGCTGAGCACAAATCAAGCAGACAACAGGCTATGCTTCTTAAAGGCATTTTCCAGTGGCTTTTCACAAGGGTCCCATGTGAAAGAGACAAAAATTTCAGTTCATACCCTCTACACCCCATAGCACTACTCTTTTCCTAACTCGAGATATGTAATATTAAAGACTACTTATTTTTGTCCAAAAATACCTCCAGTTCTCATCAAGGTCACAGAATGTTATGTAAAGTGGGCACATTGCCTCGATTTCTTTTGTTTTCCTTTATAATTGAATGTCCTGTTGTCCTTGAAATTTGATACTGTTAGAATGTTTGAATATCTTTCCATGTGGTTTTAGCATAAATCTACACCATATGTACAGCATAACAAAGTTTCTAAATATTCCCTACAACAGTGTCAATATCATAAAGAAATTTAATGCTTTGTCAAATTAATGTGCCGCGATGACATCACGGATTTTCCATAATGCACTTTATCTTGAGAAAAAATTGCATTTCTTTGAAAATTAGTATCTTCCAAACGCTACAAGCTATTGAGATGCGGTTTTCACCTCCTTAAAGAGAAATATTTTCTGCATTTTTTGAAGTTATTGATTTTTGTCACTGGCAAATCCCTTTAAGGCTTTAGTGTGACTGGACCTGGAATTTTCCCAGTGTGCTTCTGGCTTAGAAGGAAATGCTTTAATCTCTAGGCCTAGCTTTTACAAAGCATGAGGACGTGAAGTTAACGTCTCTTTTCAAAACAAAGACACATGGAAGATGATGGTTTTGGAATAGTTCAATTCATAACTCAATGAGTGCCCTAAAGGGATAGTTTCAAATGTACTGTAAGATGTTTAATTGTGTCAAGCTATATGAAGTTTAGAAGAAACTTATAGGACTGCAAAGCCTAGACAAGTCCTGGAAGTTTGTTCTTGCTTTGCAGACCTACAAAAGTCATGCAACTTTGTAAAATGACAGAAGTCATTAAATTTTGTCGAGAGAATGTTATTTCTCTCAAAAGAGTGGTCTAAGCTCAAATCAAGTGTTGATTTGTTAGAAGGGTACTTATTCAAAGCATTCTGGTGAAATTTGCATTGAAATCCAATGTGTGGTTCTCAAGATATTAACAGTTAAAGTTGTCACATTCTCAACACAAAGTGAACTTGAAGCAAGCACACATGACATCATAGCCTCACATTACAGTAATTGTCAGTGTTTTGCTTTTCTTTAAACTTTACAACCAATTTCCTCCTCCACAATCACATGCTATTGGAATGTGATTGCATGAGTGGCATAAGAATTTAACAAACTTCACATTCCTCATGGGGAGGTCTTATCCCTACCAACTTCAAGGTCATCACAACATGCTTAAAAAGAAAGGAAACAAAGCATTTCTCATCAGTGTGAGGAAGTGATATACTGTAATCCCTGCTTGCCTCAAGCTCACATTGGGTCACAAATGTAGTAACCTTATTTGCTGATATCTCGAGTACTACATGTCCGATTTGAATGGAAGTTCACCAAATTGCATGGATTTAGTTCCTCTTTCACATATGAAAGTTAATTTTTGCTTAAACCCTTCCTTAAATTAAATGTAGAATGACTATTTTTATCCTGGAGTTTGTTTCCCATAAACAAGACCAGAGGTTTTTCTTAAGTTGATCATGAAGGGGAGGTATTATTAAACTTACAGTGTTTTTGTTCTGGTAAGTTACAGGAAACCTCAACTTTGATCTACAAAGAAAGGAACCAGTTTTGGAGTTTTGAATTTTGTGGAACACTTTCAGAGTATCAAATTTTCTCCAAGTGTATTAAGTTTCTGGGGATGTCATTTTGCCAGTGTAATTGTAGACATGTTTGCTTGTGGAAGACTGTGCTTTATGTCTTTGTGCTGTCTGCAATCACTTGAAGATTTAAAGTGCAAACAGAATCACCCTGATTTGAATGTTCATACCCCCACCAACCTAATTCATGAATGTTTCTTTTTAATCATGTGCCATTTTGGTACAGTATTTTTTTATAAGGTATGTAAGATAATTCCCTGCATTTGCCCTTAGTGAACAAAACTTGTGTTCAGGAACATTGTGTTAGGGAAATAAAAGGAGATTTGCAAGATAGAGCTTATGTTTCAGAAAAAAAAAGTTAGAGTGACAGCTTTATATGCCCTTTAAGCAATGTTCAGTTATGGATGTAATGTTTTGTATGGGGAAGAATGGCTGTACTTCTGCAAAGTGTGCCCTAGCCCATAAACGCATGACCTAGTAAAATAAAACTTCCTCTAATGAGTTGTCACCTGATGACAAAAAGTTGCAAACTATGTGAAAACAGTTGCAAGAATTGCATTCACATAGATGGCAAGTATTACGTGATGAAGAGGAAAGTACAGTATGGGTGCAAACACTGACTGTACAGCATGTATCAGCTGAACAGGTCTCTGAATTGATTTCCTGTAACCATCGTTTCACTTCCCTACTTTCTACTCAAAGTGGAAATTTATCTGACAGAATTTTAGAGATATCTTGGGAAGAAAAACAGTAGGGAAAATGATAGGAATTCTGTTTTAATAGAGTACTTTTAACCATGCTTATTCTGATGTTTCTTTCCACATTTTAGTGATGAAGGGGTCAGCTTTCCTATCCAGATGGGATTATTAGCATCTCGAAGCAAGTTAAAATTCTTCAAGCACAATGACATGGATGACTTACAGAGGTTATTGGAGGACCAGATGGCATTAGAAAAGAAGGTAGGCAAAGTAGATTGATATGAAAGTTATAGACATCATTGTAGTGATAAAATTAAATAAGTTTCAGGTTTATTATATTAAAAAAAAAAAATTAGTTTTTTTTTTTTTTTCGGTTCTTGAGATATCGCCATTCTTATCATTTACATTGGAGTTGCCACTTTCCAAACAAACTGACTTGTAACAAGTTGATTTTGACCTTTCAGGCCCACTTTGTAATTAATTTTTTTTTTTTTTTTTTTTTTTTTTTTTTTTTTTTTTTTTTTTTTTTATTGATTAGTATCCCAAAATCAAATGAAAAAACATACATACAACATACATACATACATACTTATATCTATACATACAAGTAATGCTACATTGCTAGTTTATGCATTTGTCTCACTGATAATGCTTAATATATTTTGAAAATTCGAGGATTACATAGAGAGTGCATGTTCCCACTCTAACCAAACATTTAGAAAATTATCTTGTTTTAAATTGACATAGCTCACATATTTTTCCACCTTCAAAAAATCTCTTAATTCACTAAGAAAAGAAAGTAAGGTAGGTCTTGCCGACTTTAATCTGCACTTATATATATGATATTTAAATATGACAGCTATGTAGTGCCTGTATGTCAGTACTGTAACCATGGTAACCTAAAAAAAATAATTATGTTCTGTTTTGAAAATGCCCTTTACATAAAACCATGTGACATTTTTGCTGTTTTTTTCCTTTCATATTCTTCATGCTTTCCATTTTACACAACAAATGACCAATTTACAGTCTGTCAATTAGTGGCTTTATGCTTGCTTTCCCAGTTTTCTGTAAAAATTATATTGACTATTTACAGTACTACAGATCACTGATAACCAGTAATTCAGTATGGTATATTACAACAGCATTCAGCAAGTGTTCTTAAAGGAGATGTTGCATGTCAGTGAGGAGGATAAAAATCTAAATGTCATGTGCAATGGATTGATGCTAGCTGAAATTTAGTAAATTGTGTGATTAATTCTTGACTCTCTGGTACTTGATTGTTTTCAGTGTCATTTTCATGTTGTTGTGTTTTCCACCCTCAACACGAGATTTCCATGATTTTTCCCATTTTTCATATCATGGAAGTTGTGGCTGTGTATGCAAACTTATAGTACAATTATTCCTCCACATCAGTCCCTTCCAGTTCTTTCCTCCCAAGGTTCCTGCCCCCGTGTTGGGCCACTTCAACCCAGCCTGGTTTTAGAATGACTGTTGTAGATGAATCTTTTTGCTAGACAGATGTCTATGCAAAGAAAAGGTCATGTGGTTTGGTTGTAATTAATAGCATAGATTGATAACCTGGTGTTTGGTTTCTTTGTCACAGAATCCCAAAAAGGCTAAAGTTACAAGGAAGTTTCTTGTCGTTGAAGGACTGTATGCCAACTATGGAACCATTGCTCCAATTGCTAAGCTGGTGAGTGTTAGCAATGGGGGGTGGGGTGGGGTGGGGTGGGGGAGGTATGAAAAGAAGTTAAAAGACACATTTGCATGGCATCAACATGGCATAGAAAGAAAATATATGTTCTCTTTGTTGAGTAGTTTAGTCTCATTAACAGAGGTTAGCCATTGCATTACTACTGCACAAAATTCTTTACCTATTCTTTACCCATAAATGTTTTTAAGGTATGAAAACTTTTCCATAATTCAAACCCAGTAAGTTTCTTTATTGTATACTATGGTTTCAAGAAAAAAGTTCATTGCTATAGTCATCAGAAAGGATGGATATCACAATCCTCCTTGTCATGGTTTTACAATGTCACATGCATTTAGAATATAACTAGGCTTATTGGGAAGATGACTTTGTGACTACCATCTCATTTATATGAAAAAATTGTTCACATCCCTGAAGACCTTTAAAGAGAACATGCAGTCGCACCAAAATTAATTAGTTTGCCCTGGTATCTAATTCATGAATGGCTGTATTAAACCATGTGGCAATATTTTTGTCACTGAGTTGTATATAATTCATGCAAAATGAATCCTTAGCTTAACATCAATATGAATTGCATATTTTGTAAAATGACAGATGCTGTGGGGAAAATATGAAGAGAATGGAATGACTTCACTGCTGTGGCAAAACAAGTTTGAGATGATTGCTTATTACATTAAAACTGGTCTTTGTATTTATTTGTAGAGAACATACCCTTGGTGCATACAAATGTTTCTGCATTGTTTTGAATTATTTCATTTCGTTTCATTTATTTGGTTCTTCACAATATTTGATGATAATTGAAACAATGCACATGAGTGTAGACAATATATAACATCGAGATATTGTGAAAGGAAGCACTCTAAAATACCCAGAGGGCTTGTCGAGTAGGGTGCTCCCCAAATAATAGAAACGTAATGGAGAAAAAACATGAGTTTACCTAAGAAAAAAAAAATGACTGCACACAGCTGTCCAGCTACCCTTTCAAATGCCCGCCCAGTTTAACACCCATGTACCCTCCCTCATAAACCCATCCACCACCCACCCCACCCCTTCAAAAAGAAACATCCAATACAATTAGAATTTCTTTAATGTCTCAAACTTAGATTTCTACTTAAAATGCTACTAGATTGTGATTGGCTGAAGAAATACTTGAAAAGTGCTTTATTTTGTTCAACATTTACCTTCAGATTGAATTCAAGTATAAATACAAGGTGCGTGTTTTTATGGATGAGAGCTACTCGTTTGGAGTCCTTGGCAAAACTGGACGAGGAGTCACAGAGTATTCTGGTGTAAAGGTATATTTTAGGGTTGTACCAGTATTACCAATAATCAATATTCAATCAATATTCAATATGTTAATTTTCAAAACCAGTCGGTACAGATCTGATGTTGATCCGATACCATTAATCTAGAAATGAGGCTATTTTACACAAAACCATAGGCTGTTGTGCAC
The DNA here is from genome assembly GCA_029531755.1 of Holothuria leucospilota. NCBI lineage: Eukaryota > Metazoa > Echinodermata > Holothuroidea > Aspidochirotida > Holothuriidae > Holothuria > Holothuria leucospilota. The sequence goes on from CM055966.1 coordinate 24,389,288, forward strand.
TTGTACAAAGTGTCATTCCACACACATAAGATGAAATGTTGATGCTTGCATGGAAGGTAACAAAATAAGATGATCTTTGTGTAAAGTCTATGTCTAGTAGTATTGGCTGCATTTTAGGCAAGTTTTACTGATAACAATATAGGCAGAGTGCTACAAAGTATGAGGAACATGAGCCGATACTGATTATTGAATACTAAGTCTGTCCAACACTAGTAGATTTAACAGCCTTATTTCAGGGATGTTGTATCTCTCGCTATTATTTTTGCACAGATTGTGTAATATTGATATCAGTTGATATTTTCCATTTTCATCCTATATTGGTGTTAGTAAAATTGACCTAAACTATCTACACCAGCAAAACAACATTTCTCGAGCCACACTTCATGAAGATGCTGCATAATTTTGTTGGTTTTGATGATAAGAGAAACCAATGCATTCATGTTGGCGTGTGTGAGGGCGTGTGCGTGTGTGTGTGTGTGTTTGTGACACTTTGCTCGTTAACATGATATCTGAAGAAGGGAAACTCTGACGGTTCTCAAACTTGGTACATAGATGCCCCATATTGAGAGGAAGAACCCTATTGTTTTTGGTGGGGGTAAAAGGTCATCTGGGGTCAGCAGAGGTCAAACTCTGAAAACCTTGTTAACACAATATCTCAAGATAGGGAGCTTGAATAAATTTCATACTTGGTATGTAGATAGGTTACGGTAAGAGGAAGAACCCTATTGTTTTTGATGGAGGTCAAAGGTCATCTGGGGTCACCGGGGGTCAGATGCTGAAAACCTTGTTAACACAAAATCTCAAGATAGGAAGATTGAATAAATTTCACGCTTAGTATGTAGATGCATTATGGTGAGAGGAAGAACCTATTATTTTTGGTGGAGGTCAAAGGTCATCTGGGGTCACTGGAGGTCAAACACTGAAAACATGGTTAACATGATATCTCAAGCCAGAAAGCTTGGATAGATTTCATACTTAGTATGTAGATGCTTGATGGTGAGACAATGAACCCTTTCATTTTTGGTGGAGGTCAAAGGTCATCTGGGCTCACAGGAGGTCAAACACTGAAAACCATGTTAACATGAAATCTCCAGGTAAGAAGCTTGGATAGATTTTGTACTTGGTATGTAGATGCATTATGGTGTGAAGATGAATGCTATCATTTTTGGTGGAGGTTAAAGGTCATCTGGGGTCACTGGGGGTCAAACACTGAAAACCTTGTTAACACAATATCTCCCGGTAGAAAGCTTGGATAGATTTTATACGTGGTATGCGGATGTGTTATGGTGAGAAGATGAGCTCTATCATTTTTGGTGGAGGTCAAAGTCATCTGAGGTCACTGGGGGTCAAACACTGAAAACCTTGTTAACACGATATCTCCAGGTAGGAAGCTTGAATAGATTTCATACTTAGTATGTAGATGCGTTATGGTGCGAAGGTGAAAGCTATCATTTTTGGTGGCGGTCAAAGGTCATTTGGGGTCACCAGGGTTCAAACACTGAAAACCTTGTTAACACGATATCTCCAGGTAGGAAGCTTGGATAGATTTTATATTATGTATGTGGATGTGTTATGGTAAGAAGGTGAACCCTAAAATTTTTGGTGGAGGTCAAAGGTCATCTGAGGTCATTGGGATTTGGGAGTCAAACACTGAAAACCTCGTTAACGCGTTATCTCCAGATAGGAAGCTTGGATAGATTTCATACTCAGTATGTGAATGTGTTATGGTGAAAAGATGAATGCTTTCATTTTTGGTGGAGGTTAAAGTTCATCTGGGGTCACAGGGGTCAAAAAGCAAGAATTCCCAAGATCATCTCATGGGTTCACCGGAGTCAAAAAGCAAATTTTCCCTAGAATTCCCAAGATCATCATCTTGAGTCATCAGCGGTCAAAATGCAAAATTTCTCAGGAATTCCCAGGATCAAATATGAACCTAAAATTATTTTCCAACATGTTGAGATAGCGCTTGACCAGTGACTGAAAGATATGGGACATCATGGCATTATTTGGAATAGAAAATATATCATCGAAACCTCAATGCATTTTTGCATTCTGGTTGTGTTTAAATGTAAGTGCCAATATTATGCCCCATGAAAATGATAACAGGCGCTATCAGTGCCCAATAACCTAACACGTATTGTACAGTATGCTCATTTTCAAATATCAGTATCAGATTGGTATCAGCTGCTCATAATGTTGGTACAACACTGTTTACAGTGTGTGCATCCCTCGATGTAAAGATAGGGGTTTTTCACATGGTGTGAGTGCATGTTTAATTGTCACTTCATTGGTTACAACTCCTGTACAGAGAGTGTGTTAGTGATCAGTGCACACAGCAGGGGGAATCCCTTCAGTTACGATACACAGAAAGTGACACTGTCAAAATGTCTAACAGAGATGCATGTGACACGATGACAGCAGTGAAATAACTTTATACCAAACACTTTACAACATTAAAGGAACATTCCAGAGGAAGACTGTACTGGTAAACGGCAGGGGGAACCCCGACAGTTGCGAAACAAGGAATGTAACACATTCAAAATATCTAACTCAGCTACATGTGACATGACATCAGTGAACTAACTTTATACCAAACACTTAACAAGATATGAAGGATACCTTAGAGGAAGACTCTATCAGTAAACATCTTTTTGATTCCTTGCCGAAGGCAGGCAAGGAATCTATGCGATGGTGATGGCGTGTGTGTGTATGTGTGTGTGTATGTGTGTGTGTGCGTATGTATGTGTGTGTGTGACGCTGCTTGTAAACACTCTATCTCAAGAAAGGTAATCTTGGGGAACCTCATACTTGGCATGTGGATACCCTATATTGAGTAGATGATCCCTATTGTTTTTGGTGAAGCTCAAAGGTCATTTGGGGTCACGAGAGGTCAAATAGTGAACGCCATAGAAATTGCTTGTAAACACTCTATCTCAAGATGTGTAACTTCAAGGAATCTCATACTTGGCATGTGCATGGCCCATATCAGGAAGGTGATCCCTATCGTTTTTGGTAGAGGTCAAAGGTCATTTGGGGTCACCAGAGGTGAAAAGGGCCAAAATCGTCCAAGCACAATATCTTTGAATGTAGAACTTGGTTTTAACTTGAAACTTGCTGTGTAGCTGGCTTTTATGTAGTACATATTTGTCCTAAAATTTCATGAAGATTAGAAGTCATTTGAGGTCAACATTGGCATTTTCTTTAAAGGTCTTCATTCTACGGTAGCTGTGATGAACCATTCATATCAATAATGTGATAACGGTCTACGTATATTTACTACACGCTCTGTAAAACTTAACCATACCCCAAGGGCATCCGTATCCAGAAGATCATGATAGCTGTTAGCTGATGGTATTCAGCTCTCCCATTGGATAGTTGTCCTGACGTAGTGAGTCTCTCATGACGATAGGCCGAACTATCCAGTGGGAGGACCGGATTTCGAAGATGGGGGAAATCCCTTTATACAAGTGACGTCACCATCGCGACGACTAAACGTGATCATGTGCAAACGAAATTTTCGCAGAAAAATATTCCTTTTTTTAAACACATTTATCGGTCCAAATGAGTCGTCATACCACAGAAGTGCTGTACGGGCACGATTGGAAGATTGTGTGAATTGATAACGGAGAATAGGCATGAACAGCGTGATTCAGGCAGGCGAAGTTGGTACCGAAGGCGAAAGGCTGTGAAGTGCGCTACCTTTCCACTATTATATGTACTGTATATAGCCTAAGGTATTAACTTACTCGTTTACTGTATAACGTTAGGACAGCCTGTGACTAACTGTTACTTGTTAGTGTTACTAAGTGCAAGTATCGTTAGAATGAAGGGTCTTACAAAGTTACATGTAGGCAGCTGGCTAATGATTTGTAGAAATCAGTTAGGCCAAGACCTACCTACGAGTATAGCCTAGGCCCATACAGGAAAGTTCAAGAGTTTTCATGCAGATCTGTGGCAAATGAAATTGTATGCCGTACTGGCTTTGCCCGCTTTGGTGCACGATGGCGACGTCATTGGGGGGGGGGGGGGGGGGGCATACTAAAGTGAATGTCGGTACTATAACAAACACTAATGTTAGCCTAGCCTACACCTTAAGCCAAGTACACAGTAGGCCTATGTCTGCAGTAACCAACAGTAATGTATTGTAGTGTCAGGCTGCAGGATTATGCTTTCTGAGACTGGGGTGTTAACAATAAGTTGGCGTGGCATAGGCCTAGTCCCCTGTAAGGTTTCACGGTACCGCTGAAATTTGGTACTGCCACAAATGGTACCGGTAATACCGCAATACTGGTTCCATTAGAGAAAATAGTCCAGTTTTTAACACAAAATACCTGCAAAAATGTTTAGATTCATCAGCTCAAAACTAAGCTTATTAAGTGATAGAGAGTCAGGGTTGTAGCTACTCTGGTCCGCGCCAGGTCAGTGAACCACAACAAAATTTTCTGCTAATATTTGTGGGTAGGCTACAACCCTAGTTCACATTTCATGCAGCAAATTTTTCATGCTTTGTAGCAAATCACAAAGACAGTAGGCCACATTCGATCTATCAACTCATAGGCCTACATAATGCGTACGTAGTCAAGTACAGTCCATCGATTTGTGGACAGTATCGAACGGATACTTATGTAGTAAACTAGTAATATACAGTGCGTGCATGCAATACCTACCCCTCTTTATGATACTAAAACACCTAAAAACAAGCACATGTGGGCCTACACCCTGTGTTTGTGTATATGCATTACACGGTAGGATGGTGTGAAATAGCCAAGTAGGCCTAGTTGCATGGCAGTACTGTGGGCTTCGAAGTTCCATTTATAGTTTGTTCTGTGAGAGACTTTGGTTAAGATTATGGCCGGGATGTGGCTAGGGATGTGGCAGCAATATTTATACTCTTCTTATTTAAGAGAAGTGAATACTTGACTCACAATAAGAACAAAAAGATTTGAGCATAGATAGCATTATTTGTCACTGCCATTCTCCCGACTGTTGGCTTCGGCCCGACTATGTACTATTGAAAATGGAATATTGGTACATGGATGTCAGTTAATGGTTCCTTGGACCCTTATTCGCAACATTCATGGAGTGGCTCCGCCATATGTTACCCTGGACTTGGCCCAACCTGTGTCCACTGTGGTGCTATGGTAGAAGGGAATAGAGCGCCAACTCTTCCCTTAAGGGTGCCATGATATTGCTAATGGGGTTTGTGGCAATTGTACAGTACTCCCCAGTTTATGTTTCGTTCAGTCGCAATTCCAGATAGCAGTCACTTAGTGGGGTCCTACTAATTTTAGCCCGGCTCGCCCTGTGCTACCTAAACTTAGCCTGGCTATACATGAGTGTACATTATAGAAGCATCGTAAATGTACGTAATGAGGTACGATAAAGTTGACTGCCTAAAGAACTTGGTGGCCGAAAAATACCTTTTCAATGTTGTATTTTGAAGGCAAAAGTATGATTTTATTATATTTTTTTAACAAAAGTAATTACAGAATGAGTCAATGAGTCTGCATTGACAATATTAATTTTTATCAATCATAAATTTCAAAGATCATGTTCAGTGTTTTGGCAAAGTTACTGCAAAGTTTGCCGGGTCCATAGGCCTGCCTGGAGTGCCTCAGCTTGAATGGGCATCAACAGTTGAGTGACGGGCATGTTACTTTTGAAAGTGTAGGGGATTATTCTCCGCCCACTCGGCCACTTTTCTTTCCCGGCAGACGGAATCCTGTATGTGAAAATAACTAGAGGTACATTCGTGATCATACCGTAATTTCATTAGCTCTGACAACATGGGTGTCCAAGGTTGAGGCAAGGGGGGACACTTGCCCCCCTGGAAAATCAAAAACGAAGAAAAAATAACTAAACCTTCAAGACTACTTCTGTCAAATTTTGAAATGATCTCACACCATTTTGCATCTAGGCTCCTTGAAAAAGACAAAAACTTTTCAAAGGGGAGGGACGCCCCCTCCCCCAGGCCAGCGACAATCCTACTTTGATGTGACCCCTCAAAGTGGTTTCCCCCCAGCTACGGGCCTGCTAATCTGATCAATTAAAGTTTTTCCCCCATGATGTGACAACATAGCCTAACTTAACACATACAGTAATTGGCTTTTTTTTGGGGGGGGGGGGGGGGGACAAACTTGTTTAATATTACTATACGTGTGATTTACGTACCAATTTGCTGTTAATACGTTTGCTAAACAATTGAACTTCTTTACGGCGGTTGATTTGTACGTACATGGACAGCCGGGCTCTAATTAGTAGGACCGCTTGGTGCTGGGCTTCCAGTATGTTAGTAAATATCTGCACACTGTATACTATGCATAGTAATGTGTAGGCCTATACTTACGGAACCATTATGCTGCAAGCACATTTTGAGGAAGCTGTATGTTTTCATGTGTAGTTTTTCATAAATACTGTTGTACTCCTCCATTGGTTAATAATATTTTCTATAATAGTTTAAAGCTTAGATGAGTTACAAATACAACGCAAAGCTGTTTTTGCAAACTTTTATTCTCCAAGTTAAAACAAACGTCACAAGGGTACTCATTAGCAACATAGGATAACATTAAAATTAACATTTCCGAGGTGAAATTTGTTATTGGAATGGTGAAAAATAATTATCAAATGCACGTTTCAGGTTTATAATTTAATATAAAAAAATGCAAGGCAGTTATCCAATGGATGTGGTGTTTATAATTCAGTAATATTCCATTCAATTGTATTTTCAAAAAATATTTTCGCAGTACCATCGGGTACGGTTCTCATCGATACTTTGGTATCTTATGATGGGTGGTAACATATGGGTACCGGTATATACTTGTACTTACAAAAATACCGGTATACCGTGAAATATTAGTCCCATTGCATGACATAATTTGGCGTAATTCTGTGGCGTACATCATACAAACTTTTCAGTATGTATAGGCCTAGGCCTACTATGTGAATTTGAGAAAGGTTGAGACCAGACAAAGCTTTTGATTCCCTGACATAGAGGAATCTATGCAACGGTGATGCCATGTTAGCCGTATGTATGTGTGTGTCTGCTGTATGTATGTGTGTGTGTATGTGACACTTAGCTTGTAAACACTATCTCAAGAAGGTTAACCTCAAAACATGAGTTTAGGGAGAGAACGTCATTAGCAAACATGATTGGTGCTTCGAAGATTGCTTTTTAAGTTTCATTGGCAAGGAATCACTAAGCCTTTTGGCTTTCTGGTTGTAGCTTCCATAGCTGTATGCCATCAAGGATGAAAATCGCAGTGATGATTTATCAGTTTATTTGAGGCACTTGTATCCAAACTTGAATGTAGTATGGAAGTGTTTCTGAAGGCTCACTTAAAATATATTGTTTCTGTCATTTTCACTTTTTCAGATTTTTTCAAATTGAATGACTTAATAGAAAGACTAGCTACTGTTCCCATGTGTTCTTGAGGGTTTCGTTATTGTGTATGATCATGCTGTATTCATGTCAGTTTTCACCATCTGAGAGACATTTCTAACTTAAAGGGAATATACATCCACTTTTACTGAAATATCAGCTTGACCTCAAATTTGGTTAGATATTTAGTTAGATGAGATTTAACAACACACCAACACAAATGTGTTATATAGTGTCAACTAGATAAAAAGGTGAAGTTTAAATACGGTTCAAGTTCAAGTTTGGTTTCAAATACGGTGCAAGTCCTTCCCTTTAGTCGACAGGTGGAAAATCCTGTTGGCATATTCTACAACCTCCAGCCCACAGGGGGCTTGACCTTATGAAATTTCGTCATACTCTTGTTACAAGTATTTTATGAAGATTCTTAATTTAAATACGGTACTTCATGTATGTCAGTAATAAACCACAATTTAAACAGTTCCTTAGCAAAATATATGTAATGTATGCAGAAGCAACCAAACCTGATTAAGAAGCATACCAGAGTATGCAAATTTGAATTCCAGTGCCTGAATGTGCCCTTCATATGGTTTGTTAAAGAGCATTGCTTGCTTCCTCTCACTGGATGCTTCTCTACTATTCCTGCCGACAAAACCCCTTTTCATCATTTAACCACTGTGCTTTCTCTTTGGTATACTCACAGATTCAAGATGTAGATCTGATTGTTGTTTCCATGGAGATGGCACTTGGCACCATGGGAGGATTCTGTCTTGGTACTCAGTATGTGATAGATCATCAGGTCAGTGAAACCAGCAACAAAATTGTTTATTCTGCTTTTTTCACATAATTTTAGGGAGAGGGACAGTGGGCTTGATTTACGAATATTTTACCAAATTTTGTACAGAAAATGTGCACCTTGGTAGTACTATGCAAAAGTCATGTCTGAATTTCATGTTTGGAGTTGTTGTGGCTGATCTTTATTACAGAGAATCCCACATTGACTCAGTGTCTTTGAAAGTTGTCTCATAAAATTGATCTCCTTTGTATACATAGTACTTGAAAAGTGATTTTCTTTCAGTGGCAGCTCGTAGGAAATGGCGAAGGCTTTGGGCATATACCCTAGAGCTGTAAGATATCTTGCCCCAACCTCATATCCCCCCCCTCTAGTCCTTCCCTGAAGATGGGCAATTACCCTCATACACAATATTTTTCCTTCCCCCATCCCCCCCCTTAATTTTCAAAACCATGATGCTACCTCTTGTCTTCTTTGTTTCTTGGGTACTTCATTAAAGTAACCTGCAAATAGAAATATGTTGGTAGAGTTATCCTCTTGTTAAGTGAACACCATACTGTCATTCTTGACAGATTTAGCAAGTTTTCATCTTATCGTAATTGTTTTATAAATCATAGATGTAAGTGTCATGTATTCTCTGTATTTCAATGCACCATCTTCCATACCTGTCTCGTGTACTGCTGTAACACCAACCCACCCCCACCCCCTCCCCCATCCCACCCCCTCCCCCATCCCACCCCCTCCCCCATCCACCCTTGATGTGAAGTCAGGGGAAATCAGCCCAGTAAGAGAGATAACAAGAAATTAGTGGGACTCATTGGAGGAAAACAGAAACTTAACACTCTACCCCTGGAAATTTCTGATATCATGTTCATGTCACTGCTGAACTTACCCATGGCAAGTTTTCCAAAGAGGATTTTTAATGGTTAGACAGAGGGCTGAACAGGAGGGGCCACAACAGGTTTTGGGTGATTCTAGTCTACCATTTCAATGGGGGCAGTAACTGTGGCATCACCAAATACCCAAACCATAGTAGTTTTGGGGTGTCAGAAATATAAATGTGTCTGTTTTTGTCTTCTCTCCTTTTGAATAGGCATTATGTGGGCTAGGTTATTGTTTCTCAGCATCTCTACCTCCACTGCTAGCATCAGCTGCTCATGCAGCTATTGATTGTCTTGAAGCTGATCCAGACATTTGTGAAAGACTACGACAGAAAGCAAGTTTCCTCCATGAAAGACTTGCTGAGTAAGTATAGCAGTCATTAGGAAAAAATATCAGACCACTAACTTTTCTTCCTTGTTTTTATACGGATGTACAGTAGTTACTTGGTAGTCTTTTGTTAAGTGAGATTGTACCTCATTCTTGAAGTATGGTAATACATATCTCATTTCCCTGCATGCAATTTACACACAGGTAGATAAGATATTGTACTTAACTAATATTAAAAATGTGAAGCTGTATGTGAGTGTCTTGAGTATGTGTGAGAGCAAACAGGTACGTCACAAACTCCTATAAAGAAGGTTACAACCTATCAAATTCAACTTTGGTGAGTAGGTGTAATTGACCTTAAAGGGAAAGATCAGTCCCCCAAATTGAAATAGTCTAGTAGTCTATCCTATTCCATGAATGGCTCTTGAGAATCATGTGACAATGTTTTTCTCACTAAATGGTGAAATTTATGGGGTGTAACTCATTGTTTTACCCTGGATATGCAATGTTAAACTCCTGAAATATTAAAAAAAGGTACATGGAAGAGAAATAAGGAGATATTAGTGGGAATTAGCTGTTGTTTCAAAATAAGTTTGAGGCAACTGTTCTTGCCCTATAACTTGTGCATGTGTGATTGATGATGTCATAGGACAAAGGTCAGAGTTGAAAAGTCAAATGAGCTAAAAATTGGATTTAAGCAGGTTTTTTCACACCAGTATGGTGGCCATGGTTGTTAATAATACCACATGATATGTAGAAAATGGTAGGAAAAATTTCCAAGTGCTTTTTGGTTGCTAATGGTCTAAGTCATAGTTGAAATGTCCTTGCAGATGTCTTTTGTCATTATTTGATTATCAGTATGCTGGAAAATTCATTAACCACAATATATGTAGAGGATAGGAGGGAGATGACATTGGCATTTCCATGGATTGCCTTCTTGTTTATATTTGTTACTTATAGGGCAACAAACCTCACCCCATATAGTAAAAATTTTTACTTCTAAGTTTACTTCTAGCCCCTCATATAATTTAAAGAAAAAACACTTGTCTAGTGCTTTTTGTGGACAAAGCCAATATGGCCTTAAGTTTAAATTGCTTTAAGTCGTATCTCCACACTACTGTGTTTGAGCTGTCTGATACACTGAGTGATTTTCACAAGTCATCCATTGACCAATCACAGTGATGCTATTGTTTGAATTAATGCCTATCAAAGTGTAGTCACCAACTGTTAAAAGAGATGTGTGACTATTTCTTAATATGTTTGGGTTGATGGAACAGTCCCTTTCAAAGCAACTGTACTTTGTCTGTATTGACATTTTGCCGAGAAACCTATCTGCACACCTTTAACTGCTATTTTCAGTGAAACTAGTTCTCTAGCTTACAATCATATGGTTCTTGAACTAAGTCTAAGAAACAAACCTTTTAGATTTCATCCTGTTTATTTTCACCCTCCCTAATTGTGCACAAATCCTTCCTATTGTTTACCTTGTCAGGACTTAATCAACAATACCAGTAGCATGTTGGAGTAATATGTTACATCTTGTACTGAAGTATGTCAAAAGTTGATACCTACTAAATGTTTTGTTTTATTGTACTGATGCTTTCAGTACTTGGAAGAGTGACGGCCTTGTTTTACTCAATTATCGTAAAGAATGCTTGATTATTTTGCTTCATGTAGGATTGAGGGCATCACAGTTTCAGGGGTCCCCATTTCCCCTGTCAAGCATATCCGACTGGTCAACTCCTCTGGCAATCGTGATGCAGACACCAGGCTACTGCAATCTGTGGTTGACAAGGTAAGAGAAGAATATGACTGAATCAGTGACTGTGGAACTCTATCTTACTGATACAGCTGAGTGAAGGTTAAATATACACCCATGCATTTACTTTGAGTACAATAAAACCAGCTTGAAATTTTGTTATGGAACTGGATTTATGGGATTTTCCAGTAAGTTTAAGGGAAAAATAAAAAATGTAAATGTAAATTAGCAAAAATATGCTACCTATTTGTTGTTGGTTTCAATGAAAGAGAAACCTATGCGGTCATGATGGCGTATGTGTGTATGTATGTGTGCTTGTGTGGGTGTGTGTGTGTGTTTGTGATGCTTAGCTTGTGTGCACGATATCTCAAGAAGAGAAACTCCGACAGTTTTCAAACTTGGTACATAGATGCCCCATATTAAGAGGAAGAACCCTGTTGTTTTTGGTTGGGGTCAAAGGTCATCTGGGGTCACCGGCGGTCAAAAACTGAAAACCTTGTGTGCAGGATATCTCAAGGTAGGAAGCTTGGATGAACTGTATACTTAGTGTGTAGATGTGTTATGGTAAGAGGAAGAACCCTATTGTTTTTGGTGGAGGTCAAAGGTCATCTGGGTTCACCGGGGGTCAAACCCTGAAAACCTTGTTAACATGATATCTCAAGATAAGAAACTTGGATGAATTTCATACTAAGTGTGTAGATGTGCTATGGTAAGAGGAAGAACCGTATCATTTTTGGTAGAGGTCAAAGGTCATCTGGGGTCCTTGGGGGTCAAAACCTGAAAACCTTGTGTGCACGATATCTCAAGGTAGGAAGCTTGGATGATTTTCATACGTAGTGTGTAGATGTGTTATGGTAAGAGGAAGAACCCTATCATTTTTTGTGCAGGTCAAAGGTCATCTGGGGTCACGGGGGGTCAAAAACTGAAAACCTTGTGTGCACGATATCTCAAGTTAGGAAGCTTGGATGAATTTCATACTTAGTGTGTAGATGTGTTATGGTAAGAGGAAGAATCCTATAGTTTTTGGTGGAGGTCAAAGGTCATCTGGGGTCACTGGGGGTCAAAACCTGAAAACCTTGTGTGCTTGATATCTCAAGGTAGGAAGCTTGGATGAATTTCATACTTAGTGTGTAGATGTGTTGTGGTAAGAGGGAGAAGCCTATCATTTTTGGTGGCGGTCAAAGTGCATCTGGGGTCACCGGGGGTCAAAACCTGAAAACCTTGTGTGCTTGATAACTCAAGGTAGGAAGCATGGATGAATTTCATACTTAGTGTATAGGTTGTGTTGTGGTAAGAGGAAGAACCCTATCGTTTTTGGTGGAGGTCAAAGGTCATCTGGGGTCACCGGGGTCAAATGCTGAAAACCTTGTTAACACGATATCTCAAGATTGGAAGCTTGGATGAATTTCATACGTAGAATTTAGATGCGTTATGGTACGAGGAAGAACCCTATTGTTTTTGGTGGAGGTCAAAGGTCATCTGGGGTCACTGGGGGTCAAACCCTGAAAACCTTGTTAACATGATATCTCAAGATAGGAAGCTTGGATAGATTTCGTACATGGTATGTGGATGCGTTTTGGTAAGAAGATGAACCCTATCACTCTTTGGTGGAGGTCATAGGCCATCTGAGGTCACCGGGGGTCAAACATTGCAAACCTTGTTAACACGATATCGCCAGGTAGGAAGCTTGGATAGATTTCATACTCAGTATGTGGATGCGTTGTAGTGAAAATATGAATGCTTTCGTTTTTGGTGGAGGTCAAAGGTCAACTGGAGTCACAGGGGTCAAAAAGCAAAATTTTAAGAATTCCCAAGATCGTCTCATGGGTTCACCAGAAGTCAAAATGCAAATTTTTCCAAGAATTCCCAAGATCAAATATGAACCTAAAATTATTTTTCCAACATGTTAAGATAGCACTTGACCAGTGACTGAAAGATATGGGACATCATGGCATTATTTGGAATAGAAAATGTATCATCGAAACCTCAATGCATTTTTGCATTCTGGTTGTATTTGTGTGATGCAAGTGTTCTTTTATGCATACCAGTTGAAGGACACTCCAGCCAAAAATTCCTTTTCAAACCCTCAGGGTATGAACCTCCCAAAATGCTTAAGATCCAAAGGAAATGTGTTGAATAATCTGTTTCATTTCAGAAGCTTCCCTTCAATCAGTGGAAATTGAATTAAGTAAAGGTAATTAAAAAATTACCCATGGAACATGCAAAATTCTGAAACATTTTCGACTAGTTGAAAATGGTTCAAAACCTATTGAATCCCAGCGGCGTAGCGAAGGGGGGGGGGGGTTCGAACCCCCCCCCTTGACCAGAGTGACAAAAAAATTACACCCTAAAAATTGTGTAAAAACACAAAGATGGTGTGTTTGGAGAAGATCACCGTTCTGGAAAGAGATTTACACAGAGTTCTTGTACATAAAATGATTTCTTCATAAGACAGAAGACAGAAATTACATTGGGAGGATAAACTTGTCACTTCCATTCTCCTATACGGAGAATAGATCCATACTGCTCTCTGCCCCCCCCCCCCCCCATCCCACTATATATGGTCACAGATTTGGTAGGCTTTGTTTTGTTGTATATAGGACTGTGAAGTTTACACATATGATTATCCTCAATTTTGATTTCTTTTTTGTAGGCTAGGCAAAAAAGATGATGATGATGATGAGGCTAGGCATGGGCGTATTCACCGTATTGCTATGATCACTAGCGCGCATCGTTCTGCACGGGGAAAGTGGGTACGAGTACGGCACATGCACCGGTGCATCGTTCAATTAACGTTCTGTGCTCATATGCAGTGTGATAGATCAATGTACCATGTGCAGTAGATGTTGCTGATAACGCAATACTTGTAGTGCTTCGATAGGTTGTTCGGAGTCAGACCAGTAGACCTACGCTGTACGTACAACACTAAGTTTTGTAAACTATATGATGATGTCCGAAGCGTGAGCAAGCTATCGGTATCAACATGTCATTATGTTGCGCCAACGCAGTATCGAGTAAGACCTTAATTGAACCAGCAAAGCAAATTGTGTGGTATATATACAGGCTCAAGATTTTTCAGGAGTAAAAAAATTTTTCAGTTGAAATTCAACTGCCAATTTTCACTCATATAACGCACCATTTTGCGTCTAGAGGCCCACGAAAAGCAATTTTTTGCCAAAGGGGAGGGGGACACCCCCTCCCCCATATCCCCCCCCCCCCCTACAAATCTCTGGGTACGCACCTGTTGAATCCTTTTTGTTACTGGAAACTGGACAAGAAGAAATTCCCATATTATACAAGGTATTATTTTGTGAGCATTGCAGAATACTCTCCATTTTGTTTTTTCCTACCAATTTAATTGTGCCATGAATTACAGGAGGTGGGTCATATATATAATGTCACTTTTTTCTTTCTGCCATAGGCTCTTGATAGAGGTCTGGTCCTGACTGTAGCAAAGTATTTGAATGATGAAGAATCATTCCTCCCAGATCCAAGGTAAGTTTTTCAGATGACACCTGATGGATAACACCTGAAGTAATGATGGTGATATTTTTAACTATAAGGAAAAAGGCAAATTTATGTATGTTACTGGTCCACCCATAGGTGTTTAAGTCAGGAATGCATCCAGCTTTTTTGGTTGGGCAAATTTTTTTGATGGCCAGCCAGTGACAAGTGGATTCAATGCTGGAGTTGCAGGGAAACACTGGTGTACATTAAGTTGTATTTGATCCCAATAACCTATGAAACACATTGCTGCATGACACTGCAAACCACTTTAATGCTGACAATAACCTAGGTTATCAGGTCTTGTAGAATTCAGTTAGGTCCAGACCAGTGGGAGTGTGAGAGCCGGGGTTGGGGAAGGGGGCAGTACAGTGTTCTGCCACTGCTGGTCAGTGCAGGTTGGGTCCAGCAAGAACAGAGATGTTTGGACCACAACTAATTGTAGAGACTGCTTTTCCTGACAAGCATTGATTCAGGTAAACAGAGTAAACAAAATAGTACTTCATTGTTTCTAAGGATTTGTGCCTTTTTCCAGCCCTGCATGTTTGCCATCTTGATAAATGTAAACCAAGACACATATCATCAACTTGTTTTGATGAAGGGCACAAAAGTGTTCACCATAGTATCTGGGAATGTGTAGGTCTGGTGTATATTACTTTTTGGGGTGAAAATTTGTACAATAAGTAATAAAATTACTTTTTGGGAAGAAAATTTGTCATCTTTGGGGTATCTCCCCACAACCTATTTAGTGTGTGAAACAACCTGCACCACAGCTTATATTTGGACCTTTGTTACAGACCTAGGAAAAAATCTGCTAGCACTGCAGCAGTCCTGGGCAGAACCCTGGCAGTATTTCACTTGTTTTAGTGAAAAGGGAAATGACACTGTTATTCTGTGTTTAGAATGATTACTCATAGTGTAAATACCTGTTCAATTGTCATCTCCTTTATTCCATACAGCATCAGGGTAACAGTCAATGTTGATTTAACAGAGGAGCTCCTGATAAAAGCTGTTGACATCATGAAGAACACTTTTAGTGAAGTCTTCCAGAAGAGTGGTTAGCTGTTACTACTCTTGATCTTATTTTAGTTTGGATCAGGATGGTTACACCAGTTGCCACAGTCAGCATTATTGTACATCAAGTCATAGTACTGACTTGATTTTAAAGACGTGCAACCCAGATCTACCCATCTTGCTGTGTCACAGTGTTGCACATAAGATAGTCTTGAGGACTTTTTGATCATGTGATGTTTATGCTAAATGTGTGTGACAAAAAGAGGTGTGTACATTTTCATTGCTTTGTAATTTAAAGACTGTCCACGATGTGTTGTTGTGTGTAGGTGTGTTGGATGAGGGTAGTTGTGTGACCATAGCCCCAAGCATACAGGGACAATCCCCCCCCCCCCATACACACACACACACACACATTTGGGAGGTAAGGTGGGCAGAAGTGTTTTTTTTTTCTGGAGGAGGGGGTTGAGGTAAACTAGCCAAGATGGGAGCATTTTAACTGTCTGGATAGAAAAAGTTGGTCATTTACTACGTTACATCAGGTTGTATACTGTTATTTAAGCACAGTATGTTTGCAAGATGGTGGCAAATCACACCATCAGTTTGGCATTCTTAGTCATAATTGCATGCCATAGATATTTGGCACAACCTTGATACCCTTTAGTATGGATTCAGCCATCTTAAGCTACTCAAAATATTGTCATTCTGGTTATCACTGATATTACTATAAAGTAAACTTTCCATTTTTTTTATTTGAATTTTCAAAACTTTTCTTTTGTGAACCATTCATGAGCAACTCCCCAAGATGATTCTCCCACACAACTTCCCTGTAAAATTCCTATCAGGGACAATTGTCACCTGGACAATTCCTGCCAGTGACATTTCCAAGTTTTCCATTGAGGGAATTGGGGCAATACCCAAGAGGCAATTGTTGTGGTTGGTGGTTGTCCAGGGTAAATTTACCAATCATCCAGGGAAAATCCTGCTGTTGGGAATTGTCTTCCTATATGACACTCAAAAAGTCATAAATCTTGCCCATCAGGTGAAGACATTTAATCATTTCGTTAGGATGATGATTTGTGATTGATAAGCACCAACTGCCTTGTTATCCTCAGAGCCTTAGTGGAAAGAGGATATCTCAACTGGCACCCATGATATACTTGAGGGGGTTCTTGAGTGGGTTTGTAGTGGACCTGGGGACCTAGGGTTGAATTAAACTTGACCACTTTGAATTAAACTTGACCACTTTGTTTCAATCATATGTAGACTACCCATCACAAAATATCCATGTACACTGGGATAGATCAACCATGGTTGGTAATTTTATGAAGGAAAAAGCAATTTATATTCCATTTCCTGAAAATTTTAACTATGGCAAATAATTTTCGACACCTTACCAATTCAGTTTTTATCTGATAGCCTAGCATCATGTTATTGAAGTTAACATAATGGACTTTTGGAAATAGTGTTTGGCCTGCAACAGAGTTAGCTGAGACTTTTGCTCTAGATGAGAAAATTATTAGGCCTATGTGTTGTCAAGTGGACAAAGCTGGGATAGATCTGCAGTTAAAAAAGGAAAAGAATAAGTTAGCTCCCAGCTGTTCTGTCACCTTGTATGAAAATTAACATTTTTTTAAGGAAACTTTGTATCAAAATTTCATACATTTGAAGATGTTTGAAAACTGTAGATGTGTAATGTCTCAATACTCACTACCATTAAAGTTTTGTTAACACCTTGTCAAAGTAATTTGTATAGAATTATTGAATGATTTGTAAGCACTTTAGTGTCTGCAATGACAACAGTAAGGCAAGTATACCTAATGATAATGCAGTTTATAATAGACCCTTTTCCAAATAGCAATTACACAGGATTGTGGGAGTGGATTTTGGTGTGCTTCGTTTTTTGGGACAGTAGAATGCCATTGAGAAGAACGCCCCACTTCAAAAGTGTATCCCACAATCCTTTGTGACTGCTATATGGAAAAGGGTCTATAGCTTGTAAGGTCTTTTCATGTATTCATCCAGTGTTTGCTCAAACTGACTGCTGGAATTTTTTCTATTTGGACAGGGTTGTTCAGTGAAGTGATTATTTGTTTTCACAGAGAGCATTTTTCCTTAAATCCTCTGCACTCCACCCCTTCTTTCATGTGACTGTTGGTGTGCTATTGATGAGTTTGACAAAAGCCTCAAAAAGGTCACAGTAGAAACAGAATCTATGAGAAAGGGTACTGATGGCTTGTTTAACATAGCAGTGATGCCTTTTGAGGGGCACCATGGCAAACATGATGGGCATGACAGGTTGTTGCCATTGGTGCGGCCAGTTATGTCAAGCCCTTTATTGCCATTTTTTGTTAAGTGACAGTTGCCTGAAACTAAATTACTGCATTACTCTCTCTTGTATTTCACCTCAAAGTAACTCAGAAATGACATGTTGACATTGTCATTTTTAGTCGGTGTAGGTGATATTAGTTCATTATCATTAATGAATGTTCTCAGAGGCAAAAAACTGCTAAATAAGGAACATTTCGGAGAGACACCCTGCATCCTTATTTGTCATAGCCTCTGCAGCACATCATGGAATTGTGAATAAGAGGTTGCTTTGAGTCACCTTGTTTGGTAGTTTCACCTTCTCTTTTTTCAGATACAATACTGGTACAATTGTTATGGCAAAGGGTAACCTAGGGGAAACGTGTCACATCATTGTTTTGATTAGTTTCACATGCATACTGTGGTAGTACTATTGTGCAATGTGGTTGGACTTTATTTCAAGGCCAAAAATAATCACCATCATGTATACATCCTAATAATGATAGCTAGTCCGCAGACTTTTTATCTTCGTTCTTGCTTAAGCAACCATTATGAGAATGTTCTTGTTTTCATCTTTGCAAAATGAGAGTGAGACCTAAGAATAAAGAAAGACTTTACTAATCAGAGCAATTTCCTTGTAATCTTTTTACATATGTCTGTAGTGTTGAGTTACAAGGCAAAGTTTAAGTTCATGTATCCAGGATTCAGTTTTCTGAAAAATCAGTCACCATTTTGAAAGAAAATTTGTTAATTAGATGTTTAAAATTACATTTAAAAAATGTGGCTGATTAATGTTCCCTCACAGAACAAAGTTCAACTGGTTGGAAGTCAAAAAGAGACATGACCAGATCATTACCCCCATACCCCATGGAGCAGTCTCTGTTTGTTCAGCTCCTCTTCTTCCCAAACCACCAACCACCCAGGTGAAGAAAACTGCATCTAATTTTAGACTTAAACTTCATTACCACAATATGACTTATTCATATACTCTCTCATTATTCATGCCATTACTTTTGAGTGAGTCTGTGTACTCCTGTAGTCATAAAACTGAAAGGCCTAGACTGAAACCTGAGAAGTCTAATATCATTACTGTGTTGCATAACCATCTGTGCAGTGGGTACTACCAGGAAGTGGGTTTTACAATGACATACCAACTCTGTGGGTGGCTCCTCCTGTGGCTGGGGGTTGTAGAATATGCCCACGGTATTCCCGGCCTGTCGTAAGAGGCCACTAAAGGGAAGGACTTGAACTGTATTTGAAACCAAACTTGAACCGTATTTGAACTTTTACCTTTTTATCTAGCTGACACCATACAAAACATTTGTAACAGGACCAGATGTTGCATTCTTTTGAATATTCACTAACAATCAAGCAGTCTCGAGGCTACATATTTCTATGAATATCCAAAAGAATTTGTTTGGTGTTCACTTGGGCAGGCATTAGGGATATGACTGACCATGGAATATGCCACACAGCCTGCTACATAGTTGAGTACCCCCAGGACTGCCTATTAGTGCAAGGCACTCATAGTCAGCATAGGCCCTGCAAACAGAACCTTCCAGTGCCTCCACTACTTACCCCATCACCAAATGTAGCAAATATGAAGAATTACCAGACTTGCCTTCAGTCAGAACTTGTGAACAGGAGGTGAGAAGCATCCTCCACCTTCCTTGGAGTCAGGTGATTCCTAGTGAACTGTCAGAACTCAAATAGCACAATTGGGGGTTTACCTTCTTCAGTGATTTAAACTGATTCAGGCACCAGGGTCAGCGACGCATAACTTTTGATTTTGAGGCACAGGCACAGAACCTCTGGGGTCAAGCTGATGCACAGCTTTTCACCCCAACAATATGTAAAGACATAGAAAATAAAGATAAAACAGGAATAAAGTTTGTTGCATTAAAATCAAATTTATTTTGACCCCTTCTGTTTTAGTTTTGACTCTTGTAAATTTACTCTCAAGGGTTAGGGACTCCTACAAGAATGAGTGAAAACCCTGCTTTTTTGTAGGTTGTAACAAATTACTACAACAAAACTCCCTAGTTGGCTTTCTTTTCTCACTCCCGTATTTTCCCTTCGTCCGACTGTTACAGTTCTCACAGATTTTTGGATTACCCTATTGTTTTGAACCATAGCCTGGGGGAGAAGGAAACTTTTTAATAGTTCAGGGTCCTTAGATGTAACTTGGTCCCACATATTGTACAAATTTTAAGGAATACTACTGCAAATTTTTTACATTGAAAGGAATAAGAGGTTTTCATGCTGAAATTGTGGGAAGGCTGAAGCATGCTTCCACCCACTGCATTTTTGACTGGGAAGGGAGGGGGGTAGTTTAACTTGAAATGCTAGGACTAAATATCCACATCTTCAATATCCTGCTACAGATGTATTGACTACTTTAAGACTTGGCTCAAAAGGAGAGGATTATTAAGACATACCTGTAAATTAATCCTTTCATGTATAACTGAAAACTTCTGTGGGTAGGGTAAAGTCAAGAGTAAGGATAGGCAGGAGCTACTGTAGAAGCTCTTCAATAAATTCCTTTTCCTTTGGTAGTAGGTACTGGCTCCACCAAGTTACCACTAACATCCACAAGCTGGAATTTGTTTATAAGTTTAGAGGCTGGTATATTCACAAATTATCAAACTTGAGAACTGTTAGACAAATTTTCAAAAATCTAGCATTGAAAATACAATTTGCCACGAAACTCTGGAAAAAAAACATGAAGCCAGACAGGTTGTCAGATCAAACTGAAGTCTTTGATATACATGTAGCTCCACTGAAGATTTCTAGGACCTCAATGATAATTTCTCATTGATTTAGTTCCCAGTATCACTGAAAACTGTAATAGCCTTGATGCTCTCCTGTATTCTATTTGGTTTATACTTGAGTCTCCAAGTTTGGCCTTCCTTACCCTTTTGCTTGGGTTCTGTGCCCTGACATATATCTGCCAGCCGAAGGCCATTTGGCCTTGCCCTTACCAGTTCTTATTTTGAGCCCAGATGTATGAAGAGGTACAACTGATGTTTTAAGTGCAGACTACTTTTAATGCCTCTTTAGTTCCTATTTACACATACCCAACCTGCAAGTTTGAAAGATGGCACTAAGTGCTGGTACTCCAAACATGCTTTAAAATGACTTACAGTATGCTCGCTGAAGACTGTTTAGAAATGACAAGACAATAAATGTAACTCCTTCCTTTCTTATTCATCTTGACAAAATTTAACAAGCCAGAGAAATAATTAAGAGAGCAGTAAAGTTTGATTTTACAGTGTACCCATGCATTCCCTCTCTTATTTGATGGTTGATCTAGGGTTTAGCTGCACCGGCTACAGCTGGACCTCTCTGTTTGGGCTTAGGTTGTGTGCCTTCACGGAAACCATTCCTAAGAAATGTAAAGGAAACAATGCAAAACAGTAAGTATTGTTTAAAGTCACCTGAAGCTCAAAACATGGGAAAAATATTTCGTGGGGCATGTTAGTCTATCAAAATGCCTTTGAGAAGGATCTACATCCTTCTGCTCTCATTTCCCAGCCAAAATTTCCATGATGATGCATACTAATTTAAATTAACAGTTAAGTCAACCCTTTATGTCAGTGGTTCTTAACTGGTAGGTATTTACCCCCAGGAGTATAGGTTTGGTATCTCAGGTGGGTAACTGTTGACCACCGATCCTGTCCAGTTTTTTTTTCCATTACTGTATTCCAGTTCTGTAAGATTACTGGAGTCCGACAGTCTGACACTGTGGTGAATGAAGTAGTACAATAATGGTACCAGACCCATTTTAGTGCACTCACATATTTGGGAAATGACTGGGATCTTAGGACCACTTTATGGAAAAGTAAAGGACTATTCATTGGAAATTGTCTCCAAATTGAAGTTAGGGTACTTTAGGAAAACAGGTTAGGGTCTGTTTTCCAGAGATATTGGGCATGTTCTTCCAGTGTCATCAAGTTATTACCAGGTTATGACCATAAAGCATTCCTACAGGTCATTGTCATTGTCCACAGGCTTTCTCTTTGCTGTGAATGTGAACTATGGAGAAAACAATTTTTGATATATGTTAGGAGGGGGGGGGGGGGGCTGGGGTGGAATACATAGGGTGGCTGATTGGAAAGGGGGAGATGGGACAGGGTGGCTGATTACAGAGGGGGGAATGGGACAAAAAAGGTTAAGAACCACTGATTTATGTAGTGCATATCTACAAATTCAGGTGACTTAAAACATTTTTCGGGGTCAGGAGGCATGAGGATGGAGGGATTCTTTTTGGACCCTGTTAGAGGTCCTTTGCTTTTGCATACTCATCCCATGCATTCAAATGGGGCAGCTGAATTTGCTATTGACCACACCACAACTAAGAAATTAGGCCTATGTCCCTGTTTGTAGGGCAGACATTAGGTGTGGGATATGCACATAAGTGTTTATGATTCATCAAAAAAATAACCATAAATGAAATATTCAAATTATTAAGGTGGTGCAATATGTACGAACTGTTGACCATGTGAACTTCACCTAATAGGACAAGTCCATTACAAAATCACATACCTAATTTGAATGAAGTAAATAAGACAATTGTACTATGGAAAGCTTTTCCAAAGATACCACAGTAGGGCTCCTTATATTACAAATGCTAGCCTTCAAATGGAGTCATATTTTTGCAACTTCCTTAACTTCTACGTATGTAATAATCTATGAAAGCTTTCAATGCTGCAGGGCTTGATGGTAAGGCTGTTTCTCTCTAAGATTAAAGGGTTATGCATCCTAAACATGGCCCTAAGAAGTATGCCACTTTGTAGGGCACCAACACCCATTTACGAGAGTATAGAGGCCATGGCCTCCCTGGTTTAGGCCAGAAGCTATGAAATATGCCTCCTTCCAAAACTCACCTAAATCTCCTGTGGACTATCTTCAAATGCCTCATTCTGCCTGTGCCTGTTGTCCTCCTCATCTTAGCTTTGAAACTCCAGTTATCTAAACGAAAAAAAAAAAAAATACATTATGATGACATAAAATAAAATAACAACTTGTATGAAGTATGTGAATAACCTTAAAAACTCACCAACTTTCTCCCTTTGACACATGTACATCCATACACACAAATATGTCTTCTGTTGTGAAGTTCGTAAAAACATTCAGAAGCAGTGCTCCTGCAAAAATAGTTGTTGTCCGTATGGTCCGGACAAAGTGCACTAACCACCAAGGATATCGACCTACTTGTTTACAGCCTGTCCATCAGAAAAGCCCGTTTGTGCCCCAAACAATTATACAACTAGATTTGTCTCACTCACACACTCAAATCTCAGTGAAGAATGGATCCTGGACATCCCTACCCCCCACTAATTTCCCCTGGACCAGGGTTACTGGTTACCTACAAATTCAGAGGGTCCAAAATATTGATACTGGACCCTTCAGATTGCCTGAACTGCGTGTCTTTGGGGTCCAATGGCAATTTTAAAGGGTCCAACCCAATTTTCTAATTTACACATTACAAATACAGGGCTCGAAATAGGCTTGAAAATGGGCACAGCCAAAATGAGCAAATTGGCTGTAGGTCTACGTAATTTCATGGGACATTGACTGAGGGCACCACGGTCATCAGTAAGGGCCCAACAGCCATGGCAGTCAGTGCTGCCGGTTATTTCAAGCCCTGCATATATATTAATAATGGCATGTTTGTACTAGGGTGTGCGGAGGATATTTTGAGAATTACAATGGTTTTGTACCAACTGATTTTTTTAATTCTGGCTTGGATTGTCGCAATGCTGAGGAAGGGAGTGAGAGGCAATGAGAGCGGAGATCCTTGCACGTCCGAGATTTTCTCATTGCACCCAAATACGAAGCTAAGGAATATATTCATGCGTCCAACCATGAAAGAATGGGGTCCATGACATGCAGACATGCAAGATCGCGAACCCTGCCCTGGACACCCAGAACAATTCACTTCCAGAGAATTCCCACCCAGGACAACTACAAATTTTCTGGTGGGGTAGCTTTTCTGACGGCAAATTTTCATGGCTGGGGATAGTCAGGAGGGCTGTGTGGGGTGGCAATTGTCCAAGGGGGAAATATCTGGCCCCAAGGGTCCGGTGGGAATCTACTTCAAGTGTACTACTTTTAAATATAATGGGTACTAAGAGATGCTGCTAGTAGCTGTTAGTGCTTTGAGGTATTAGCAGCAACTGGTGATTGAGACAAGTTTGAAAAAAATTTGTTTTAACTGTAATGGAGACTATGAAAGATGAATAAGTACACCACCATTCCATACAAAACTACTAATTTTTTTGCAAAGACTTTAAAACTGATTTTACAAGAATTGTAGCATATTATCATTTAAAACAAAAACAGCTTTAATAGGTTGTCACTTCTTCCTTTTGTAACTATTAAAGTGTGCAGTCACACAAATATATCCTAATGCAGACATTCTGTTTGCTTTCCTTTCAATACTTGCTTACATGTTGTATGTTTAATTAGGGAAGAAACCGTTACACAGTTTAAATCCATAAAATCAGTATAAGTGGCAAAGCTACAATATTACACAGGCTCATAACACAGCAATGCCACACGTGAACAGGAAATCCTAGAAAATCTTCCAAACTGTAGTTTTACAGTAACTGGGAGAGTAGAACAAAGAAAATGTTGTATCACTGTCTCACAATTTACTTTTTTGATGGAGCTAAAGATGGAAACAAACAAAACTATAGAAAACATGCAGGGCTTATGACCAGCAGATGTTCGTGTCTGCTCCTAAATTATCTTCTTTTCTTTTCAAAAACTCAAACATACACTTTAGATTAGATTCCAAGTCAAGTGGTCTACATTCCACAACCTGGGAAAGGGGTCTTATAGGCTGAGGTATCCTACTTCTTTTTTGCTGACTAATTTCAATTTTCCCTCTCCTCAGCTAGAGGAAATGGCTAGAGTCTCTTTGCACCCACTCCAATGAGCCTGAAATACAGTAAAGGGTTATTGTACTAGTTGGACACAGACACATGTGCACTGCTCCTCCCTTTCACATTTGCACATCTTTTTTTTGTTTTGTTTTTTAATGGTTTCTTGTGGAGGGGGTGGGGGCCATCCTAATAAGAGAAACTCTCTGAAAAAAGTCTTTGTCTCAAGGAATATGCAGACACTTATAAACAAAACAATTCATACTTACATCCCCTTTTCTTTTTAGCAGGATATCCACAGCTTGAACATCTACTTTTCTGGATATGGTAACTCCTCCGGCCACATCGCCGGCAGAAGGTATGAGACTTGTTATGTCTCTTACCAAAACTAGATGTACCCTTTGTCTGAAGAAGAAATAGAAAGTTGAGATTACTGGGACAGCAGGAAATACTGGGCCTATAATATGAATTTTATAATGCTGACCTAGCTAAGAAGATTCTACCTTGCATAATTTTGAGCCTACTTGGGCAGTATGGCTAAATCAGCCAGCTTTAAATGTTTCAAGATCTTCAACTAAAAGGCTTCTTATCATGGAAACCTTCTTGGTGACTGAAGTCACTCAACAATACGGGTTTTAGGTGTTCAATTTAAGGCTGTGGGACACTTTGCATTTTTATTTTGTACTGTAACAAACAAAGAGGCCAGAATAGATTTTACAAAGCTCTCTCATCCAAATTTTAGGTCTGCTGAATCTACTGCAGTAGTAGAGCTAGTCACAGGCCACACCTGGCCTGCAGACTCCCACTTGATAATGTAGACTTTACAGTTTATTTAACATGCTACACACTTATGTGGCGATGTGTAGTGTTCACCTGCAATCATCAGTACTGAGTACAGTATGTATGTAGATCACCCCATGATTTTGGTAGCAAAACATTCTCTGCCAAATGACAGCACTTTTGAATTTAGATCAAACATTTTACAAGGAGTTGTCAGAGTATGGGAGGCAAGTGCCTTGAAATTTTAACATTCTCTGCAGCAATAATTAATTACACAGAAATCAGCACTGTTGAAGTTGGTTCAATATTCGTACCCTACCTACGAACCTGACTGAGTTTATAGTAAGATAAGGTTACACTACTATGTGTTGTACTGTTTGTACATAAAAGAATGGATGTGACAAATTTTGAGATTTCAGGTTTATTTCCTGTGCTTTTGGGGGCCACTTACTCTGCAAGCATGGTCACATATGATTTCGAAAAGAGTTTACAAAAGGTAAAACATGTCCCATATAATAAATGGTCTAAGTTTAATAAGATAACAGTGTAATCTGGGAGCATGAGCAATGCATAATGCAGACCTGAAAAGTTTGTCATTCCCCCAAAAGATCTGGCTCATGCAGAACACTGCAATTTGCAGAACTTTAAAAATCATTTCTGACCATGCAAGCTGAGCAAGTGGCCACAGACATGGAGGGAATATACTCAAAACTAATCCCAACTTACGTATCTACTGCAGTGTAAAAGAAAACATTCAGTACTTTGCCTAAGATATGTACAGTAGGCTTAACTTTGGCCTGCCTGTCACCTGTATCACAACTTCATCAGGTTCGACATACGGTGCAAATATTGAACCACAGTTCTCTATGAAATGAAGTCACTGGCACAAAAAAATATGTAATCACAGGACACTTCCCTGCACTAGGGGAAGCTTTCCAGTCTGGATCACTGGTAATGTGAAACTTTGGAAATACTGGAGTGTGCAAGGGCTAAGAAGAGTAGCCCAACAGAAACATACAGCACTATTCATGTCCTGACTTAGGTTATGTGTCTAGTACAGTGCAGTGTTCTCCCCTGACTGAATTTCTGTCCAGGTGCTCCGCAAGTTAAAGGTTAATAGTGTTCACTGTCTACTGAGAAAGGGTTGCTCCTTCTTTGAAAAATGTTTGCTAAAATAAATGATAAATTTAATTATGGCCTTCTTTGAAGACAAAGTATATTTCTGATAATCATTAGGCCTACTCAAAGTTCACACTGAAATTCTTGCTGTTTGTTCTGTTTTAGGTTTTGAATTGATAATTTCTGTCAGGGTGGCTCAACTTTTTGTCCAGGTGGTACCTTTTTGTCTAGGTGCAGCATTCTAACAAAATAGCTACAGGGTTCAACACTGCAGTGGGTGGTTCTATGTTCAAACACCTCTCACAAGTGTACATATATTCATCAGTCAAAGAAAAGTAAGAGTGGACTTGACCAAAACAAAGGAAGCAATTACTTTTCACTGATCTGAATTTGAGCACAGGCCTATGCTGCAATATTTATCAGTAAAACAATGTTACATATTTGGGGCTGTTCAATTTTAAGAGTTGAAACTTCAACTCTAACATTAGGCCCATCACCATACACCAGGCCTAGCATGGTGGTACCATGAGTCTGTCACTTAAACAAGAAGCAGAGTCAGTATCTGCTTACAAGAAGTAACACTTGCAGTGCATGTCCTATAGGCCTACCAGACTGGAGAAGTTTGCATTTTGCGCGGGCAAGAAACTTGTTATTTGTCGTCCGATGTGTGGCCGTGGG
Organism: Holothuria leucospilota; assembly: GCA_029531755.1. Lineage (NCBI taxonomy): Eukaryota > Metazoa > Echinodermata > Holothuroidea > Aspidochirotida > Holothuriidae > Holothuria > Holothuria leucospilota. The sequence continues at coordinate 24,416,710 of CM055966.1, forward strand.
CCAAATTCACAGACTTCGGCATGGTCAAATGTTGGTCAGGTCTTGCCGCCATATGATCACTGGCAGGCAGTGAGTTTTGCGTTAGCTTTCAGGTAGGCCTTAGGCCTCCTTTTTGCCTTGTAGCATCACAGCCATGGCCAATTTGCATTGCATGTGCAGCCAGATCTATGACGAGGCCTAGCAATTTTTGTGCGGCCAGGTGCCAAACTGCGCAGGCCAGATCTTGCATGCAGAAGGCAAACTTTCCAGTCTGGCCTACTTCTTGTGAGCAGTCACTTACAAGAAGGCTAAGCAGCATCAGGTCTCTGCTATACTTCTTGTAAGCAGAGTCACTTACAAGAGGCATAGTCGGTCTCTTCTTACAAGCAGCACATACACTGCATGCAATACATTTCAAGTGACAGACTCATGATACCACGATGCTAGCCTAGGCCTAACTTAGGCCCTAGGGTAACTTACATAGTTTTCGACCACTACACAGTATTCAGCCACCTGTTGTTATTTGTAAATCACTCCTATCCCATAATAGCACTGTCAATATATTCTTATGTTACCTTCAAAGCCTACCCTGTACTCACTACTGGTATGCATAACACAGCCCATTTCCACAAAATTCACGACATGTTTCTACTCCTAGTACATGAGGTGGTTGTAATTTTATGAAAAGCCACTTTTCTTAAAAAGTCAGTTAAGATTTTCCTCTTGTTAAAATTCTTGATTTTGTTCCAACTGAAGATATTTTAGCCTCTTTATTGTTGAAGCTGAGAGCTTGGGTAGCAAGACCATCAATAAACTAAATACGGAGCTCGCCACTGCTTGCCCCACCATTTCATCTGGGCGGTCACCTACTGGGATCCACCTTGCAAAGTGCTACATATTATTCAACCATACATATATGTATGCATATAACACAGAGGCTGAATTCTGGTCTGCGAAGTTTGATGCTATTACCAGTATTCAACCTTTCATAATTAATCCCTTTCTTTACAAGTTAAATGTTATTGATATTGGAAGAAGGAACATATAATTGAGTTAAATATTTGAGACACTATTTTAAAATAGTCATTACTGAGACTTAAGAGAAGTAAACTAACAATAATTAATACTGTAATACTAGGGTTGAATTCTGGCTTGAAAAACTGAATAGGCCTAACCCTACTGGTCATAGGGCCTACTAGGCCTAGGTTGAATTCTGGCCTGTTCGGGCCACAGGCGCCCCTTAACATTGTATAGTATACCATATACTATGTAGTATATATAGACGGAAAGGTATGTCACAAATCTCCTAGCTCGAACAAACAACTTACGTCTCTGGCACAATTACTGCACTTTTCTCGCCAAATTTGTCTGTGTCAAGACTTTTGATCATAAGGTACCTCAAGGCAGCCCTTTTTCCCGAATAATTTCACTTGGCATTGTCTGATGGATGAAATTTCGATGGAGTAACAGTCAGAGGATGGTAGCTGCTGATAGAGAGCATTCAGTACTTCCACACTATATAATGAAATACTCCTAAAATATTCTCTTAAGTTCTCTTAACTTTCTGAATTTCTTCCAAAATTTGTCAACTATGTTTTGATTTGATTATTACAAATCTTACAGATACATATTAGCATTAATATGCAAGATTTTTGAACACAGAAATTCATAAAATTTGAAAACCTTTGAAAAGTGGAAGGGCTTGCATTTACTATGAGCATTTGTGGCAGTAGTTCAACTGTCACAAGTGCTTGTAGAAAATGCTAGCCCTTCCACTTTTCAAAAGGTTTTCAAATTTTATGAAATTTAATGTTCAAAAATTGTTCATATTGATGCTAATATATATCTGCAAGATTTGCAATAATAAAAACTGAACCATAATTAAACAAATCTTGGAAGAAATTTAGAAAGTTAAGAGAACTTTAGAGAATATTTTAGGAGTATTTTATTATATAGTGTGGAAGTGCTGAATGCTCTCTATCAGCAGCTAACATCCTCTGACTGTTACTCCATCGAAATTTCATCCATCAGACAATGCCAAGTGAAATTATTCGGGAAAAAGGGCTGCTTTGAGGTACCTTATGATCAAAAGTCTCGACACAGACAAATTTGGCGAGAAAAGTGCAGTAATTGTGCCAGAAACGTAAGTTGTTTGTTCGAGCTAGGAGATTTGTGACATAACTTTCCGTCCATATATACTACATAGTATATGGTATACTATACAATGTTAAGGGGCGCCTGTGGTTGGGGCCTGAGTTTCTAATGCTCCCTCTTACTTCAAATGTAAGAAATTATTTCGATTTTTTATATGGAATGGAGAGGACTGACATAGGTAGCCTAATTAACAAAAAAGTAATAACTGATTTCATCTGAACAGCTATTAGACCTAGAACCAGTCCTTAAAGGGTTGTATACTGGGCACTTTACCCCACAGGCATTCGAAACATTTACGTACATATACTACACACTATATATATAGTGTGTAGTATATGTACGTAAATGTTTCGAATGCCTGTGCTTTACCCTAGCCTAGTACTTAGGCTAATAGTAACGTTAGTCATAGCCTAGGCCTAGGCTATATGCTGATGGCCTAATGTTAGAGTCGAAGTTCCAACTCTTTTCTATGAATGGAACTGGGGGCACGTTCCACCCTAGCCCGTGTTTATTCACAGAACCCACCCATCCCAAATGTGGGCCTTCTATTCAGTTGGCTAACGCTTTATGACTATGGGTAGCCTATGACAAGAAAGCTACTCCAAATTATGCCAGCTAGCATTCGATGCCAAGACTGTGGAGATACTATACGCGATTTCCTTCACTAACACATCCCAATTACTTAGTCAACAAAGCCATAATTATTCGATAAAATTGGAACAGCGTTTCTTTAAGACACTAATAAAATCGCTCAGGGAAGATTTTGGGGAGTTTCTGACGGATTCTTTGTGATATTTCATGATTATTGATACTGATTTCGAGTACTGACCATCTTGGATCTCAGGTACACATAAGAGACCGAATTCTCGTTAACGAAGCGAGATCTCGCAAATCACGTGGTTATGTTAATTTTGTTACTGGGTCTTATGCAAATGATGTAAACAAAACTTCCACGTGGAAGTTGTAACGTATGTAAGCTTCACGTATAAAACATGAACAGAAGTGTCGATTGCGATCACTGTCAGAAGGATCTTCTTGGCTACCAGATAAGATTGCTTCCATATTACACAAAATACTTTTTGTGACTGCAAGAAAAATTTCTCGTTCTTGTACTTTTTCTGGAATTTCAAGAAACTAAGGTACAAAAACAGGACAATGTTCGGCGATGAAAAGACAATATCGGAAGTTAATGCCCTCATCCAAAAGCAAAGGCATGTTAGTAATTTACAAGAAGTTGGGTACGGCATTTTCGACTGGTCTCTTTTCAAAACACCAAGTATGCAGCAGCACATCGATGAACGCGAACTTTCTCCTGATTCTGTGGATGAAGATGTGGAGAGTGTGGTTGATACCAGTGATATATCACCTTTAGCATGCATGCCGGTAAGTAAAGAACTGTGAAGATTTAAAGTTACAAGAAATATTGTACATTGTAGCAAATAATTGTATGTAAGTCATTGGCCTGCACACGAATCTGAATTATGATTATACTTTAATGCATGTTGCTTATATGCATTTCATGTATACATTTTGTATGTACATATTGTCATGTGGCACCCTGGGGGTGCATGGGATCAGTAAGGGCTCATGGGATGGGGTCAGTGTATAGGCCTACTTGTACTAGTATTTGAATTACATACACTTAAGTTAAGATTGATGAGATGTGCAAGTAAAACATATTACAGTGGCAGGTTATGACAGACTTTTTGCAATGGCAGGAACTTTCTATCTATTGGACCTCTGTATGATGTAAGAAGAATATTCCCTGTAGGTTGTAAATGCACACATCCATTCATGATCCACACAGTCCTGCAGTATAATTAGTTTTAAGGTTAATATGTGCTGGCTTGATTTTTATATTTCACTTATACTCAACTCTGTAGTAACAGATCTTCTGAACTTGTAGGCCTACTCCTACTTTTCTCTGTGCTACAGTATATGTAAATAGAAATTACATTTTGGGCTTGCAGTAGTGTATCAAACTGAGAATTCTCCTTTTTATGAATTTTAGTAAAGGGAGGAAGGTTCAGCCTGTGTGACCATCAAAAGTTACCTGATCCACTGTGGATACACAGCCAATTAACATCCCCCACCTGAGTCCCCCATATAGGTTAATAATATTTTTACATGACAAATTAATATGTATGTACATGTATATGTGTACATGTGTATGTATGCCAATTATCATGGTCTCAATAAGTATGATACCTCAGAGGTTATAACAACTCAGTGGTCACATTCAGTGTCCCCTTATCATCATGGCAGCATACTGTAGTACTGGTACCATCCTTGACGGGTTGACCTATGTACGTACAGTAAGAAGTACTGTAAGAAGTCAGAAGTCTCAAGCACATCTGCACATGATTTTCTGCCAGACAGTTTTAGTTGGGAATATTTGCTTTAATATTCCATACATTAGCAATTTAGGTCACTGCTTGCTCATATGAAATGGGATGGCAAAAAATTATATGTCAATAAAAGAATTTTCTTCTAAATGTACCAGGTGCCAGTACTTATGAAGGTTATAGCTCTCCTTGATGCTAAAGATGTTTGCAGCCTCGGCCAAACCAGTCTTTTGTTTCATTCACTTTGTGGAGATCATCTCCTTTGGAAACAACTTCTGAACAATGACAAGATGAAGTGGAATGAGGTTGGACATGCAAGTAATCCATCCACATACATGGACCTTCATGCTGATATGAGCTTCAAAGACATGTAAGTACTTAATCTACCCAGTTGCAACACCAGGGACTTTTGGGGGGAATGTTTAGGGTCAGGGGTGTATGAGATGGAGGGTGGGTCTAGGCTGTGCAGTCCCCCCCCCCCCTCACCCAGACAAAATTATGTTAATTACAAGGCAAAAAATATTGTTTCCAGTACAAAATTCATAATTAGTTGGAAAACTTAGGGATTTTAGGAAAAACTTCCATATCTCTCCCCCTTTTGAAACGTCTTCCCATATGGTGGGGGAGGGGGGCTTGGAATAACATCATATGGTTTTTGGGGGAGGCAGTGGTATGATACAAGTTATACAATATTTGATTCTGCAATGGGAACACAGTATTACCCACTATAAAAGTGCACACAGCACAGAAAGCATTGCCATGGGTAGGTGGCTGAACAAACTTGGTGTCAGAGGAGTTAACAATGAAAATTGTGCCCTCTCCTTGTTATGGGTGAGTCTATAAAAACAAAATTATGGAAAGCAGGGATTATTCAAAATTATAAACAAACCTTCAACGCATGCAACATCTCATTTTTTCCTCAGCTATCTCAGATGCAGTCCTGACATGAAGAAGAAAGAGAAGTTTCACTTGATGAAAATTCCCCGTCTGATCAAGTCATATTTACCACTGAAGGCTCCTCATGTCGTTATGTTTGGACCAGGATTGGATTCTGACACTTCCAGAATTGTGAGAAAAATTATAAATTCAGAAGACAATGATATCTTCAAGAATAGGGGTCCTTTTCCAGCCATGTTTCCAGGAAGTAAGATCTTTTATTTCCTTTGGATACTGTAATTACTTCTTTTATATTTTAAGCAGTTGGTCTACCTTAGAAAGCACAATAACACAAAGATTAACTTATCTCCAACTTTAAAGTGGACCTAAAGTCTAGAATAACAAGAATATATATTTTAGAGTTTGGAAAATGAATTTCATCCATCCAAATCCCATTTTCATAGGTTACTCCATTGCTGAGAAATAAAATGTTGAAATTTATTCACTTAATTTGAAATAGTCGATTACGCAATAATTTGTGAAGTTCTTCTTGTACAACTCACATGAACTGCTTTTGTTTCCTTTTGAAATTAAGATGTTTATAGGACCTTGAAACAATTAGAGTTCCCTTGCGTGATATGTTGTACAGAGAGGACTTGTATAGCCAAGTCACCCTATAACATTGAGAAAGTGATCACATTTTGGCACAAGGTGCAGTGGCTTTCGAAAAAACAAAGAACAACAAAGACTGTAATTTGAGTAGTACAAGAATGACATCACAAATTATTGCACAATCCACCATTTTAAATTTAGTGAATAAGCTTCAACATTTTATATCTCAGCTCAAGAATGTCCTGTGAAGATGGGAGTTGGACCATTTGGTTGCATTTTTCAAGCTTTATAACATATATTTTTGAAATTTTAGACTTTAGGTACACTTTAATACTGTCAACTGTCTATCCCTTCTGGTGGAAATTCAAGAAGCGTTTTTATTCATGGGTCTTTAAAAATCTCTGAATGAGTTCAAATTTGTGGAAGACCAACACAATGCTTTAATACCTGTTGATGCTGGAATTTAATATCAATGAAAGGTGTTTATTCTGATTTGTCCGATGCACATTGTGAGTTGTCATAGGCATAGGAGAGGGCTGGGGGGTAGGGGGGCTTCAGCCCCCTAACGGCAACCAAATATTTTTGTGAAAATGCAGGCAATATGCTGAGAATTTTACAGCACCTACTGAAAGAAAAATAATGCAATGATGTAGCTAAAGGTAATCAATAGTTAAAAAAACTTCCTTGGTAATTAAAATAAGTGTGTTTTTTAATGGTTAAACTTATATTATGATCATCAGTGGTGTATTTAGGGGAGCCATTTGGCCTTGCCTCCCCCCTCACTGATACCGGTTCAAAGGTAGCATATGTGGCACCAGATTGCATGTAAAGACACCTAATTTTTCAAAAACTTTTTTACCCCTCCCCCAGGCCAGAGATCACACAACATAATGCATGCCCCCTACCCCCATGAGAGAAATCCCCAAAATTACTATCAATATGGAAAGGTCATAACATGGCATATGATTGTATGCAATTGGCATGCAGTGTGATAAACCGATGCATGCCTATATATGAACATTAACATGTTTAACGCGCATGGAGCACCCAGAAATTTTTGGTTATATTTTTCACACAAGTCTTTCCACCCCCCCCCCCCCACCCCAAATCAACTTGGGCTCCTAAGCCCATGTGAGTTATGACACTTAAGACTAGCTGCTACAGTAATTACCCAGCAAAGCAAGTGCAGAAATATCTCTCAATTTTTCCTGTGTCTTTCCTTAAACAGACCCAACTCTAACCATGGAACATTTCACTTTCTGCAAAGGGACACAATCTGTCTGTAAAAAGCGAAGGGGACTTATGACACTTCCTACAACCACCCAGACTTTAAATACTGGTGAAGATAATTGCCCTCTTTGTAAACGGACAACATTCTAGTTTAGAGAAACAGTGTCCACATTCAGTGATATTAAAATATATACAACATGCCCGCATACAGCTTTCATGGACACCGACGGGCTGAGCATGCATGTGGGACCAACAAGGGCATGGGGGCGCCCCCAGTTATTTACGTACTGATATTGGCCCCATGTGACGTGGGTATGTTAACAAGGGCCCAGAGCTAAGTGGTCCATATCCACTAGTGGTCCATTCACTAATCATGGAGTTTACCAGTTTTTGTTCATTTTTCCTCAGGTAGTAGGTAGAACAGGCAACTCTTTCTGTATAGAAATGAAAGCTAAAATTACGGGGCAAACTTCCATCCGTTTGTGACCATTTCGGCCTTCTTGAACAGACACAATCTGTTAGATTTTGGACGTTCTTCTCATCCAGTCTTTGATAAATGTTTTCCTGACACTGTAATACATTTAAGAACTCACCAACTTAGATGAAGTTTACTCAGATTTGAGCAAGAGAGTGATCAGCTAACACTAAATAATTTACCTAATCAGATACGTAAGCGATGTAACTTGATAAAGCAAGTAGTCCCACTTGATCTCTATTCTGACATGCACTGTTGTACTGTAATCATGAAACATCTTATTGTGAATTGTCTTCCTCCTGGCATAACCATTTAGTACCAGCTTTAGTACAATTAATGAAATAACATTTGGAACTAGGTAAAACAGCTGGTAAGTGACAGATGCATTGAATATCTGTCCCCACAGGCTTTCCCACATTTTTCCATATACTTTTACATGGACCAGTTACAGTGCTACTTGAAGGCATACTGTGCTTTCCAAATAATAATCCTTTGGGTTGGTAAACGTTGATTCTGAGTGTGATTTTCTCCATGTAATAAGTTTTCACACAATGCTGACAAATTGTAGAAACATTTATCTGAACTGGATCTTAGTTTCTCAAAAGTTAATTCCATTCAGATTTAAACATTTACAGAGACTAACAACTTAAACAGTGTATGTAATACAGTCAACTATAACCAAGCACCACAAGAATGCAGTTACCTCTTTTATTAACAGCATTTTTCAATTTTTCCTTCCAGGTGTTGGGACTGGGTTTACCATCTCTATGAATGATGAAGGATCGCTCCACCAGATGAGGTTGATTACCATGTACAGTGGAACAAAGTAAGACATGATTCCCAGCATAAGCAGTCACGTTTTTCTTTCTGAAATACTCCGTTGTAGCTACAGTATTAGATGGATGGGATTGGTAACATGTGAGCTTTGCCAGAGAAACCAACACTTGAGACTTGAAAGGAGTTTTCAATGTCAATTTAGTTTTTCTCAGAACATGCAGAACATAAGCTACTGTAGCCAAGAATGCTGGATTTTTACCTTTAGTGTATGCAGAACACCAGCATAAAACTCTTGTAGCCAACATGGTTGCAGAAGAAACATTTGAAACTAAGCTGAGTGGTCAACCCACTAACTGACATGAATGCTGTGACTGCCATAACAAAACAGCCATCACTGCTTTACTGAAACAATCATCGGGAAAAATCATCAGGAGCATTTTCAGAATAACATAAAATTGCCCTTCCCACTTCCCTGTTTCCGACACCAGTGGCCAATACAGCATATAACTAAGCATCATCTAATAACAGAAGATTTATGTCCGTGTACTATTTCTAAAACCAACTATTATATGCCTATTTTGATACTTACAATTTTTTTTTTCTTCCAGTAAGTGATATGACAGTATTTTACATCTTGAAACTTAATTACACTTCTTTCAATTAGTTTGACATGCACATTAATGTGCTTTCCTAATTTTTCAGAAAATCTAGGGAAATATCACCCCTTGAAAGACGCTCTGAAAGAAGCCGTTTGCTGCGGAAGGTTGAGACAGAAAGTTACGAGATGAAGTATGAACCAACAGACTCCATAAAACAACTGTGTCATAGTGTCAGTGCTTTCATCTGTGTGGTTGAATCATCGCAAGAGGTAGAAACAGGTTAGTATCCTCTTTCATCATTACCCTTTCTTTCTTGACCCTGCTCTTGTTGAGACTAATGATTTACTGTATAAGGAGAAAGGCAGTTATGTGAAGAATCTGTTTTGATGGGTCAAAACTAAATCCCACTGACCAGTAGACACTTCCTACCCCCCCCCCCCTTCCCCCATGTAATATTACACACCAGATAAGCCACTGGGAGCTTGAGTCTTGGACATTCAGAGGTTTTCACTCTGGTGAAATTTACCTCCATTTTAAAATATTCTGTACACAAATTGCTATCAGTTTTTTCCTACCAGCACACATCATCTTCTGTAACTTCCAAAAGTTTCCTGAGAGCTGGACTATGGCTGTGATTTGACCTAAAATTCCCATTGGGACCATTTTCAGGAATAAGTTTCCCACTTCAATATATCCCAGAACTGAGATACCTTCCTTCTGTTTTTCAGCTTCATTTCTCTCATTTCTGTATAATATCTCAGAACCGTTATGAAATCTTACCTGATGTCCTTTACTCTGGAATAAGCAAAGGCTTAAATTAAAAAACTTTACAGCACTCTTAAAAATGCATGGACAGATCTGTATTGCTTAATCCATCTCTTTGTTCTCCTCTCTAAATTTCATAAATACAGTTATACAAAGAGGTTTCATTTATATAGGTTTTACTACAGTATGTGTATAACAAAAATTTCAAAAAGTGTCATCTGTTCAGCCTTATAAACTAATGATATGTACATTTTGGCATTTCAGTTTCTGGATGCATGGAGGAATTACACACCCTTATGGATCTCAGGTGGACCCCTCACACTTCTCCACTTTTGATACTTTCATGCACCCCTGACCACGACACACCAAGGTTACCCTGTATGACAATAGCAGAACAGCTGCAACTACACAAACTTGTCAGGCCGTGGAAGGTAAGTGCTTGGCTTTACATGAGGACTGCCAGTTTGGCCTTTAAAATGACAAAATTTTTGGCATTTTTAAATAGTCAGTGATAAGCATGGTGAACTATCTGTAATATGTCATGGCTTATGTTTGGTTTGCCTGGCAATTTCTTACCTCTTTGTTAGCTTAGTTACCTTTAAATTGATAATAACATGTTCTTCATGTACCAAGGTTACGTTTACATTCACATTAGGCCTTTTCACCTTTTTATCCCATCAGGTGTCAATTGGCTATTTAAATCTAAGCAAAATAGCAACCCAGCTTTACAGCTCATGATCACAAGACAAACATTACATTGAAGAGAATTTAAGTTCCAAGAGTCAAAATAAATTTGATATTTTTCACAAGTAGTTCCTAGGACATGGAGTAACCTTTATGGGAAATTACGACTTCCACCTACAGTGTGAAAGGATGCCACCAGTAACAACACTTGGCAAATTGCATCAACTTAATGTATTTTAATGTTAACACTAACACAATATCAAACTCATTAACCCTAAAAAGTTTGGGATGTCTTTAAACACACAATCTAAAACATTTCCAAATACTTTCAAGGGCCTGTCATTTCTTTTTTTTTTTTGTTGACAATACTCTTAGCCTGACATCCAAAGCAGCCCACATTATGCCCATGTATTGTATTCTAATGGCCTTCACTTTTACCAGCATTGCACTAGAAAATGAGATCAGAGGGTGTTCCTTTCCTCCTCCCTTCACCTGCAGACCCACATTTCAAAAACAGGGGCAGATTGGAGGGGCAGAAGAAATAATTGGGTGGCCAAATAGCATTTCAGCTGCATAATTTTTCGTTTTTGTGAAAAGACTGGATGGGGTGGGTAGCTGAAAAATGGGGACAAGAGACCCCACTATGGGGACAAATGGCCCATCCCAGCACCCCTCCTCTTGGCACTTTGGCACTACTCACCTACCGTTTTATTCTTTTCAAAGTTAGTGAAAATTTAATGTATTTATCACTTTTTGAATGTATATTTAAATAATTTAGGTTGACAAAAAAGTAGAAATAACTCACATATGAACAGTTTCTTTTACGGAATACAGAAAATGTTTCCTAGTCCTGACTTTGAATTTGTTAACACTGGTTGTAACCATACGCGTACAAGACAGGGGGGCAGACTGCCCCCTCCCCCCAATATTTCTGAGGTCAAAAATTCGGGCAGGAAAGGACAAAAATTCTGGCACAGAATAGGTGAAATTCCGGCAGAGATGAAGTGAAATTGAAAAGATTGCCCCAATTTTCTACTGAATACCCGAAAAATGTGCAAAAATTTGCACGCATGTAGTGGTTTGGTGATCTATTTTATGCACCTGAACTGTGACAAAATTCGGGCAACTTTTTGAGATTCAGGCAAAAAATTTACTGCCCCCCCCCCCTCCCAAATTGGAAGAGTCTTGTACAGTATGCCTATGGTTGTAACATCAATCATCATGCTATTTTCACTTACAGTCATTTGCAATATTTATAATGACTTGGTTTTGGAATTATTTCACAGGTTATGAATGGTGTGGTGTCTGACCTTCATGGAATCAGTGTGGCAATCAGATGGCTTATTGAAACAGCTCTTGGAACTGTGTGAAGCAGAGCTGACTACGATGGCAGTGCTATTTTAGAGATTAAATTCTCAGAGAAGGAAAAATGCTGCTATGTGTCCATGCAGACTACCTGGTACTCCACATTCAGATAATCTTTCATTATACAGGTGCAAGATTCGTTAAATTGACAGTGGTTGGAAGAATGCTGATGCTAAGAATGACATAAATGTAGCTTTCATCTGTCATTGCATCACAAGACGAAGGTATCTACTGTACTGTACAAGTTTGTTACAGTAGATCATGAGGGTTGTGCATCATGCAAAGAATAAAACAGTGTACAAAGTACACATACTGTATAAGCTGCATAGAAGTTATCTGGTTTGACATACTGTACCAAACACTGTAACAGAGCAATGGATTATCACAGAAATAACAAAATGAGTGTGCCCAAAGATCTGATTTATTGTTCATTTATATTGTGCACTTGCATGTCCAGACACTCCTTAAAATCTCATATTTCCACATCCTAGTTGATAAAACTCTGGTGGGGTAGTATCATTCACTGCCCAATGTGATTGATGAATGAGCCAGTGTGCTCAATTAAACATTGTGTTTATTCAATACAACTTCTACTGAGCAGTTTATGGAGCAGCTCCATGATTGGAAATATGCCTACAGTATTTTGCGTCATCAATCAGTGACCATGTCAGTGCTTTAAAATAACACAGCTGTCTGTCCAAGTGACTTGTTAAGTGCAAAGAGAATTTTAGGCAGAAGATAATTTCTTTTTGAAATGATGCTCACATCATGAGTGATGGTGGTGAGCAAATGCAGCAGACACTGCAAGACCTTAAAGAGATAAATTGTGTTAAAAATGAACCAACATGGCATAGAAAGAAAATAGCTATAATCATTATTGAACTGTTCAGACTCACCAATAAACTCTAGTAGCAGCTGTATTTCATCATATTTTTAGTAATGTTTCAACTGTTACAGATGTTGCATCATTTGAAAGTTTGGCCCAACAAATTATCCTTGAGCAACAAATACTGTATCTGAATTTCTTTCTGTAAGAACCTTATTTCTCGAAAAGGAAGCTATTGTGTTGCTTTATTGTGAATTATTTATCCTTCTGTATCTAAAAATAGTGACACTGAAAATATGAAAATTCTCTTAATACATTAAATGCAATACAGTATTTCCCTTCAACAGACAGGCAGTAAAGCTGAAAATGAAAAACTGGGCCATAGTGAAACAAGCAGAGGAAATTAATAACCGCCTTCATTTTCTGATGTTTACGATGTATGCAATCATGTGGAATCTGTACGGTCACAATAACTTTTACAATATCCTATGAGTTTAATATCTAGACTTTCTCCAAACTGGGGCAAAAGAGATATGAACATAGTGTGTGTAATGTATATCCATTTCATGTACATGACTTACTCAAATCTCATTGTATATGCTGTAATTCTTTATTAGGAATTCACATATTCATTATGACTGTAAATTTTGTTTAAGATTTACATCTTTTATAACATTCCAAACATACTTTTGCTAGTAACAAACTTTTGTTTTTGCATTTATTTCAATATTACAAAATTTATCAGAATTCCATGATATAGTTTATTTTTAATAAAATAACTTAAAAAGAAAGTTTTTTTTCACCTGCCATTCTTTCAGATGATTGTTTTATTTACTTTGTACTACTGAATTTATTCCAAAGTGTAACAAATTTATTCCAAAGTGTAACACACCACTGAAGTTAAGCCAGTTACCTATTCTCGTTCCCAAATGTGTTGCACTTGCCAGTATCATTTATTGATTCCTTCTCCTTCAAGTCAGTCATCTATTCCAATTTCATATGCACATTCCAGAATCCTTATCTCCTCTCCCTTCTTCAATCTCCTCTCCCTCCTTCAAGCAAGTGACCTACTGTCACTTCCACATACTTGCACATGCCTGCAGTCATTAGCTCCTCACCATCTTACTGCCATACCAGCTGCAAATTTGCAACCTCTTCCTCAGAACTATTCCTGTCTGCATCTGACTGCAAAGATCACCATGGATCAGCTGGTTCACATTTTGTTTCACCCGTCTTCTTGCTGTGTAGCCACTTTCCTTGCTTCTCAGGAGGACAGTAATCCTTCAAAGAAGCAGATCAATCAATATCATCACCACATGTCATCATTATTATAAGAGCAGCCAAAGCTTGACAAGATAATACAAACATCCAATCATTATCTTACTTAGTTTATGAGATATATTTGAATATAATAATAATATTTGTGCCAATATCTAGGCCATCCTAATCAAAGTTGCAGCACAATATTACCCCTGCTCAAAGATAAATCGTCTCGGAGACAATCCCTCCAGTGTTGCAGCAGCTCTAAGGGCATGCCCAATGACAATTTACCTCACAGGTACCCATTTAACCCCTGGGTGGAGAGAGGCAAGTGGGATAAAGCATCTTACCCAAGGACACAATGTGATGACCCAGGCAGGAGTCGAACTGGCAATCTTTAGATCACATGTCCAACACCTTATCCAATAGGCCACCAGGCTCTCTAGGCCACAACGCTCTCAAATACTGACTCATGCGTTGAAGATTTGAAACAAGTCTTAGTATGAAACTGCATTTCCAGCTCAAATCATTTGTGATTTGTGTCATATCATTTCTTTATTGCAGAGACACCATTTAATTATCAGAATCATTTCAAAACCATTGTCTTTCTCCAAGCTTTACAATAAACGGACACCAGGTGATTTTTACCCCATGGTCTTCCACATGTAGTGCATGGTGGGTTTCAAAAATATATGACCACGAAAATTTTTAAGGTTTGTACAAAGTGCCTAGTCATAATTCCCAACTTATCAAATCCAAAAACTGACATTATTGTTTTAGTCTGTACATGGACATTTTCACTGATTTATGCACACTGACAACCTTCTTGAACTCATTTCAAGCATTACACATATGTAGAAACTTACAATACCAGGGTATTTGGAAGTCTCAGCAGCACATTGCAAAACCAGGATTGGAGGACTGGTGCCTGGTCTAAGCCCGCTTAATGTAGGGCACATCTACACTACAGTCCTTATCACATATATGACAATTAATTACTGAATGGCTTACCTCCATGAATATGTGTGCTAGGTTGCTAATTTTCTTATTTTCTGATTGACAGAATTCCACTATTTTGGCCACAGTCTCTTCACAGCAAATTTCTGTTTTAAAATCCAAGATTAAATACTTAAAAAATATATTGCTTTGCGATAGGCAACATTGTTTTCACACATCATGGTACAGTGCAAACAGCCACAGTAGAACTACTGTAGGCAATTAATAACATCTACAAAATGTACCTTTATTTTGTGTGAAGGTTAGGTTTAGCGTCACCACATAAATACTGTACACTACTCTTCTGAAGCATTACAAACAATGCAAGCCCCGCTGCCTTCCCCCCCCCCCCCCCCCCCCCCCGCCCACAAACCAGTCAGCATAGTACTGTAACCTGAGATGACCATTAACCTGCACTTAATAAAATTGGCTTCTTTTTCAGTACTCAATACAGGTATGTGGTTTTCACAATTTATGCCATGCATGTGTGAAAGTTGTCCTTCATGAGATGTCCTGCTTACTGTATGTAATCACAATTTCACCTCAGATATCCACCCCCACCCCTCCTCCTGCCCCCTGAAATGATGTGAGTCAGCTGCTGGCAATCATATTAGATGGCAGCCCTTAAGATAGAGTATCAACCATACAGCTTGACCTCGCAACCACTGAAGTACAGAGTACTGTGGTTAGCTGTGACTACAAGCTACAGCAGTTCTCTCTTCTGACTATTAAAGGAAGGGTTTAAGCAAAAATTAATTTTCATATGTGAAAGAGGAACTAAATCAATCTGGTGAAACTTCCAGTAAATCAGACATGTAGTACTAGAGATATCAGCAAATGAAGTTTCTATATTTGTGACCCAAAGTGAGCTTGAGACAAGCAGGGGTTATATCACTTCCTCACATTGATGAGAAATGCTTTGTTTCCTTTGTTTTTTCAGTCTGCTGTGTTAACTTTGAAGTTAATAGGGAAAGGACCTCCCCATGGCTAATGTGAAGTTCGTAAATTTCCCATGCCTCTCTGTTTAAATTGCCAAGGGTTAAACTGACCCACAAAAGTGTGTGAGTTTAATTTGGAACACAACTACCTATAAAAGTCTTAATTGACCAACCAGAGAAGAACTATCATTTGAATGAATGTCAATCAAAGTGCAGTCACCAACTGTATTTAGAACTACTGTATAGGGCTATTCCTAGATTTGGGGATGCCAAAACACCCCTTGAAAGGTGCTTATATGCAGTGGCTGCATACAACAGTATCAAGATATTAAAAGCAAGCTTAAAGAATATTGTGTCATGAGTAACACAAATAAGGTGCACATCAATGTCTTCATTAACCTTTGACCTGACTTACCAAACCAGTACAAGAGCTAGTTATTAATACTGTTTTTCCAGCTTCAGAAGAGCTACAGTTTGCCAGAAGGTTTCTTTAAGCACTCTTTATGGTTTCACATGGAGTACATGACTCTCATGATATGTTCTCTATTTCTCAATGGGTTCTTGTAGATGCAGCATCCCTTTGAGCAATTTATAAATCACTCAACTGCCATGATGGACAACATGGAAAATGTGGAGAGGAATTTTTGCCAATTGAAGGACAAGCTGGTCTTTTGTACATGGAAATAAATTACAGATAGTGCTAAATTTGAATGTTTCATGGGAACTGAACATTTCTGCTGTCCTGTTTATTGCTGTAAACTGATTTACACCTTTTTCAACCATGCAGGTTAGGTTAGATGAGGTTTAACATCCCAGTTTCCAACCAACTGGTTCAAGTCGAGACGACCAAGGCCTTTTTTCCAGTTGTGGCTCACTGGCTTGTTTCCCTACTCCATTGTTTATGCTGAGCACCATGCAAGCTTTATTAAAGTCTCTGCTGCTAATCAAAATGAAAATATCAAACCTCACCCTGCTTGGATGATGGTGTTGTAAGAAACATCAGTGTTGTTATTGCTGAGATGATGATCTCTGTGTTTGGACTGTTTGAAAAAGAAGAAACAAGAGCTCATTCATAATTTGATGTGAATGATTAAGAAATCAGTGTCTTACGTACGTACAGTACAACAAAGCTTACAGTATACTTTTTTTTCACCTTACTTCTTGCACGATGTCACATTCTTACAGGCTTTGTAATCTCATCCCATACATTAAAAATTCTCCCTACTAAGTTTACTTTTAGCCCCTCCTCCACATTTAAGAAAAACACCTGTCTAGTGCCTCTTCCAAACAAAGCCACAGTAGCCTGCTCTGCTCAAGGCCACATTCACACATAACTGTGTGTGAGCTTTTATACTGGGAACACAAGTGACTGTACCAGTCATCTTTGACCAATCAGTGTGGAGCTACAGGCATTGTTTGAATGAATGTCACTCAAAGTACAGCCACAAATTGTACTTAAAGATATAGGAAGATTCCTAAATATGTTTGGGGCAATGCAACAGCCCCTTTAATAAAATTTCAAGTTTCCACAGCCCAGAAATTTAGGGCCTTGGTGTGGTTGTAACATTAAAAGGCAATTATGACAGATGGACAGAATGAAAGAAGCTCCCTGATACCCTACTATAGCTTATTTAACTTCTGAACATGTGGCTGAACTTAAATCAATTGTCACATTGTCGTTTTACTGTATACTGAGCTCTCTATCCATGGAATTATGTAGCCAGGGCATGTCTCACAGGGGGCCATTCAGTGTTCTATAATCGCTGGCATGGGGAAGAGGTCTAATTTATTAATAATTAGGTGTCCTGACATGCAATCTGGTGCTACAAATAACCTACACATGTTATCTTTTGAAGTAAAATTTGTGTTCAAATATTTTTATATTTCAGTTATACGTATATATATTTCAGTTATACGTATAAACCCAACATCAGCGAGGAGGGGGCCATGTCAGTGAGCATGGCTTGATTATGCCCACGTATGGGATGAGGGGCAGTGGTTACTACCAGTGTTGTAACGAGTCATGACTTGAGTCACTAATTTTCAAAAGGGCAACAACTCAATCAACTGTATCATAAATTTCCTCATAGAATAATACAATGACTCGTGTCACTGACTCGACTCGAGTCACATTGAAAGTAGTTAATGACTCCACTCAACTGCAAAACTGAGTGACTCTTTACAACTCTGGTGACTACTGACAAGTACGTACACTTAAAAAACTTACCTAGCAAGGCACTGTTTAACTTGACTGACACCATCATTTTGTAAAATGAAGACTTTCAGTTCTTTATCTGTGAAGACAGGCATAAACCATAACATATTTCTTGTACGCAGTATGTACATAATATACATAAATTTTCACTGAATATGGACACATGTGCCTCTTGTAAAAAGTACTAACCATAAGAGTACAGATAATCATTCATACAAGCTTTACCGAAACTAATAGCATATGTTACTATTTTATACTTGAGTTCCATTTGCAAGCTGCAAGACTCTTTGACTATGAGATGCGTACTGCAAATACATTTTACATTTTAAGGGATTAATCAGAAAAATATTTTGCTGATAGGACAAATGTTTGAAATATTTATCAGCAATCTCTATAAGCCTCAAAACTCTTATTAATTAAATTTAGTTTAATTGCAGTACAACACAACCTGCCACTCAAAAACATGATTGCTAACACTAGAAATATGCCTAGTATTACCTGCTTGTAGCAAACTCTAAAATACTAACATACAGGCTACCAACGCTGGAAAACATGCTAATTTCCCAACAAGCCAGAAATTATTTACCGTGTGATTATAATTCTTTACTATCTAAGCGGATGCGACCATGGATTTCCACGTAGCGTACAGAAAATTTTTGGCAAAATGAAGTCTCCTACATTGCGGGAAACGACCCTTCCGGGGCCTGATGATTGCATCTCAGGCCAGGGCTCAGAAAATATTTTTGAAAGAAGTAGCCTTCAGCCTTTTTTGTATCAGACTGTATGTGGTAGCCTGACAGGAGTTTGTTTGAGCCCGACATAACTAAATTCAAGCGTATACATCTAACATGCAGAGTAGTGTACTTTGACTTGTTTGTGCATGCATAAATTACTTATGTAGAGCTTTCATATTTCTTTGATTTTTCAACAAAATAACGGATAAAATAAGGCGCCTTATGTTGTTTTTCTCCAGAGTGTGTTACAGTTACAGTATTCTAGTTTTGCTCTTCTGTCAAGCAATCTAGGCCAATTCACTTTTGCCCTGTAGTTTGGACTTTGCAACTATTAGCCTGACATAACGGCAATCTGTATGTTCAATGCAGCAATGCTACATTTGAGCTAAATTGTCACAGTGTTCACTACGTGTGTATCGTTACGTAGGCTTGACAATGTATAACAGCAAAACATTACCACTCAATTTATTTGATTTACGCTTTAATGGCAAAAGTCTTGTCAAAACTTACGTCTTATTTAAAAGAATCAATCTCCAAATGAAACCTTTAACGAATCCCAAAAAAATTCTTGTATGCAAAAATGTGTTGCAGTTCCTGCATGAATTTAACACAGGCCCCCTTCCAATTAGTTCATCCGTTAGAGATGCAGCACAGAGTTGCTCGTTCATTGCACCTTAGCGACAACACAGTACAGGGCTACAGTATCTCACCCACGTGTCTCGCTCACGCTGTTGATGAGAGTATCTGAAACATTTCACTTCCTGTAGTCTGCACTGCATTACAGTAGCTGTGCGTACACGCCGTACAGTAAGTGACCCGGATCGAAGGCTGGTACATTAAAATGTTTATTTCTTAAAGGTTTCTACTAGAGTAGTGATCAATTATTTTTCTTCATGCTGGTTTTGTAATCATTCCAATTTCTCACATCGTTATAGATTTTTTTTTTTCTTTTTTTTTCTTTTTTTTTTGATGCGGCGGGATTTCCTGCAAGTCGCAAAATTTCCCAGCAAGGAGCTTCCCATTTTGCCAATGTTTTGCCACCGTGCAGGCTACTAACAATGCTTCTGAGTGGCCACCGGTACTAACAAATTAGAAGAATACAGATCAGGATGTCCACATACTGTTGGCCTACAGTATGTGACTCCTCTTTGTTGGAAAAATTATTCTATGTCAGGACCTCCAAGCAGATACAAAAAGTATTTGCATTTCTAAAAATAAACGGGTGTAAACTTGATACTAGGATTTTATATTTTTACACCAAGTCCACAATTCTTGGTGGCAATTTATAAAATTAAAAGTGTACATTGCTAAATGCGTACAGTACTTTTATATACAAAAGCTAGGCCAACCTTTTTGCAAAACTTTGGCTGGGCCCATGTGCTACTGTAATGGAAGGCCAAACTTAGACTGTCAAAAGGCCCAGTAAAGTGGCTGGTACTTACAGCACCTGAATTATCAATGAGGAATAGCACCTGGTAATTTTTTTTCAACAACAGAAGGAATAATTTGGACATGAATATTTGCCAGTAAGGCATAAACCATGGCCATTTTGACATAAAAGGTGAATGCTGGATGCAAAATGGTGACAAACTGGAATGATTTGGTACCCAAACAAATACTGTAACCCTCAACGGTGATTTAGCCAGCCCCTATTTGTGTGTCTTTTGTCTCACAAACACAACAGAATTTTGCATAGAAAATTGTAATGAACAATTTCTGCACAGGCCTAGTTTCAAAGTAATCACTGGCAGAAAGTTTATCATGTACATACTTTTTGAGGCAAACTTTTTTGAGTTTCAGCATTTTATCAGCATTTTTTATAACGGGTGAACACAATTTCATAACGGGTGTAACATTTACATGCATTTACAATTTATGGTCTCCTGAGCTTAATATTGATCAAAAAGTGCCCCCAGTGGGTTAGTTATTACGTAATGCTACATATCCTCAGAAAATGGCAAAAAGTATGTACATGATAAACTTTCTGAAAGATAGCCATTTCTATTTTGTATGTCAATGTGTTACAGTACACCTGTTATTTTTCTTGATGTATGTCAATGTTTGCCAGTTATATTTTCCATAGGACCTACGCAGAAATATTTTTCAAAATTGAGGTACAGTAGCAAAATGAAAATTTTTAGGCTATCTCTGTACATCTAAGGATTAGCCCTGAACATAATAAAACATATGAAACTATCCTAGAATGGAAATTAACCCTTGTGTGATGCTAACGTGTTGGTTTACTGCATAATTGCCCATGTATAAACCATGATTTGAACTAAAAGGTATTTAACTGTTCTGTGCTGTGAACACAATATTTCTGTTTTAAAATTTGAATTGTCTCTTACCTAAAGCCAAATTGCAAAGTCCACCAATTCCAAATTCAACCAATTTGTCATCTTCTTCTGATAGCATATCTACACACACAAACAAGGTGAGATGCTGAATAGTTGTAAACCAAAGTCATTTTAACCAACTCCATAACACTTTTCATTAAATGATTGGCATAAATAAATTGACTGATTGCATAATTTCATTTACCCTACAGTTGTGGTGGAAAAGCTGCAATGAAAGGCCAGACATGTTGTCTTCCTTAAAGTACAATTATCTTAAGTTTCTTTGGAAATTATGTCATCCACAGGACCCTTTAAAATTATCTGTTATCACCCTAGTTTCCTGACCACTAATCTAAGGTCCCACCGTGCACACATTTCTTCAGCATTTAAACATACGCATGCATAAGGAGAACCAATAAAGTTCAATACTTGATGGCCATTAATTGTAGTTGAATAAATACATTGGGAAGCATACTGTAGTGACATGCTCTTCTCAAACTTCTTACCTAGAAAGAGATCTGCCACGTTCAGTCTTTTAAGATGTCCATAGTTCATGGGATCATATGCAAAGTTTGCCAAGTTGGCTAGTACTTCATACTTGCAGGCTGAAAAGAAACAAGATCCCTACATTTATTGAATGTTTGTACACTGTATAGGTAAGCATGCAGTAAACAGTGTATGACATAAAAGTACTATATCAAAACTCAGTGGCAAAATATAGCCAGTGCTATGTGAGATCATTTTTATCTACAGTACCCAAAGAATCTTCAACTATTGGTAGTAAGTGCATCATAGTCAAAATGGACCCATGCAAAAGGGAAATTTGACTCCAAACAAACTGGGTGAGTTCTTTTTTTATAAACAAGGCACCACCTATACAAGGAGTTTTGATCAGGTCCTGCCATCAGGGTTCATGATCTTGTGTGTCTGCACATCATGGACCCCATTCTTTTCATGGTTGGATGCGTGAATTTAAATTCCTTAGCATGGTATTTGGGTCCAGCGACAAAATCTTGGACGTACAAGGATCACCGCTCTCAGTGCCTCTCACTCCCTTCCTCAGCATTGAGACAATCCAAGCTAGAATAAGAAAAAATATCAGTTAGTACAAAACCATACCAAACCATCCTAATTCTCAATCTCCACCACTTTCAGTGCCTCTCACTCTCTCCCTCAGCATTGAGACAATCCAAGCCAGGATAAATTTGTACAAAACCATACAAACCCATCATAATTCTCAATCTCCTCCGCACACCCCAGTACAAACATGCCATTATTACTGTTATGTGTTAACTCAAAAATTGGTTTGGACCCTTTAAAATTGCCTTTGGACCCCAAAGACACAATGTCTGGGCAATCCAAAGGGTCCAGTATCAACATTTTCGACCCTAAATTTGGAGGTACAGTGTAAGCACTATAAACCCTGCCTGCCATAAAGTATCACAGTATTCACTGAATACAATGTGTCTTCATTCTTATCACAGGAAAGCTTCCTGAGACAGGGTTTAGGGTTACTTTGTTTTAGTGAAATGAGCCCCCAGATTGCGGACCTTTAAAGAAACAGTTTAACAAAAGTATATTAAGTAAGCCATTTAAAGTCTTGGATTCAATCAAATTTTAAATTTTAATAATTGGCCAAATTTTCGGTAATTAGGCCTACATGAAAAATTACTTTTTAGGTGTGTATAAGTATCACACAAAGGAATATGTGGAGTTGGCTTGGTGGTTTTAGTGTACTGCATGCATACTACTGTAGAGGTGCCTGGATCAAATCCTGGAGGAAACTAGTGTTTGCACCGGGTCCAAAATTCGGAACTGGGTACCCGAAGTCGATGGTTGGTCGGGTACCCGGGTACCCAAAAATGTAACTTCTGTTAGGCTACAAGTTTGTTGTAAAGTCATAATAAGAAAGTTTGCTTTGAACGTTGATATAATATAACACCAACGTATCTTACGTATGGGCATGACAAGTGTTCTTAGGCATGTGCGTGATAAATTTCGCCAGGAAAAAGTAACATGTTAGGTGTTCTGTCACACTTTCAATATATGTTAGTGAAACTTTGGATCCGGGTAGCAATTTCAGAACTGGGTCCTGACATAGTCAGTCGGGTAACCGGTGCAAACATTAGAGGAAACACTTGGAAATTTTCTGGGAACTAAAATTTAATTGTTCGGTATATAGCTGTTAACAGTAATGCTGAGGGGGTTTAAATTATTACTGGGTGTATCTGGTTGTCCATTTCAGGAAGTCGTCCACTTTGCTTGGTTCAGCATTCAAGCAGTGGTGCAAAGCGAGGATCCTCCACTCCACCAAGCCTTTGGAAAGAATGGCATCTTAAAGACAGATTTGCATCACCTCAAGTATGACTTTTAGTTGGGGGTTAGCAAAATTCTCAATTGGTGACTACTCATTGATTGACATCAGAGTTACAAAATTCAAAAGATGCAGAGCAGCTCATATTACACAGCATACACAGAGAATGTTTTGACTACACATGGGGTCTTTTATGCTCACCAGGATGTGGCCTTGAGCAGTGAACTGTTTGTGTCTGCACAAGGAGAAGCAGTAAAGACAATTATTGGCGAGGCTTACCACCGAGTAAAAGTAATACTTGAGGTGATGCAAATCCCTCTTTAAGGCTGGTGATGCACTCATGTCCATTGGATGGGGACATTAAACAGCATTCCAACCTGGTGCAGATTGGGAGTGTACATGCCTGCCTCTAATATGCTTATCAATTGAATGACGCACCCCATTACCCCCAACATTGTCGGTCAAATGTGGGTCATTGTCCAATGACAATCGACGCACATGTCCGTCATTGAACCACTATTGTCAGCCATCAGCATGACTGAGGGGTGAGTCACATTACTTCAATTGTCTGTCAATGTGACCAAGGGGTGGATCATTGTGAGTCAATTGTTACACTTTGTACAGGGATACCATTTGTCATTCTCATTTTTTCAGTCAATAAATGGTGACCCTCATGTCATGCAGTCAAAACTACAAATTGTGCATCAATTATGTGACTGAGGTGTGAGTCATTCTTCTGAGGGGTATGCCATTCATGTTTTGTCAACACTGTTGTGGACAATGACTGACCATGTCCGGGGGTAGTGGGGTGCATCATTCAGTTGATAAGTGTATAAACCCTCTGAGCACTAGTTGAAAAGGGAAGGGGAACCTCACTGGTGTTCATTAATGAAGAATGTGGTATGGTCCTTGATGAGCCAAGTAGCTTCCTGACCATCAAACTTGTGAGGGGTTGCTTGTACCTGACAAAAACTTCTACAGGGTTTATTAGAGGCCACTTCACTTTTCAAATTAGTGTTTATGTCTATGGAGGAGTTACTGTATTAGGGGTGTACTAGGCTACAGCAGACCAATCTGAACTTTGAATCGCATACAAATTTCTCTGCAGAGTAACTTAGGCCTGGCCTAAAATTTTGGACTGATATAATTTTTGTTTTCAGAATGTTAGGGTTTCTGTAGGCCAAACTTGCAGATAGAAAAAAAGAAATAAATCATTTTACTCGTTTGCCAAAACAGCTGATTATCACAAAGCCAGTAATGAAATTTATTTTATACTATTACCATAGAAGCTACCGTGGTACGTAGTACTTCCGTGCTATAAATCACCTGCCAAACCTAACGGCGTTAGGCCTGAACGGCACGGCACAGACACAATAAGAGTAGGCTAACGTTAGGCGACTGTTCATTTCACCTTGACTTTCAGTTGTCTGAAATTCGGTTACAAGCTGCTGTAAATGTGCACGTCTGTCCAAAGAGCCTGCTGGTGTCCGACGTCTAATTTCTTCTTCAGTCTGAAACATTCTTTTCAATTGTCAGCGGGCTACTAACATACATGCGACTAAATACTAACAACATAAGCGCTTATCGTGAGGTGAACGCACAGTTGAACAAGGGCCCCGTGTGATCGATCGTGGATTATATTCAATAATTCATAGCCTTCTGCATGCAGTAGGTACACATGTGTACGCACTAGCACTGCATGCAGTGAGTGTCGAAAGAATGAAGACCCTGGTAGGTAGACCTTGATCTGGCTCCATGCCAAAGTAAATTGTAAACAGGCGCACGTGTAGTTTGCTTATCTACATATTATGAAGTTCCTAATTACTATAATTTTCTAAAAATTTATACATACCCTATTTAATAAATAAAACTTAGTATTACATGACATTGATCATGATCATGCTCAAAAATATTTTTTTCATTTAAAAATATCTCAAAATGCTTTAATTTTGTACCTTGTAAGAAGTTTGGCAACTGTGAAAATAAGGTCAAATGTATAAACGTCACGCCTCTTTCCTTGACATACATTATTGTGAAAGATGTACTTATCCGCAGTGTTAATACTGTACTGTACTACCACACAAGAATCGAAGCAGTGACATTAACCATTGTACAAAACGTCGTCACAACTCTTCAAATTTCCAACATCAAAGATGGCTGGTCAACAGATGAAAATTGGGCATTACATGCTTGGGGAGACGATTGGGATGGGGACTTTTGGCAAAGTGAAAAGTAAGTGGCCTAGGCTACTGTATTAACTGTTTCATATTGTTCATTATTTTTAGGCTCACTGTAATTTGTAAACATCTTTGGCCGAGCGTGCAGTATAAAGTTAGTAGGCTAGCCATACCTATACAATAACATTTGTCCTTTCTTACACATACACAGCACAGGTATACTTTGGTTATGCTGCTTTGTCACTGTAATTGTTGATTGAATTGGTCAAGACTTAGGCCTAGGCTAGATAGATTGTTAATTGTCATTGAACTGGGGACAACATGTTTATGCAGAAGCAGAAATCATGTATCGTTGTGGTTTAGCCTTAGTCCCAATACAAATATATCGGATAAAAATCAACACATGAGTTCATAATGGTAGTTAGGAGCAACTATAGAATACCCCGCCTCAGCAGAAGGCACTTTTCCAATCCATGGATACGGATTCCCAGTGGCTCAGGATTAGCTTGAGTGCTTCAAACGTAGCCTAGGCTATTTCTTTTTTGAGAACGACACTCTGTGATGATATGTTAGGTCATTCAAAATGCTTCAAAAACTCAGTGGCTGCCTGTCTAGAAATCCATTTTCATCTGGATTCCTAGTCCTAGTCGAAGTGGCTGCCTGTCTAGGAATCCATTTTCAGCTGGATTCCTAGTCCTAGTCGAAGTGGCAGCCTGACTAGGAATCCATTTTCAGCTGGATTCCTAGTCTTAGTGGAAGTGGCTGCCTGTCTAGGAATCCATTTTCATCTGGATTCCTAGTCTTAGTGGAAGTGGCTGCCTGTCTAGAAATCCATTTTCATCTGGATTCCTAGTCCTAGTTGAAGTGGCTGCCTGTCTAGGAATCCATTTTCAGCTGGATTCCAAGTTCTAGTCCAAGTGGCAGCCTGACTAGGAATCCCATTTTCAGCTGGATTCCTAGTCCTAGTCCAAGTGGCTGTCTGACTAGGAATCCATTTTCAGCTGGATTCCTAGTCCTAGTCCAAGTGGCTGCCTGTCTAGGAATCCATTTTCAGCTGGATTCCTAGTCCTAGTCGAAGTGGCAGCCTGACTAGGAATCCATTTTCATCTGGATTCCTAGTCTTAGTGGAAGTGGCTGCCTGTCTAGGAATCCATTTTCATCTGGATTCCTAGTCCTAGTCGAAGTGGCTGCCTGTCCAGGAATCCATTTTCAGCTGGATTCCTAGTCCTAGTCCAAGTGGCAGCCTGACTAGGAATCCATTTTCATCTGGATTCCTAGTCCTAGTCCAAGTGGGACTAGGACTAGGAATCTGGATGACCAGTAAATATCACTGAGGCGGGGTATTCTATAGTTGTACCGGTAGTTACAGTTTTGCCACACCTTATCTGTTTACTGTAGGCCTACAATTCTTTGGACTGGAAATTACACACCATGTTCAGGACTGAAAATCCCCATAGACCCAAAGCCTAAAGCTAGGCTGCGTCGGTGAAATCCTGCCGTTTTTATGGGTGCCAAACTTTAAGTAGGCCTACAGTGCAATATGTTGGGAGTAATTATAGAATGCAGGTCCACATGTGACAATGTTCTTAGAGTGGATTTGGGGATTCGCGGATAGGATCTTTGGGAAAGGAATCCCATAGTTCTTGCCATTTCAATTTTACAAAGCCAGGGTTTAGAGACAAAATATTACAAAGTTCGATGAAGGAATCCCTAAGTGGATTCGCGGATTCGTGGATACGATCTTGCTTTCCCACCCTGGGCTATTTGAGAATGACACACAACACACTGGCTTTAAATTTAATGCATTTATCAGTTGAATGACGCACCCCACTACCCCCGGGCATGGTCAGTCAAATGTGGGTCACTGACCAGTGCCAGTGTGACTCACATGTCCTTCATTGTACTGTACCAATATTGTCCTCCACTAGAGTGACAGAGTCATTTTACCTCAGATGTCAGTCACTTTACTGACTATGGATTGAGTCATTGTGGGTCATTTGTTATCAATTGTTCAAAGATGACAACCATAAGCATTGCTCCTCATGTACTTGTTTACTTTTGTAAGTCAGTTTGGTGACACACATGTCGGTCAAAATCGCAAACTGTTCATTAATTTGGTGACGGAGGGGTGTGTCATTTTACACAAATTGTCTGTCACAATAGTGACTGAGGGGTACATCAATGTATATGTTTTGTCAATGAAGTTGTGGACAATGACTGACCATGTCCGGGGGTAGTGGGGTGTGTCATTCAATTGATAAGTGCATAAAGACAAAATGTTATAAACTCCAGGGAAGCTTCCCTGATTGGATTCACGGATTCATGGATACAATCTTAGTTCTACACTCTAAGCTACTGTATTTAAGAATGAAAAAATGAGATCGAATCCACAAATCCGGATTCTAGGAAGAAATAAACAGTGGACCTGCATTCTATAATTGTACCCTGCTTACTGTAAAAACAGACATGACCAAGCTGGCAATAGACAATAGAAAAGTGAGGTTTGGAAGTCAACATTTTAAGTGTCTTCAACTCAGCATGAAATTGTTTTTGATGTTTTGGATTCAGTTTTCCATGTATATTGACAGTAGGGAGTTGTTGACAGTTTATGGTCAAATGTTTTTACTTAAGTGTGCAACATTACGTCACTCTCATGATTTGAAGTTGCATGAAGGCACAGTACCCTTCAAAAACAATATTTTAGCAAATTTTGCTGATCACGAAAAGTTGAAAGAGTAGGTTACAGAATTGTGAGAATCAATTTACGTACAGTACACCGTACTGCAGTAGTTCACATTATTTTTGCTAAGTACTTTGTTTCCATACTCACCAATATACTGCTTAGGTATGTAACATTCCAACCCACCATGCTACTACAGTATAACTATTGTATATACTTGACAAACATTTTAACATAACATAATATAATGTAATACAACATTCAAGTTAAAGGGCAGAGGAGCTATAACACCCCATAGGATTCCCAAGCCCAAACCCAAAAGAAAAACAACTAGCCTAGGCCTAACCCAAAATCTTATGATGCACACCACAATCAGATTTTCCCACAGTCACAGAAAAAATAAAATATGCATGTAGAGGTGGACCAAAGTAGAGTAAACAAACCACTCAGGCAGACTACTGTATTCCTCCATTCATTGACAAATCCTTAAGACAAGATGAATTTACATACATGTCAAGCATGGAGAAACAGGAAAATGCAGTCACTCTTGGTCCTATTTGAATTAGGAAAACCTACTGTAGTGTGACGCGTTTCAATCATGTGGCAGTACAGTATGTGTGTTACATGTATTTGTTAAATTCATACAGAATAACACCTTCAAACATAATGGAAGTTACATGTAAGGGAAATGGTATAAGGTACAGTACATTTAGCTGCCATTGATGTTTCAAATAAAATTGCTGGGATTGCTTAGTTATTCCCTTTAACCAGCTCTTCTTACAATGGCCATGAAACTGGTAGTCAGTACAAACCTTTCAGAAGCTACTGTACAAGTTGACAGAGAATCCCTCCCAGAGAGGAGTTTGTAAACGTGTAGCATGTCTCCCCTAATCTTTCTTAACTCAAGGGTGGGATGTCCAAGACACCTCAGTCTACCATAGTACTGTACTACTGAACAGAAGATGACATTTAATTGTACTGTGTATCACAGATAAGCGGAAGAGCTCTCCTCTGAACCTGATCCAGGCTTCCATTATTTCCTCTGCCAGGGGTCCTCAAACTTTTATGTGGGGTCCCAGCAGGGTTTAGTGATTTCTCTCAATCAAAATACACTAGGTAAGATTTTTTTATTCAGATCATTTTTTTTTTTTTGCTTTATATCATGTCATGGAACATGACATGCACCTTGAATATGCTCATTTTATGCTAATTAAATCCCATTTTGGCAAACATGGAACTTAAATGCAATTCTACAGTAGCCTGTTTACAAGATAGTAAAAATTTTTCAAAAATCTTGCGAGTAGCCACAAGGCTATTTGTTAAGGCATCCTGTGAATTCTGACAAAAATTCTCTCTTATGTGTTGGCCCATAGAATAGTTTTGCCTAAATCTACAAGATCAGGCACCAAAATGTGAATTGAACTGGTACCTGGTCTGAGCCCTCGTACTGTAACATAAGGCTTGTCTGAGAGCAAAATGAGGCTAGTCTCTTGATAGTCAGACCACCCACCCGTTGAACCAAAACAGTGAGACCACCCAAAACCAACATGGTTTGGGTAGCTTCAGTGTGGGGTGTACTTTTGGACCCTTTGCAAACCAAACTACTGGTATCTGGAGTACTTATTGTAAGAAAAAAAGAGGGACACAAGAATTAAGTACTATCCTTTTTTTATACCAATATGCCATCTAATATCTTTTGGTAGTCTAAACATGAAGGATTAATTTGAGGCGAAGTTGTAACAACAAATACTGACATGTACAGTAATGTATGAGGCTCTGTGATGCACTTATTGAAGAGAATCTATACAGTATAGCCTTCTTTGTGGGGAAAAGTACAGAAGTTAAGTTTCTGAGTGAAAATTTAATCTTTGTTTACAAGATCATTTTCTCACATGCTTTATATTGTACAAATGTTTTCATTTTGCAGTTGCATCACATATGGTTACCAATCACAGGGTTGCTGTAAAAATAATGAATCGTCAGAAGATCAAGAACCTGGACGTGGTCAGCAAGATTAAGAGAGAAATTCAAAATCTGAAGCTCTTTCGACACCCGCATATTATTAAATTGTAAGATGGAGTAAAGCATTGACTTTGAAAGTTTACCCATGAAATGTTCTTTGTCAGGTTGTAGGATGTATTAGGATGTTTATTAAGAAATTGGGATTGTTTGTAAAACACAAAAAAGTAGTGAGTACTGTATATAAATCGTTTGTGATGAAGGCACTGTAATGCACAGTATATTTTCAGACATATTGTCCAGGGAGTTCATTGTTGTTTAAATTTTGCACAGTTCTGAGGATTTTGAGTGGTTATTTCATGTTAGTTACCAATTATAGCAATTTTAAAAAGTATGCCTTGCATTGATGCCTGTGTGGGTGGGAGAACGTTGAAATTGATTGTCATCCCAGTAAATATGCATTCTATGGAGATCAGCTAAACAGAAGATGCCTTACTGCCTGTACCACAGTGAAGGTACAGTACAGTATAGTCCAAGTGAAGTGAATGAAGAGTACTTTGCATAATCACTAATTTCATTATTTAATACATGAAAAACTGTTGAATATACATTTCATACACTTAATTGTACAAAATGACCTCTAATTAGGCACAGTATAAATTGTGACCAGGATTAGAGAAAAACCAGCCTGGAAGGAATGGGATAGTTTATCACTATTTCATCACTATCATCAAGTAGTGTGACAGGATGGGATATCTGATGCATCCTTGTAGAAGCTGATGAAAGAGGATGACAAGAGTTAAGCTAATTAACAAAGGATAAACTCGATAGAATACTTGTATCATATGGCCGCCACAGTCCACACACCCCTTCCCCCTCCCCAAACCCATTGGCTGTGAGTGACAGAAAACAAGATACTTAATTGACATAAGTAAACTCTCTTGAGCCTTTCAATATTTGTTTATTCCATATTTTTGTTCCACAGATATCAAGTAATCAGTACCCCCTCAGATATCTTCATGGTGATGGAGTTTGTCTCTGGAGGAGAATTGTTTGATTACATTGTCAAGCATGGAAAAGTAAGCAAAATCCTTTTGAAGTCATTTTGGTGCTAAAGTTCCATAGGTTGGAACCACACATTAGATTTTTGGTGGTGTTTGAAGGGGCAACAAATCAGTAAAAATTCTCCATGCTTAGTTAAAGGGAAATATTGCGTTTGTTTTACAGAATATTTTCATATTTTTAAACCAATATTAGTAGATACAGAATGATAGACAATTCAAAATAAGGCCGTACGGTAACTTTCTTTTCAAGAAATAAGGCTCTCACAGGAAGTAGTTTGGTTATTTGTTGCATAAAAGTAATTTGTTCACCCAAACTTTCAAAAGTTTAAATGATGCAATATCCGTTACTCTTGTAATATATAGCACTTTGAGGAAATAAAGCTATCACTAGAGTTTATTGGCGAGACTGAATGGTTTCATAATGATTTAAGGTATTTCCTTTGTATGCCATGTTGGTGCATTTTAAATGCAATATTTCCCTTTAACCTCTAGCATCTCCTCTAATTTGAAGGAAAAATGAGTATCTTGTGCACCTCCTGGAAAAAGCTACAGTACATATGTTTGTACTGAGTTTTAATTGCTCGAGGCCATTTCCACACAGTACTTTGTGTGTGGTGATTGCTATGCATAAAGCACTCTGCAGAAATGAGTGTTCTGCAAAAGTCATCACTGACCAGTTGGCATGATGCTATTGTTCTAATTTATGTCATAGTGCCATCACCAAGTTTTAATAGAGATATGGGGTCATTCCTTTATGTTGGGGTCATGCAACAGCCCCATTCAGTTTCTTAAAATTTTCTAGAGCCTCAAGTCTGCTGTTCAACTGCAGTAAAATTCCTGTAGGTGGAACTTTATGGAAATTAAAAATCAATTAAATTAACAGCATACAATGATTACTGGTGCTGTGGCTGAGTGGATATTGGGCAGTGTCATTTGAAGCAATGAAGCTTGGCAGCTGGGAGGTTCGGGCTTGATACCCTGCTTGGTTAAAGTTAGTTGGGTTTTTCATCCAGGAGCAGTCTACGGTTTTCCCATCTGGACTATCTTTTCAAAAGAAACCAAATTTGATCTAAATTTTTGAGTTGATTCATAGCCACCTGATGTGAAGTTGTAATTCATAAGCCATGTAGGCTTCTCCCATTTGTGGTCACTTAGCATCTGCCCTTTAAGGCCTAATTAAATTACACACTATAAATGAGATAAATTTGTTTTAGAATAAAATTGGAAGTATAGTTGTCTGTCAGGGACTTCTTTAGCCAGTGCTTTAACTGATGTTTCCATATATTTTGAAATAAAAGTTCATGCAAATGACACAAAAAATTTATTTTCCCACACCTGAGCCATCCTGGGTCCTAACAATGGTACCAACTCATAAAACATAGCTGCTTCACATATTTGTTTGATTGGGCAAGTTTGGCACTTGACCTTTCGATTGAGAATCCATAGCAGCAAGTGTACTGCATACAGGTGGGATAGTGTAAATTGAACTTGCAGTATACTACCTCGTTACATGCCCAGTAGTCTATAAAACCCAATGGAAACATTTGTCTGTACAATGCATGTTTACCTACAGTGTATTCTCTATTCATCTTAAGGGAAGTGCAATTTAGTACTTGGGTAACTCATTACCATCAACTTTATTTGGTAGTTTCTTACATCTAGGACATAGAGGGAAGTATTTACCGAGATAAATCATGAAGGTTTTCAGCTGTGCAGTACAACATGATGGTACTATAGTATGGTCTGAAAAATACAGTATGGAATTGATCAAATGTTGCTCTGTACGTCACCTTTTATTGATTTTCATTTTGTCATTGTCAGATCAAAGAGTTTGAAGCTAGACGGTTTTTCCAGCAAATCATTTCAGGGGTTGACTACTGTCATCGCCACATGATCGTCCACCGTGACTTGAAGCCTGAGAATTTGCTTCTTGATGAACAACTAAATGTTAAAATTGCCGATTTTGGTGAGCTCACAGTCACATTAACACAGGAGATATACTTCATGTGCTTAGAGTTGATTTAGGCAGACCCAGCACACATGGAGCAAATCTCCCAGAAAGTCAGTTTTGAGAGAATCCAATAGGTTTCCTGTCTGTCTTTCATATTCCAAGAGAGTACTGGTACAGTGTTCTTCTTCACAGAGAGTAATATAGACAGTTTTTGGTCTGTGACCCCCTGGAAAACTAAAATTAAAGAGATTTTGACTAATACTGGATTGTCAGTACTTAATATCAGTAGTGGCTGATATTCCCTAGTATCACCCTGTATCAGTAAAATTTACCTTCCAGGTTTGTCCAACATCTTGACAGATGGACAGTTTCTGTGGACTACAGTAGTTATAATTTTCATCTAAAACCAATTCTTCTCCTGCCTTTTTTAGTCTGCAACAGGTTTGTCCAACATCATTACAGATGGACAGTTTGTATCTACTAGTTGTAATTTGCATCTAAAACCAATTCTTCTTCTGTCTTTTTCTGTTGTCAACAGGTTTGTCCAACATCATGACAGATGGAGAGTTTCTGCGGACTAGTTGTGGATCCCCAAACTATGCAGCACCAGAGGTCATCTCAGGAAAGTAAGAATTAAGTCATATCAAATGTTTTTTCTCTTTCTTTCAAGTTAAGCTGTATGGGAAGGCATGAGCTGCAATCTGTATTAGAAAGTGGGGGGATATGTGTGGCCCACTGGAATGAGCTAAAGTGAAGGTACCAGAAAAGGGTGGGGGCAAAACATGCCAAAAAAAGTGTACAGAGTTAGGTGGGGGACAAGTGAGAGAAAGAAGAGCAATTAGGGGGATGCTTCCCAAGTACAGTAGCACCACCACTGACTCTAGGCCTATGTCTAGGAAATAGAAGTGAATGTTGCAAAATTTTGTTTACATGTGCCCTATTATTGACTTAGGAGTGAAATAATGCTGCCTCACAAGAGAGGAAGAAAGTGACAACACAAAACACAAAATAACCACCTGAGCTTGAAGCTTTTGCTAGAGCTTAGGATCTGGATCTTTACATGAATAACAAACAGGGTATTCTACCCCAATAACGCTGCAAGACAACATGGTGCCTCGTGAAAATATTGGTTACCATGTCTAATCTTTGGGCCATGGAAGTGGCATATGGGTTGGATTTCTTCAACGGTGGCCACTTTAGGAGTGCAAACCTTTCTGGGGATTCTTACATATTTGTCAGGTCTGGGCAAGGAAAACAACTGAGAGTTGGCAATGGAAAGAATGTAAAAAACTATCTTATAATAGGCTAGCTTGTAGCCAAGGGGCCAGGGGTGTGACCACCCTAGAATATTTTGGCGCCCATAGAAAATAAAAATTACCATTTGGTTTATCTCTCTCCCCTAAAAAGTATACCCCCAAACTATCTCGCCCATTTTAGTATCTTGTCTGTCTATGGGTCTGCATAGCATATTTGGCACAATATAAAGACTTGATGTACTGTGTTTTATAGTCCCAGTTTACACATGGGATTTGAAAAGTTGAATGAAGAGAAGGATTTGTAATCAGTGAGGAAAAAACAGTTCATCTGCCTGGAAGGATGACCCCCTATCGGAGCTAACTTGCATTGTGTCATATCAGTTGTCGGCTGACAAGATAATCAAATCTCAGGGAAACATATGGAACAAAGAGAAGAGAAAGACTGTGCAATTAAGCATGAATTTCACATATTTAACAGAAGTTGTGTAGGCTATGTATGCTATGTATGTTATGGTTAATTGGTAGGGTTCTCTATTTTGCTGTATGAATCCAAACTATGACAGACGGTCAAATTATTTCTAAAGCATGCAAAGTGTGCAGAAAAGTTTTGGCACAAAATCTACAAAATCTCTGAATACTTTGAGTCTTCACAAACTTTGAAAGACAAACAATACCCTGGTCCAGATTTATTGGGGGATGTTCTTCACATATCCCACCCACCTATTTTGTTTGGGGGTACATCCCCCCTTCCCCAGATCGCAGCCCTGGTGGAAGGGGATATTATGTGCCATTTCAGCATACTGCAGCAATATTCAATATTAATGTAAACAACTTAATCTTCCTATTAAAAAAGTTGCCTCCTGTTGTTGAAACTCACATGCACATGCCATAGTGAAATGCTGAATTAGTATGCAGGGCTTTGTAAGAGCTAACATGTGGATATGCTTGGTTACTTTGAATTGTTCAGCAGTCTCCTTAAATTAGAACAGGAGTGAAGAGGAAACTGCAGTACTTATTTGGAGAAGTCTGTCTGCCAGATCGGGGAAGAGTCTCTGATAGGAGTTTCTTGGCATTAACTGATCCTAATATAGCGCTACTTGTATCAAATTCTGTTAAGCTATTCAAGTCAGTCGTGCAAAACCATTGCTGGAGCTGATGATGACAGTATCAAAACTGAATTATGGAATATTTTTGGAAAGGTTGGTCAATTTGCAAAGGACATTTCTTTCCCAAACTGCCAACATTTGAGTCAAAGTACATCTCTCTCCGAAAACCACATAAATCTCAGCTTATGCATGTACAAGATCTCTTTTGAAATGCAATATGTACCTATTGTGTAACGACTAGTAGAGTTTTCTAATATCACGCACCTGAAGCAAACAGCTACAACTGCACGTCGATAAATGACCTCTCACATGCAGAGCAAAAAAAGCTATTTGTTCAGTTCTTCACTATGAAAGAACTACTGTCAGCAGACCAGAATGGCAGATGTCACTGAGAGCCACAAGGTCGACTAGAGAAAGATGTGTCTAAAAATGTCATTGGCTTCAAGTATTGCAAAGGGAGAAGGTGAAGGTGTGTTGATCAGAATCCAAGTCAACACTTATATGCACAAACCCACAGTCGTTTTGCCAGGTCAGCTTCTGGTAGTTACATTGGTATTCCCTTTGAGAAACCCAAAAATGAAAGTGTAAAAATATAGTCCAAGCCACAGGTTGCCTGAGATACTTTCAGTAAGAACAGTATAATGTGTACAAGGGGTACTCTACCATTCTTGAATCAAGAAATATATTTACACCTGCCAGTCTGTTGAGATCTAGTATAAATAGCGAGCTTTACTACTGCAGTCCTACATTCATTCTCAAAATGTGCCCAAGGCTTGATGTGATTGACTTGGAATCAGCCCATCATGGACCAAAAATTTGCAACCTACTGGTAGGGCACCTTTGCAGTGCATAATATGCAGGAGTAGCTGGACAGTGGACGAGGTCTGTTGGTTTATCAGAAACGCAGTCTATTCATTTTGCTTGAATATTATTATATTAATATTATTAATATTAACCCTTCATATGTTCATGGAATAATTGGTTTCAAGTTTTGCTTAGTATATAATAGCCTTACCTGGAAGGTTTCAAGACTGATTACCAATAGACTGTTTTTCTCCCTCCATTGCAGATTATATGCTGGTCCTGAGGTGGATATTTGGAGCTGTGGTGTTATCCTGTATGCACTTTTGTGTGGAACTGTGAGTGAAACCACCCTTGACTCAATTCAGTTCAATTCAACTTGAGTCAGTTTAGTTCAAATCAGTTCAATTCAATCCATCTGAATTCCGTTCAGTTCAACTCAATTCAATATTCAATTCAATTCAATTCAATTCAATTCAACTCAACTCAATTCAGTTCAGTTTATGTATTCCACTATTTACTATAAGTGTATCTGTGAAAATTAGGAATGAAATACAATGTAGAAACATCTCTCATGTTTTTAAACATCACTCTTTTCTTTCTACAGCTTCCCTTTGATGATGAACATGTTCCAACTCTCTTTAGGAAAATTAAAGGTAAATGTAACTTCTGTTAAGTATTACCATGATGGAATGTGCACAAAAAATTGATGTTTTACTTTGTCTTAGGGAAATGTGATGTTTTTGTATCTTATGAAAGTTGTATGAGTAAAATTAGAATTATATGTTGTTGACCATGAGCCTACAGTATTTGCAGTAAGTTACATCAGGGAATAATTTATCTGGTATCACATCCCATTTTGCAACACAAATGCAAAATTGTGTAGCAGATTTTGTCCATACAACATCAGGCTTTTTAGTAATTTTATGGTAGATAGAGAATCCCAGAAACCTCAAAATTGCTATGCAAATTTTGAACACTAAATTATTCCCTGTTACATAAGCATTTTTTGGGTCATAGTGTGAAGCACTTTGTTGCCAGTACTATGCATGTTAATGGATTGACATCGAATAATGTAAAATGCACGCATGCATCACATTGAATAGAAGAAAAACCCTATTATACTGTATATGTTGCAGGACTGTATTGTACATTACAGTGACTTGCAAGGCTGCAAGCCAGTGTAAGATTACGTCAAGCAAATTGTGTAAAACATTGTAGATTAGACTCCTTTCTGGTAAACAAGCAGTCCAGGTCTTGTGTAATGATGTCATCCACACCTCAATGCATTTTTGCCTTCGAATCTATTGTGATGGTATTTGAAGCCAATTCACGTCAAGCAATCCCAATGCACAGCTACGGAAACTACCAGTCCTGTTACCACACCCTTTGCAAATTTGTATACAACCTCTTGAAGATTTAAGTATGCAGTCAGCCTCTGTAACTTTAAATTAGTTGTTTGGTTGACACTGAACACTTTTTGAAGCTACGTAGGAATGGACACCAATGTTTGCATTCATTGAACATTACAGTAGCATATAGAAAAACATAAGTAGCTACAGGGCGAACCTTGTCAATATCTGAAAGAATGACATGGAATGTGCATGTTGTTTAAGCATATTTTGTCCTCTTTTTGCAGGCGGAGCATTTTCAATTCCAGCCCACCTCGAAAAATCTCCTGTAAAGTCTCTCATAAAACACATGTTACAAGTTGATCCAATGAAGAGAGCATCAGTGAGAGATATCAGGTGTGTATTATCTTAAAGAAGAATGAATGGACCAAATTGTAGATCATGGGTCCTAAAGTGGCAGCTTATGGGCCATTTGTGGTCCACAAAGTGCACTAAAAATATCCCAGTAAAGCTCTACAGAGCCCAAAAACTTTTTGTAGGAAAAAATGCTTTAATTTTCAGCTGCAGTTATTGTTAAGTTTAAATTCAGGTAAAAGTGGCTCTCAGCCTAAAAACTTCAGGACCACCTATTGTAGATGGTGATGTCTGACATTTTATAAGACCTCGTTCTTCTTGGAGAGCAAAATTTTACAGGTAGAAGATGAGAAAGTGTCTAAAAAATTACTAATTTATAGTTTTGGTGGTATTTGAAAGTTAATTTATTGATAAATGTTTGAAAGTGGACACCTGACGTGAAGTCATAATTCATGAGCTCTTACATTTGTTCCACATGTGTATCTGCATATGTTATAAAACTGCCCTAAGGCCAGATATTTTGCTATAGGCTATGATTGTTGTTGATTTGAACAGTTACTTCAAAATCTTTCATTGTCAGCCTCCAGGTTGAGTAACTGACAAAACTCACTGTGGTTGTTACACAGGAGCTGTTAGTGTAGTGTAGGATTTGTCATGTACCTCTGCTCCAGAATCATGGGAAAGACGTGAGTCCTACGCCCAGAAAATTATAACAAGTTGAACAAAATAACAAACATTGTTTATCATAAAAAGAATTTTGGTCTCAGATTCATTGCAGAATGCTCTAAAATAAAGCTTAGCTTGCACCAGAACCTCTGAAACCACTGGGCCCTTAAGCAGTGCCCTGGATGCCACCCATGGAAGTTTTTGCACTTTCATTGCTTGATAATTTTAATCTTTTAAAGATCTCTGAAAGTCTGGAGGTTTTGTTGAATGCCTGGATTATACAGCATTTGCTTGGCAGAAAATTTACTGCTGAAGTGAAACCATCAGCCATTTTCAGACATACACAGGGAGCTTGCATGTATTAGCTATTTTTAGCAAGGCAGCTCAATTTTGGAGGGCAAACAAGCCCACGCGTGAACTGTATAAGCCTTACGGGGAGGAGGTATGCCAGCATGAAGTATTTGTTGAATTTCTGTGTACGTTGTATTTCAATACACAGTGCAGCGTGCAATGTGATTTGTACTCTGTACGTAAAGCCTGTGGTGTTTGTTTGCCCTCCACAACAACCAGTGTGTCACTGAATTTGACCGTAAGACCACAACCGCAAGTTTCTAAACAGGATGGAAATGTATAGCCTAGTATGAGTAGAGGGGACCAGTCCCACAAGATAGCTGTACTGCTCTGAGAAAGTAGTTTGTTTCTTTGAGACTGTAGAAGTTGGGCATTGTATGTCTCTCTTATTTCCCTGGCTTTAACATTTTTTGAGTCAGTCATGCTCTAAGGAAATTACAGAAGGGAAGGGAAGGGAAAATGACTTCAATACACCTACTGTTGCCAGTATTTGAAAAAGTTAACTTTGTGTGTTTCAGGGCTTGAAAATAAGCTTTTCCTATATGGAGCTAAAAACAGCATCTGTTTTACCATTGTCTGGAGCTGTTTCCAGTCTTTCAAAGAAACCCCTGTTCCCTACATGTAACATCCTGTAGCCTAATGTCTCATAACATTACTTGTGCATTTAGTTAAAGAAATTCAAAATATAAGAGACAGGAAAATAAGCTAATTAGGCAGCACTATAAGCATGATGTGCACCATTCCATTTCAGAAAAACTTGGGTGCATTTAAGGGGCAGCTTTGGATTGCCTTCATTGGCACCTTGAATGTGGAGAAGGGGAGGCATGAGTTCATAAATTCTATCCCCTGCCCTTTGGCTATGGACTCATCCTTTATTGAGATGGTGCAAGGTTCCAACTCCACTTTTTTGGTGTAATTGGACACTTCTGTGCAGGAAATTTTTCTGTGATTTTTGGTTTCGATGGTAAGAGAAACCTATGCATTCATGATGGCGTGTGTGTGTATGTATGTGTGTATGTGTGTGTGTATGTATGTGTTTGTGACACTTTGCTCGTTAACATGACATCTCAAGAACGAAAACTGCAACAGTTCTCAAACTTGGTACATAGATTCCCCATATTGAGAGGAAGAACCCTATTGTTTTTGGTGGGGGTCAAAGGTAACCTGGGGTCACCGGGGGTCAAACTCTGAAAACCTTGTTAAAAGGGAACAATAGTGGCCATTTGACCCTTTACATATGTGTAGTATACATATAAATACTACAGATAATCTTTACCTGGTGGACCTTACATGAAACCTTTATTAAGAATAATATATTTCAAATTTCCCTTGCTTGCTGGCATGTGCGCAGACATATTCGAAAGAAGACGACTAGATATCAGCTGATTGCTGACGTACAACACGCACCTCACGATTTCCAGAGCAAAATGTTGCCAGCTCAAATAAATTTAAATAGGCCTTCTTAATTTTTCTGAGTGGTGGTTCAAAATTTCAAAATTATGTATTTTTAATCATAAAAAATATAGAAAGTATAAAAAAAACTTCGGTGGGATTTTTATGCCCCACAGCTAAAAATACTAAATAGTTCTTGCCCATTTATTTTTCGTAGTATTGCAAGAGGATGTTATCAAGGAATACTCTCTTTCAGTGGTTCCATTTTCCGAGCCCGTGGTATCACGCTGAAGGGCTGTGTTCATGCGGTGTTTGGATAGTTCTTCATAAAGATTTCTATACGTAAATGATGATTATGTGTTTTACTCTTATGTTACCATAAGAACATTAAGAGATTTAACTCTTCGGTAGTAGTCATGAAAACTTAAGGAAACTCTGATCCACTGAGGGAAATTTTTGTCTAACTTATGGAAACACTATTCTCCTTAAAACACCTATACGTGTTCGCTAGGGCCTGGCTTTCGTTCGAGACGAAAGTCTTGTGATATTTTCTGATTTAGTGCATATAGTGAGGATTTTGCGTACACACTGTGAAGTATGATATCGATTATTGCATATTTGGTAGAGTACTGGCCGCATTCTTTCAGCAACACCTTGAAATGTCAGTCGAGAGTTGTATTTGAGTCTACCAGAAGCAAGCGTAACCATTCTCGACGACGTGTTCCCATCTTGGCTGCCTCGAGCTTTCGGTAACAGGCACAGAATTTCTTTTTGGTTGAGTAAGCTTCAATCAGACGCATTTTGTCTGGTAAGAGACTTCTGTGTATTGTTTGAATATTTTACTTTGAATTTTACAACTTTTATTGGCAGATTGACTGTTGAGAGTTTAGAAAAATTTAAAACGTTTTGTCAAGTATGATCGAATCCCTTCGGACTACGGCGATGCAGTGCAGTGGTCAGTACCACGCATGTGTGTGATATGCCATATAGAGTCAATATGGATTTCGAGCTGCACTTATAAGTGTAGGGTGAAGGATTTTCTCGCACTTTTAAACTGGTTAAAAATTGTACATATCAAGTTAGAAGAAGGCTGTATGATGATATTAGATAGTAATGTACAGATTTCTGGATTTTAATGGCAAATTTAACCGCTGCATTTTTTGAAAATTAAAGATAGTTTTGACGTTACTGTGAATACTGTAGGTGTGTGCTTACAAACTACACATTTGTTGTAAAACCCGCGGCGAGGTGCAGGTGTGACATCACAGTTCCGTTGCATTGTGGGTAATATCACAATATTATGACTGCCTACGCAGTGGCATTTAGTGAGTTTCGAAATTTTTTTGAAAAATTCGTGTTAAAAAAGATATTGAATTATATTAGTTGTTAATAGTATCACAATGCTTGGAAAAATGTGTTCTAAATGTTGTACTTGCTTAAAAAGCTGTACAATTGTTCCCCTTTAACACAATATCTCGCGGTAGGAAGCTTGGATGAATTTCATACTTTGTATGTAGATGCCTTATATTAAGAGGAAGAATCCTATTATTTTTGGTGGAGGTCAAAGGTCATTAGGGGTCACTGGGGGTCAAACACTTAAAATCTTGTTAACACAATATCTTGCAGTAGGAAGCTTGGATGAATTTCATACTTGGTATGTGGATGCATTATGGTAAGAAGATGAATCCTATTATTTTTGCTGGAGGTCAAAGGTCTTGTGGGGTCACTGGGGGTCAAACACTGAAAGCCTTGTTAACACGATATCTCAAGACAGGATGGTTTGATAGATTTCATACGTAGTATGTAGATGCGTTACAGTGAGAAGATGAACCCTGTTGTTTTTGGTGGAGGTGAAAGGTCATCTGGGGTCACCAGAGGTCAAAATGCAAAATTCCCAAGAATCCCCAAGATTAAATAGGAACACAAAACTGTATTTTTCCAACATGTTAAGATAGCATTTGATCAGTGACTGAAAGGTATGGGACATCATGGCATTATATGGAATAGAACATAAACCATCGAAACCTCAATGCATTTTTGCATTCTGGTGATATTTCTTGCCACATGCATCTGGTGCTATTTTTAGCTCCAGACGACATCCACTTCTTTGTTTTTCTGGAGCAGTTGTGGCGGTCTCTGGAGCTTTTGCTCCAGAGCTCCAGTCTATTTTCGAGCCCTGCAATGTTTGTTAAGTTCACTTAAGGAAGTTTGTTGAAAGGAAACTTCCATGTTGTGTATTTGGAATTACTGTCTCAACGCAGTGAATGGTTTTCATTGAAAGTTTATGTATTCTTGTTCTTCAGGGATCATGAATGGTTTAAAATGGATCTTCCTGACTACTTGTTCCCTCAAAATAACTTTGATGACTCAATCGTTGATGTAGAGGCTATTCGAGAAGTTTGTGAAGTAAGATTTGTTCAGTTCTTAGTCATTTGGATGTACTTTGTAAGCGCAAGACAAAGGAAGTGTCAAAGTTGCAAATTACCTGTGGCAACTTGATAAGTTTCCAAAATTGATGATCTGTGGCAAAACGCATTTCAAGGAGTCGGGTCTGGTTCCATTGTTTGGTAAATATTTTCTCCAAAAGTAAGAGAGTAAAAAGCTCACACTGTGCAGTGACACTTAGACTTGGGCGACTCCAGTATTTCTGGAGTTGGGTACTGGTGGTCTAATAAGTTATGACTGAAGTAGTGGCCACTCTCGTAATGATGTCACAAGTGATACAGGAACAAATACCTCAGTAGCTATAAACTGTCCACCCGTAGCCTTCCAATGAGTGTGAACACTAGTATCCTCATACTACAGGTTTTCAGTGAGTGAGGTGCTGAACCACCTATGTCAGAGAATTGTTGTGTCCAGCTGAAGAGAAAACTTGTGATTGAACAAAGAAAATTGCCAAAAGAGCCAGTTGTGTCTAAATACCTTATTTAAACCTGCAAGATAACACAAATGGAAATTCCAAAATATGATTTTGGGGCATATTTTTCACAGTAGTAAAAGTTACCCAGAGTCGCGATTCCAAGGAAAGTGGAGTCGCTACTCTACACCTGGCCGAGAGTCACAACTCTGAAGTAGAAATTGGTAAACTGCCAAAGCCTAATGACACCACAACAAACAAGAAAGATATAACTATGTAATGATAATACCTAATGTCATGTGAAGATTACCACAAAAATTGAAAGTATCATCTCAGACTCCACTCCCACAAGAAGGATTTATACCAGGTCGTCACTTCTTATATATTTTTGAAAGGTGTGGATGTTGCTGTAGTGTACAATTCCCAACATGTTATTTGCTACTTTCCATTTCATTTTGTCAGAAATTTAGTGTCACTGATACAGAGGTACGAGATGCTCTGATGGCTGGGGACCCTCACCATCAGTTGAGGATAGCGTACTATTTAATAATTGACAACAAGCGGATGATGAGTGAAGGCAAGTATCTGATAGACTTAGTTATTAACATAGAATGTCACTCAGTACTAATTCAAACTTACCTCTAATCAGTAGGGAAGGGAGGTATGACTGTGTGTCTCTTTTCTTGTTTTACCTGACTTCTGACCTGACTCATATAGTTCCAGGGGAGGAGGGCAGAAGCATGCTCCTTCTATTAAATCTATATTTGGCAAATCAACTGCCAAGGGCTGTAATTAACAATCATG
Organism: Holothuria leucospilota; assembly: GCA_029531755.1. Taxonomy (NCBI): domain Eukaryota; kingdom Metazoa; phylum Echinodermata; class Holothuroidea; order Aspidochirotida; family Holothuriidae; genus Holothuria; species Holothuria leucospilota. Next base: position 24,460,960 of record CM055966.1, read on the forward strand.
ATCAATGGCCATAGCAATTATTGTGGGTGCCAGGGATGTCACTACGCTGGGAGGCCCTGCCCGGCCCGGCCCCGCCCTGCCCAGCCCTGCCTGGCCCCACCCGGGACTGGTGAATTGAGCCCGCCACTCATGTTAAAATAAAACCATTCTGCTCAGCACTTTTCCCCAATAATGGTACTATAATTTTATGATTTTTGAAAGAAATTTGGATGTAACATTAATCTTTGAATGAGACAGCCAAGTGGAGCATTAATTTAGAGTGCAGAAAAATATCCACACCTTCTCTAAATCCCTGGACGGTGATCACTAAAGGGTCACAGTCAAGAATTACGCGGCACTAAGTTTGGCCTGGTGACAACCCTGGTGGGTGCCCCTTCCCATGTCAGAATTCCTGGCTATAGATCTGTTTCTGTCCTCCCACCTCTCTGCCCTTTCCCTTTCTCCCATCCACCCATCCCCCTACCCCCTCTCTTTCATTTACTACCCAATTATAGATTTAGATATGGAAATTTTGACTGTTACACTCAAATACACAAAATGACTTACTGCTGTACGTTGATTTATACAATAACAGCTTGCTGCAGTTAGTGGCGGGGTACTTTCTAGATGCTGTTTCATTGGTGCCAATAGGTTGTATAAGAGGGAAACACACATTTGTATCTTCAGTGAAACAGTTTACTTGGCTGTATAGGAGCTGACAGTTGCAATACATAGTTCAATGTAGACAGCTTGGGTTGTACCAGTTACAAAGGGATTGTAATCAGACAATTCAGCGGAATGGGCTGAGTAACTTTTAAGAATGTTAGTTGTGGTTTGATATATTTTAGTGAAAGTGGAATAACTGAATGGCATTTCACCACGAGCCCATTGCACTATTGTATGATGTGTTACAAACTCAGCTTTTGTCCAGTATATTGATATTCCCAGTAAATTTTTATGTCCTATACAGCCTTTTCAGCACTCAATACAGAGGTCCTATACAGCCTTTTCAGCACTCAATACAGAGTACTCATTTATCACATATTAATCAATGTATCCATTTTATTTACAGCTGATAAATCTCAAATGCAAGATTTTTATCTGGCGTCCAGTCCACCACCGAGGGACTCTTACTTAGAGGTAAGGTCCCTTGATATCACAGTTACTGTAATGATTATCATCTTTCACAATGGTTGTAAAGACACTGATAAGCCATTTCAATGAATGAAAAGAAGTAAAAAACCTTAGGAAAAGCAGGGATAGGCTTGAACATACTGAAAACTCAGGAATTTTATTGAATTAATTCATTAGGAATAATTGTAGTCATTTTACATGGGTCCCCACCTCACAAATTACTTGTGCTATAAAGTACATTGAAATCAAGTTTTGCACACTGCCAAATTTTGTGCAACTTCAGAAAAGTTCAAAATTACTTCAATAATCTCTAGTCAAAACAATTGTCTAGATAAGTGCAGTTTATAACCTATTTTTGACTACAAAGAAGAGTCAAAACCTGAAAAGTTGCGATAATTTGGCTCATATAGTCATACTTCACACAATTTTCTAAGTTGAGGTTTATCTTCATTATGTTGCTTCTTATAAATTTTCAGTCCAAATTAACCTTTATGGACCAAGTTTGTAGTCGTTATACTCATTAGGTATTGATTTGCTTATATGTGTAGCATGGTGTGCAAACTAGGTTTAAGTGTGCATTTATCATACCGACCGTTTGAGGTGAGTGAAATATGGCATTTTTACAATCTTGTTAGCAGCATAGATTGAGTTGATAGGAAACATGGGTTCCAAATCAAATTTAATATCACTGAAATAAATTAACATAACATTAAAGCTTCCACTTCAGTTTAACATCTTTTGTTTGGGAATTTTTTTATTCACTTACAGCAAAGTGTTGGTATGTAACATAGGATGTGCAAAATTCGATCCACCTAGTTTCCCCTCATAAGTGAAATGGGTCTATTTCTACTTCTTATGTAGTTTTAATTGATTCACTTACGTATAATAGAACACAGGTGTCTGGATGTAATCTGTTCCAGAATATACATTTCATCATACTTTCAGGAGACATTCCATTGAAAAGATGGCATCAAGCTTTGTTTATATCCTTCTTTTGTAATCTTTTCGTTTTCCTTGCAAACTTAATGTTTTTATTTCTTTACAGGAGAATTTGCCACCTATAGTAAAAGTACACCCTGAGAGAGTTAATGGTAAGACTTGCTCTTATGTACATTGTTTAATTTCATATGTGTTTAGTATATGTCTTTGCAATGCCACATGTAGAATAAACCTAATGTAGCAATCATTTGAATTACTGAAAGGAGTGTGTATGGTAACTAAAATTATGATACAGAATAAAAATCAATTTCTGATGCTTTTCCTGGTTGTGATGTCATAGTCATCATAAACCAACTTAATATTTGAGTTTGTTAAACCCGATACCCTAAACTCTGACTTGTGTGTGAAGCTGTTTTGAAGTTAACAAATATATAAAGAGTTGTTGGAAAGTGTTTTTCCTTTGTACAAACCTTTTGTGAATGAAGAACTTAATTAAGCCAGAAAACTTATTGGAAATATGTAAAGGATGAAATGCCAATTTGTGTATTTCGTATTACATACTTTTTTCATAAATTTACAGTTTTTACAGTGTACTTTTTCTGCTTCTTACCGTACAGTCTTGGCGTTGAACTCTCTTGATAATGTTCATCCAATGGCTCAAGATATACAGAGACGAATGGCCACCCCTGTGAAACGTTCAAAATGGCACCTTGGTATCCGGTCTCAGAGCAGGCCTCATGACATTATGTCTGAGGTTTACAGAGCCATGAAGACTTTAAATTATGTAAGAAAGTTAATATTAGTGAAAATACAAAAGCTGTAGATTTTATTAACTAGTCAGAACTTTGTGCAAAATAACACTTTGTTGACATTACATATACAACTCCTATTTCCATTTAGTTTGTTTTCCTGAGTCTGAGAAACTACCAAGGATTAAAAGTGCCAGTGTTTAATGTGTATGTCAGAAAGTATATTCTTGTGCAGGATTTATTTAAATTCTGCTGATCTTTTCCCTTGTATGTGCTTTTGTTGAACAACTGGCTGGTATAAGCAGGTTAAAAATGTGCAGAAATTTCCCACAGACAATTTTTCCTGTGCAGGATAATCCGATCCAGGAGCAGATACTGTGTGCTGTGATCTGGCAATTCCATACCTTAGTGCAAACAGTGGTATCCTTGTTACAGGAATGAAACAATTTTACACTTTCATAGTAATGGGCTGTTTACGTTCTAGTACACCATGCCCCAAGCTGTGCCAGTTTAACTGTTGTAAGCATGTCATTTTGATAACCCTGACTCTTTCTTTTGTGTAATCTGTATAATTTAACAGGAATGATAGTGATTTTAAACATGTACACTTGTACATAACTGTTGCATTGAAACCATATTATTTGTGACAATTGCTTTCAGTGATCCAACAATGTAATGTTTAATAGTTTATTATTTTCTCCTTTCAACCAGGAATGGAAGGTGATCAATGCTTTCCATGTTCATGTGAGGCGGTCTAATCCTGTGACTGGTTCCTACAGCAAAATGAGCCTGCAACTTTACCAGGTGGATAACAAGAGCTATTTACTGGACTTCAAAAGTTTAAGTAACACCAGAGATGGCAGTGTAGGAGGTAAGGTTGTTTCCTTTGAAGCAGAAAATTTGGTTTGCAGTTTGCTGAAAGATAGCTGCACCTTTGAGATAAAGTTTGCTAAAATTGGCCTTGGCCTGGACTCAGTTTAAGACTTTAGTAAGTCTAAAATCGGCTTGACTGTGGTCCATGATATTTACTGTGATGAAGTGCCAAAGACATTACAAAAGTATTACATATGGAGGGACATAATATAAAGCACTAAATGTGGATGTGTTGCTCAGTCTTTCTATTTCTTTTAGTATTTAATTTACATTAAATATCTCACTACTTCTAACTTGCTAATAAGTAAAGTTTTAGAAGTGGTGGTGACATTTTTAGGTGTACAACTGTTATTCTCAAAAATAACCCCCCAGGCCTGGAAATATGACAATTTCCCTTTAAAGGAATGAAGAAAGCAAGTTAAAAAATCCCTCCATTAGTGTCACAGATTTCCACAGTGAGCTCATCCGTATTAATATAGTGGAGTTTGAAATAAGCAATTTCCTCATGCGATAGTCAATATTTTATTGGAATTTTGGTTACTTTCCACATTTTCACCATTTCCCTTTTAGGGAAATGGACAGGTATGAAATTTTATGTCACTAGAACTTAGAAGAAGAAACTTGTCGCTTGTAAATATTACTGAAACATTGTTTGTCTGGTGTGGTAGTGACCTTGGGTAATCACTTCAAGCAACATGCATGATATTATGAAAAAAGGGGGTTTACCCTTTTATGTAATATACTATTTAGAATACTAGAATACACATGTTTAGTGTTAAAAGTTTTAAAACATTGCTACTTAAAGTGTGGGGTCCAGGAGACCCCTTCAGATTCTACAAACCATTTTGGGGATCACCCGTCATGGGTTTTGTTTATACATAACCCTTACCTTATGGTGGACCCCAATTGTCTTTTAGCATACCACATAAGTGGTCACCAGAATGTTGGTTGCATAGCAAGGGTTTTAGAAGATCCTACCAGTTTTACTTTCTATACAGGCAGTGTGAAGGGTGGTGTGATGATCTTGTTTCTTATTAATGTTTACTTTCTTTCCTTTTCCTTAAAGATGATAAAATGGATATTGATGAGCCAGTATCTCCTCGTTCACCTTCATCACCATCAACCCCTTTGTCACCAACACAACCAAAATTTGGTAAAGGGTGTCAGACTATGGAATTTTTTGAAATGTGTGCCAGTCTGATTGGAACCCTGGCTCGCTGAGAGCATCGCAGAATGTGTGACGCTGTGTGAATGCCTTGCAGACCTCTGTTGGAGAGATCTGCAAAGCTTTGTATGCTTTGCTGGCCCAGCTACTGCTAAGCTGGGTTCAAGCGTATCCAGCATTATTTGCATGGAGTGAGCAATGTGTGACCGAGTAAAACATTCGAGGTTAAGCTTAATCTTTGTTTCTGTGACCACTGTAAAGACAAAACAGTGGGGTTAAGTTTTGAACATCAAAGGGTACCAGATATATTTGTTAAAGATGTATATGGTAGGGGTTCTTACAAGATTGTTTTAGAAAACTGTTTACAAAGGAAAGTTTACTAGATTGAGGTCCTAACCTGCTTGAAAATACATGTGGTCCGCAATATTTGGCTCAAGTTTGTATGCTGTGAGAGTAACAGCAAGATAGATGCATAGTCAAGTTAGTTGTGTATAAATGTTGAAATGAATGTGTATCAAGGAAGAGAAGGAAACATATGTCTAGTATATAAGAAAGGCTGTGTACAAATATGGGTTCAGTGTCTACATCCATAGAATGGGCACTATTATGATGGACCATTGTAGGGTGGAAGGTTGTAGTATTCATTCATATCTGCTAGAATCCCCCAAAATATATTTTCTTGCATGGTAGACTATTGACATCTCCTTTAAGCTAGCCTAGATTACTTAGTTTTGCAGAAGAAAATGAAAAACTAAAATAATCTGATCTAAATCCCCCCCCACCCCACCCTCCCACCCATAAAAAATGGGAAATTTGAAGGGATAGGGAAAGTATGAACCATTGCACAAATACGATATCGTTCCATGTTACATTTGGAACAACTTGGCTGGTGAGTTATGGAAGTACTATAACATTACCAAATTTTAATTCCAAGTAATAGTTGGAATAGAAGTGAAGCAACTATTGTGAGGTATTTTTTTTTTTTTTTTTTTTAAGCAGTGGTGCTCATGAAACTTACATGGAATCTGTTACAGGTTTCTGATGAAGACTGTTTTGGGCAAGTTTTTAAATTAGAAACTTGGAACTGTTGCTGGTGAACTCTTTGATCCATCAGAAATCCTTGCCAGTGAAATTAAAATGAGTCTTACATTTCTAAACTTAGCTAAAGTTAACTCTTGCACATTTTATTGTGACAGTAATGAGATATCCAAAAATTGAATTCTTTTCTTAACTTAGTTTAAGTCCCCTATTGCATATCCTATTTTAACAGTACTGAGATACTGAAAAATGGAATCCATTTAAACATCTTGAGTTGCCTTAAAGTTGCTTTCAGATTTGAATTTAATGTAGTGGACAGTAACTTATGGCCTGCATGACTGATCCAGCATGACCTTTGGATAAATTAGGCCCACAAGGGATGCTTAAAGTGTACATATTAAATGCTTTCACATTCCCTGTTGAAGGCCATTTCCCATGTCACAAATAAATAGTTTGGCCTGGTCCATCTTACAAGGTTGCTTATTCCTTTTGAAAGGTTAGTAAAGAATGGAGCTGATAACAGAAGTTATTGAGATAGTATTAGATCCCTTGTTGTTAGACATGATTGAAGTGCCAGTTGAAAGAATTTTTCTGAGATAATATTTCAAGTTATTATTTATTTCATTTTAGGGGATAGGATTTTTCATAAAATGGTATGTTTGAATGTAAAAAGCAAATGCATACTGTAACATAACTGTCTTAGACAAAAAGTTCTTTGTGCATTGATTAATCATTTGTTGTTATAGTTTTGCCTCACCAACAATGTGTTTGTCATACACTAAATGAATTAAATTTAGACATCATTTGTGAAGGACTATTCAGAAGTGCAATAAAAAATAAAAATACTAAAAGAGTTTCTGTGGTTAAATGTGTTTTCTTCATGAGGTTTATCAAAATAGAAGTCCTCACAACTGAAATATGTTGAGCTTAGTTGTTTTGCTTGGTAGTAAAAAAAAAGCAGAAAGTGAGCACAGTTTCTTATGGTATGAATGGAAGGGATGTCAAGAAAGTGAATTTATTTGAAACTTGTACCTTGCGTGTGTTAACCTTGTGCCAACAAGAAATGTGTGCAATATGTGCAACTAATCTTTAGCATTCTCTTGGCAGGGTAGATAGTCTTAATTATTTTGACATGATATCAGAGCATATCCAAATTCAACACTGCTGGTCACAGCTCATGTGCAGATCTTTTAAGGTGGTACATGAACACAGTACAACAGTAGATATGACTGCTATACAAATAATGATTGACTGTCATAACATCCATTATGAACAGGGAGATATGGCTGAATAACATTTAATGCCATTCCTCCACGTAGAAAATGTATATATTGCTGTATGCTTGAATTGCTTCCCTGGATCAGATCAGGAGATTATTTTCATGTCCTCACCTGTGAATGTACTCTTTAGCATGTAATGTTCAAATTGGTCGAAATGCCAAACCTCAGTGTAGGAAATGCTTGTATCACTAAACATCATGTTGCTTCCCTGGGTCAGGTCAGATCAAGAGATCAGAGATTCATATCCTCAGCTGTAAATGTACTCTTCAGCAGCTAATGGTCAAATTGGTTCAAAACATCTCACTTCTGTATAGCAAATGCTTGTATGGCTAAACATCACGTTGCTTCCCAAGGTCAGGCCAGATAAAGAGATAAAAATTTCATGTCCTCACCAGTGAATGTTGTCGTTGACACGGACTGCGAATGGTTTTGTCAACATCAAAATGGCTCTTGATGTGACATAGGTTACCCCCGTTGTAAATATACTTCAGACTTCAAAGACTAACCCGAAGAACTAATGTCTCGCAATTGAATACTTTTTGTTGTGGCTGTTCCCCTTGTTCTTAAGCATTTGAAGAAACGAGACAGTAACTTGTAAATTTTAGATTTGATTTAATAGAGATGTGAACGGGTTGCTATTCTTGGGCATTGTCTCAGTTGCACCTGTGCTTAAATTGATACAACAAAGAAATACTTTTAAGAGGTAAAGGATCACTCATTTAGTATGTCCATGTCCAGCTTTTCTTTGTTCGTAACTTTGTGCTGTAATTAGTCATTTGGCCTCTTTTCTGGACAGTAACATAACTACTTCATAGTTAGAGATACAGGTCATTTTGTGATTACACCTTTAGTTTGTCCCTGTAGGAATACTGCAATGAGGTTGAAATTGTCGAAAATTATGATTTGCTTTGCATTTATAGTTGAATAGTCTACCTTTACACATTATTACATCAAGTTACATTTATGTTTAAAAAACGCCTTCTTTTGGTATTCCCACAGATAACCATGTTGATATACGTTTGTACAAAATAAGAAGTTTGATGAAATCAATGTATTTGTAAAAAGAAATACCGTTACTGTTTATTTTTGTGAGGCAAATAAAGTTGCAATGACATAACTTGATGTTCTTTCATCATTACTGATTTTTTCACACCCTTTAGGGGAAAAGCAAGTTTTCTTCATTGCAGTAGACCGAAAGTGCGGCCCCAAGAATGGTCCCTTTGTAGACTCACCAGCCGTGAGGTAGACATCTCATCGCACAAGTACCTGTACGTTCTTCATTTTGGCAACATTTCTTCTTTATCGCAGTACTTGCACAGACTTGCCAAATAGTGGAAAGGTGGTTTGAGTCATCCACAACCCACCCCCACCCCCCGGCTTCTTAGGCGGTGGTTAAACTTTTTGAATCGTTTCCTGCTAGCAGTAGCCGAATGCTACGTTCAAAATAGGGAGTGAATAGTTAACGCCTACTTCGTCATCCTTCGAGTAGTGGTCAAAAAGTGAAGGAGACTGCACGACAGGGTTCGTAGTGAGAATATCATTCAGATGGGATTCTTGACCCTAAAACTAACAGAGGTCAATTTAAATACGTGACAGAAACAGGTCTCACGATGAAACCTTTAAAACATTTAAAAACCTATATAATTCATCTTGGGAGCCTATATATTTTCAAAATTTACCTATAAAAACCTAAAACCTATATTTTTAATTTGTCTGATGACTTTGAAAATAAGACAGTTGGTATGTTTATTTCCCCCGACTTGGGACAGACAACATCAGCTGACTAGGTCCCCCGTATGATGTGACTTAATTTGTGCGTTCAATTTATCAGTAACCATCAGGTGGGAGTAGTAAAAATGCTGATATAAATAATTAGACCTTAATAGTAAGTAAAATGAGTTTTAGTAGACCTTTCGTAACATGTATCAATTTGTATATTTAGAAAAATTTATGTAAATTTTGTTGACAGACTTAAACTTTCCATATTTCAGAATTATGAGTTTGACATGATGGACAGTCTAACTTATCTGATTGAACACAGAATCCACCTATAGATGTCAGGTGGCGGCAGACTACCAGTGGGCAGCAAAAAGTTGGACTGACATGTGAATAAGCTACAATTAACCAGTTGATTTACTTCCCCAGTGAAGAAATCTGAGTTGATCTGTGTTTTCTGGCATATGTTTAGGGTCTGCAAGAAAATGAGTGTACACATATGGGACGCCTGAAATATTAGCTCAGGAAATCCTTCTTCTTGTTGTTGCCCTTTGAGCAACAAGAAGTAAAAAAAAGGATTTCCGTCTGGCAGACCCTGTATCATTGTGAGGTGTAGCACTCACTGCATATGGGGAAATTGAAGCTCCCTTACTCACCTTTGATGAACTAAACATCTGCCTGATGATCTGTGTAACCATCTAAGTTAGCCTTTCCGCCACCTTTAAGCGTAGAGTATAGAATGTTAACTTTTGCAGCCAAGTCAATTTACAATCAGAACAGGTGAGAGGGTAGTTGTTCAATATCCACCCCTGCATTTAACGCCGACGAGCAAAAAGAAAGAAAAAGAAAGTCTTCACAATTTTGAAGACCCTTTTTTTTTCGCATCTGGGAAACATATTTTCCATATCTATTTGCTCATTTTTTTCATATCGCTGGTGAAAAATTCATTGGTCATCGGAAAAAAGGGGGGCGTGCGCCGGGTGCGCCCCCTTCTGGATCCGCGCCTGGACATGGCAATCTATACTGCAAAGCTACACATGCCGAAAGTTTGAAATGAGAGCAAAACCATGAATCATCAAGAAGTTAGCAGTCTATATGATGACCCAGGAAGGCTGCTAGAAAAATGTTCCCGACGATGTGTGTGATGTCTCACAGCAAAACAACATTTCAAGCACGGTGGCTAGAGCAGATAGATAACAGTTTTAAGTCACAGTAGTAGCCCATTGGTATCAGCCCTTAATTTCTCAGAATCGAGTTCGACTGGTCCTTCTTCCTTTTTCCACTGACAATTGGAGATTGCCGGGTCAAAGCAGAAGCTATGTTGGCCATGAAAGAGATGCATCCTCCAACTACTCATTTGCTTCCACTGCTGGGATAAAAGAACTCTGCTTGACTAAGTTTCCAGACTCACCCATACCATCCAATATGGCATTAAGCTCTACTAAGGTAAAGTACTTAATTTCGGATGGACTTGGTCCATATTTTTGAAAGAAAATGGTTTCTGATATTGGAGAGGCATATGCATCATTCACTTTGATGAAACCACCACAAATCAAGGGGAAAAGCAAAAGGATGTTCTGCTACTAGCTACGCTACTTCTCCAAACGAATGGTGCAAGTGCGGTTTCTGAGAGCTGTAATGTTTGACCATGCATATGCTGATAGGGTGTCTGAAGAGCTTCTAGACACCATCAGAAATCTGAAACTTCCTCTACATCATCTCCTCAGCATATCATGTGATGGTCCTACTGTCAACAAGTTTATAAAGCGACCACTGGAATCTGCTGTTGTCGAAGGAGGTACGTGCCAAAGGATTGGATGATATTGGCTTCTGAACCATTCATTTGGTGCAAAAGGTCTTCCGAAAGGCACTTGGCAATTTTGTGGAAGCAGCTGAAAACCTTTGCGTAGATCTCGTTTACTTCTTCAAGCTATGTGCTGCACGTAGGAAGGACTACAAAGAAGAACAAGTAAACCTTGAACTGAATGAGGTGAACTTTGTGCGCGATGTGCAGAGCCGTTGGCTTACACTCCTTCCAGAAGTTGATCGTGCCACATCCCAAATGAGTGGACTACGGGGATATTTTCTTAAAACTCTGGCATTAAGATCTAGAGAGAAGAGTGACAGGTACAAGCGTATTCTCAGACTTCTGAATGATGCCACCACTGAAGTTCAGCTTCTGTATCTGCAGTGTGTAAAGGAACTCTATGACTTATTTTTGAGAGCCTTTCAGGTAGAGGGTCCGATGGTTCATTGCTTTTACAGTGCACTTGTTGACCTGGTCAAATCTTTGTTGAAAAGGTTTGTGAAAGGTGACCTAGTTGCTGAAAGGCTAGAAAGGATCTTGTTGACATTGATGTTACCAAAGCAGAAAGCCACTTAAGTGACAATGAACTGGAAATTTTAGTTCCCACTCGACAGAAGCTGGCTAGAGTTGGAGCTGGAAAGAAAATTCATCATCTAAATAATATGAAGGCTTTTTATATTGCTGCGTCTAAGTGCCTTCTTTCACAACTACCACTAAAGAACGTTAATTCTTCTTAGAACCATGTCCTGTTTGCATCCAGATTCACAGAAGAATGGCATGTCCGGTCCAAGGTATACCAAATATGTGTCAGAGAAGATGCCTTGCGTTGAGGCCAGTGAGGTATGGTCAGGGTTGTGGATGAATGGAAGCCTAAATGGAGGAAAAGATTCCTGACTATTGGTTTATTAATTTATGATCCCAGCAGGACAGGGTGATGTGCTCTACAGACTACAGGCGAGTGGATCAGTATCTTTCACAGGTGGCAGCAATCACTACAGCCTCTGGAGAGAATTAAGAAGTCCCACATCTGCCAAAGGTAGCATACTGTGCACTGACACTAGCTCATGGCAATGCAGACTGTGAAACAAGTCTTTCTTACGAAAACAGAATTTTAACAAAGGAAAGAACATATGTTTCAGAGTCCACCATCAATGGCTTGAGACATGTGAAGGATGCAGTGCACTATGTTTGCGGAGAAGTACACAAGATTCCTGTGGATTGAGAAATGGTTACTGCTTGTAAAAATGCAAACAACATTTATTTTAAAAAAAAACTGCAAGAAGAAAGAGAAGCTGAATAGAAGAAAGCAAAGGCCAAGAAGGAAGCAGAGCAGCAAGAGCATGAGGCTCGAAAAGAAAATGAAAAGCAACTGAAACAGCTCAAGGATAATCAAAAGGATTTGAACAGCAGGGAAAAGGGAATCGAATCGAGGAAGAATATCAAAGAGCAAAAGCTTTTCTTCAGGAGACACAGGAAAGATTGACCAAGGCAATCAAAGGAAAGGACATGAACAGTGTGTCTTTGGTTTCAGGTTTCTTGAAGGTTGTCTGAAAAAACTTGATGAGGCAGAAAAAGAACTGAAAATTCAAACTGAAAAGAAGAGGAAGATAACAGCTGGATATGAAAATGCAACAAAGAAACTTAAACAGAGGTGAACTGTCCCAGCTCACACTCTGTAAGATGTTCAGTTGAAAGTGAACTCTGTTGATGTACATTTATTTGCTACTTTCATTTTCTGAAACTGAAGAATGTGTTGTTTCGCTGCTACTCATAATTCACTTAATCTTTGCTCTAAGTCTAAGTATAAAGGCAAACTTGTATTCATGCCTAGTTAGTATTCACATATTTTTTCTTCCTTCGGCTGAATTGTGTATAGCTGTTTGGTTACTGTACTCACAATCTATTCAGTGGCGTAGCCAGGTTTTTTGTCAGGGGGGCAAGAGCACCAAGTTTTCCCCCCATTAGTCATCTGCTTCGTAATAATCAGTGTTCTCCGCAGGTCCAAATTTTGTCCGGGTGCTTTCCTCTGACCTGGCTGACGTGACTGATCGCCGTCCTGGGGGAAGGGTCTAAGGGGAGGGGTGTCCCCCTCCCCTTTGAGAAATTTTTGCTCATATAAGGTGGGCTAGATGCAAAATGGTGCCACATTTGGTGCTTAATGTAAACTGAATACATCACCAAGAATTCCTATTTTTTAGGAAGCTTTTTTATCTTGATTGTCTTCAGGTCTTGGTGAATTTTTCTTGAGTCCTACTGGTAGATCAGAATCACAATGGGTGAAGTACAGTAATTAAGTGAACCCTGGTACACCTTTCACTTCATCAGTTCACCACATTCACCACAATCAGTCCAAATTTTACGAGGACCTGCCCTTGTAGCAGAGTTTAGCACTTGACCACTGACCCATTCTAACAAACTGCATACACCACAATGCTGCTGCTTTAATTATCAAGAAACATTGGAAGTATACAGTAAAAGGACAGAGTCCCTTGTCAGAGGTCCAGAGATCCCATGCTGTATAACTGCTGTATAAAACAGATAGTAAAACATACCTAGTACAACTATAAGCATGGTGTCATCATTCCATCTCTGAAAACCTTAATGAGGACTGGTTGTGCCAGTGTGGCATATACTTTTAAATAAATAAAGTGTACTGGTTGAGAAATTTAAAATTTTACCAGATAATGCGCAAATTTCACCATATATTCACTTTCAAAATTTCCCCCTAGATTTTTCTAGAGGGGGCAACTCGCCCTCCCCCCTGTCCCCCCTGGCTACGCCACTGAATCTATTAAAAATCGTCTTTGGTTTTCTGATGACACATCATTGCTTATTTGCATTAGCAAATAAGTGTAATTGGACTGCTTCCCATAAAGGGAGAAAAAGTAATGAAGCTGATGAAATGTGTTGCACATTCTGAACTAGTTTCTCGATCACGTTTGCATGATGAAACTGTACATTACCCTTTAGTACAGGTATTTACAATATGCAACAGTGATCTGTATCTTGTCCCTTCATCATCAGTACCAGGGATTTGTTTACCACTGTGAATACATTGTGTGAAGTATTTCATTGTTTTACCTTGGAGTTGACTAGTTAAATTAATTGTGCATGTAGTAAAACAAAAATGCATTTTTTTTTAGGGCTGCGTGGTTAGTATCACCTGAATAGCTAGACGTGTTTTGGTCCTGCAAAGTGGTATGAATTCTGAATTTTTCTTGTAAGACTGAGAGTTGAGGTAAAAATTTGCTGTTATTTCCCTCCATCGTGCTGGAAATCAATTCTTATAAACCTATTAAAACCTACATTTTGGCCCTTTTAAAATCTTAAAAAAGACTATATTTAAGGGAAGAGGTGCTGTGAGGCCTGCAGATTGCTACTGGGTCACTGATGTCTATATATAACTGGATAGTGTCTTGTCTATCCAAGACGGTACAGCCGGTTGAAGCCATACTACTCCCATATTTACGCAGCAAGTAGCAATTGCTGTGCGTATATACATTTTCAGTGAGATTGTTTGCCTTGATCTACCAAAGCAAGCGCATAAGCGGGAGAACTTGAAGGAAGTGGAAGGGGACATTTACACGAGAAGAGGGGATATTTTGAAATTGTTAGATAAAATGGAGCATTTATCTATCTTTAAATGGCATTAGGGGATATTTTGAAATTGTTAGATAGAATGGAGCATTTATCTATCTTTAAATGGCATTAGAAGAGCAATCAGTGCGAAAAAATCACAGCTGTGGAGGGGGTTATTCGATGTTACCGTCCAGTTCACGTCAGAGTACTGCAAAACGACTAAGGAGGGGGTCTGCACTCCGCAGGCCAGTCTGTAAAATGTGGAATTCACAGAAACAAGAAGCACCGGAGAGTATATTAAGACATGGGCAAGGTATGGGCAAGACAATCTGATGGCTGGATAGGCAACCTGGTTCGAGCAGTGAAGCGGCATAAAATTGTGTTCAGCACCCATTTCGAAATTCTTCTCACGGTCCCCACTCATTGGAGCACTTGGGCGAATATTGGGGGCTGAACATACCTTTAGCCCTCACTTTTTCCATTGCGGGCTGACCCCCAAGTCCCCGGTTCCGCCGCCATTGGTGCTGCAGGTCAGTGTTTTACCAGTTAGAATGCAAGATTCTCAATAACAGATGGCTAGAGGTGGTAGAATGAAAATGAAAATGGCGATATAACAGTATAAAAAAGACAAAACAAGATTTCAATTTCCTTCTTGAATGTAATTTGTTTATTTCATTTATTCTTATTTTCTCATATTTGTTCCTGTCTTGCTTGCTGTGTTTGTAAATTTCAAAAGAAGCTGTATATCAGTTTTTCTTTTGGCTGACAGCATTAAAGAATTACCGTGAATACAATGCGTAAAAGCTTAAGTAGAAACGCCATCTTGTGAAGGACGAAAAGTACCTTAATTTTTCAAATCTAAAATTTGGAAGCTTACTTAATGATGTTTGAAGAGATCCATTTTGATAAGAGAAAGATTTATACGTACAATTCTTAAAGGTTAAACCTTAAAGTTGTCAGTAGTACTTTTTCTAAAGTCCTCACTCTTGCCAAAAAAAAAACCCGAAGGGCGAAACCAAACGTGACTCAGTCCCGAAGGAGTTCTGGTAGGCTTTCCAGAGGACCTATACGGCTCCCAGAGGACAATACGACCTAACATGACCACCCTCTTGACCGTCAATAATTTATCAGGACATGAAATGTTTATCTCAATGAGGTCGATGCCTTCATATACCAGGGTCATTTCAGGCACGTAGCTAGGATTTTGTCCTGGGATGAGGTTTCAGACCACACTAACAAAATAATGCGAGAGGTGTCGTGACGTGGGACCCCAGAGCCCTCCCTGTACATCACTGTACGCATACCATAGAATTATATATGGCAAGAAGTAGTTGACCTCCTATATAAAAATATCTGATTCAGTTCATGGTAGGCTTTAATCAGTTTCTCATGCATAAAGTTAGAATGACAGATCCAGCGTAGAAGCCTGTGGGGAGGGGGAAGGCCCCTGAGATTTCCAAATAGTAAATAAAACTTGGCGTACTTTAGAAAAAATACTGAAATACTGAAAGCGTCACTGTCCAAATTATGATTTGAAGGCCCCCAAAACCGGGAATATCGCATATGAAGGTTCCTTTTCCCCCAAATTTTCCCTGGGAGGTAATTTCCCGCGGAGCCCATCGTGGACGCTTTCTTATGCGGGGTTTTTCCGTGATGAATGAACCATCTTTCTCCTACAAAATACACACCTTGAATACACCAGCATATGCGCTGAAAAATAATAAAGCCCATGATTATACCTTTAATTATTAGTACTCAATGAGCTGGTGAAGAAACGTAAAGTTAAGGGCATAAACACTGTCGACGCCGCAAAGTTTTTCTGATACAACATCTAAATCTCATAAACATCCTTTGGTTTCACTTTCGTGATATGTTAGAATATAAATGTTGCATATTCAAGGTAATCCAAGGAGTTACTCTGTACGTGAATTTCACAGAGACTCGGTGAGAAGTATATCGCAGCATGATTCTCAAAAGAAATTCATGAAATAGGATACCCGGGTACACTAATTCAAATTGGGTGACTACATTTTCCTTTTAAATCAAATCTAACTTTTCTTCTTGAATCTCAGTTTCAGATTTAGTTCCAGTTTCAATTTCAACAACATTTATTTCGTTCATGTGTTATAAACAGCTTCCAATATACATTTATACAGAACTAAAAGACCGATTGCTATCCACAAGAAGCTTAGCAAAGCTTATGATCGTGGATACCCCTTAAACATAGAAAGCGCAACTTAATAGGCCTAGACTACAGAAAACAATAACAATAACAAAAGAAACGATTTTTTTCTAAAGCATGAAATCTCAAAGTAAAGAATGTTTAGATGCAACTTTAAGGTCTAAAATTTGCCATTTCCCCCATTTGGGAATCATTTCGACCGAACATTGCCTTGCGAGGCCTACGCTACTGCTACGCGCCAACCGATGGTGGTTGCCCCAGTGGCGTACTAAGAGCGCTAGAGAGAAGCCCGCACCGAGTACCATGCTTCTCACAAGGGTGCCATGCCACAACCAAAAAATTCAGTAAATAATTAAAATTTCAGGTCATGTAATCAGTTCAAAGCTTTACCAAAGATAACACCATTTTCCATGTGAGAAAAATAAGAACAAGAAAATTGTTGTCAAAGGTTAGAGGTGTCATCACTCTCCTGAGGCAACAGTCCCTCATCAATTACACCCTGCCAAAATCGAAAAACAGTAATAATGATGATTCTTAATCATATAATAAATTCAACGCTTCACGAAGCTTTACCAAAGATAGCAACATATTGCATCCAAGCTACCTCACAAAGACAAAAATTTCTCGAATATTACACAGTGTCATCACATCCTCTTCGACAGCACCTTTTTACTTGCTCCAAGACAAAAAAAGAAAAAAAGAAAGAACATCGTTACTTTTACTGTACTGATAATTCGTTTAAAACTTTGGCAACAATAGCACCAGTTTGCACCTAAGCCAGGGATTACATGTACTCTTGATCAGCAACTCCCCTCAGTACCCTCCCCCAGGATGGCACTCATGCACACTGGTGAAAAAGGAAGCGTCAGCCCTTACTCGAAATCCAGATATGGATCTACATCTGGATATATCTGGCTATAAATTCAGCCTTTATATGGCCATATCAAACCAGATATAACTTGATGAAATGCCAGCCCAGATATGTAAATAAAGTTTTATATGGCCATATCAAGCAAGATATAACTTGATAGAATGCAGGCCCAGATATACACGTGGCGTTTTATATGGCCATATCAAGCCAGATATAACTTGACGAAACGCCAGCCCAGATAAGCAAATAAAGTTTTGTATGGCCGTATCAAGCAAGATATAACTTGATAGAATGCCGGCCCAGATATACACATGGCGTTTTATATGGCCATATCAAGCCAGATTTAACTTGACGAAATACCATTCCAGATATGTAAATAAAGTTTTACATGGCCATATCAAGCCAGATACAACTTCATAAAAGCCATCCCAGATATGTGAATAAAGTTTTATAAGGCCATATCAAGCCAGATATACCCTGATGAAATGCCGCCCAGGCATGTGCACATAAAGTTTTATATGGCCATATCAAGCCAGATGTAACTTGACGAAATGCCATTCTAGATATGCACGTGAAGTTTATATGGCCATATAAAGCCAGATATAACTTGGTAAAATGCCAGCCTAGATATCCACATTAAGTTTTACATGGCCATATTAAGTCAGATATAACTGCATAAAATACCAGCCCAGATATGTGAATAAAGTTTTATATGGCCATATCAAGCCACATGTAACTTGATGTTATGCTATTCCAGATAAGTAAGTAAAGTTTTATATGGCCATATCAAGAAAGATGTAATCTCATAAAAACCCATGCCAGATATACAAATCAAGTTTTATATGGCCATATCAAACCAGATATAACTTGATAAAAACCTATGCCAAATAAGTTAATTAAGTTGTGTACGGCCAAATCAAGCCAGATATAACTTGATAAAAATTCATGTTAGATATGCAACTGATGTTTTGTTATTTTTACTTTTTGTTTTGATTTGATGCTTGAATTATACTTGTTCCACATTAAGACATTTATTAGATACACCCTCCTAGACATTGGAGTCATATAGTTGGTACACTCTTCCTAATGCTGCAGTATACTGAGCAAATTTATGCAAATGATTTGCACAGTTAGGCGGAGCCAGTATCTAAAACTTCACTTTTCATGATTTAGGGAAGTTAAAAGTAAAATATCCACCACACTGTGGACAACATATACAGTCAAATACGTAACAAAGCATGTATAAGAAGCACATAAAAGTGTGATCACATAAAATAGAAAATTTTAAAGCATTTTTCCTTTCACTGTTATGTAGGATGTCGACTCTCTGTACTTAAGTCAATTCAACCTGATATTTTAAGTAAATTCTGATGGACCTCTTAGAGTTATTGTTGGTGTTCAATGTCTATTCAGCCCTGTGCTTTTTACGTGTTGTTGCCTTCGGGCGTGTTGTTGCCTTCGGGCGTGAAGTTGCCTTCGGGCGTGTTGTTGCCTTCGGGCATGAAGTTGCCTTCGGGCGTTGTTGCTTTCGGACGTTTGTTGTTGCCTTCGGATGTGTGTTGCTGCCTTCTGGCGTGTGTTGTTTTCCTGTTTGTAAATAGTCTTGTGTGGTGGGTGGGCTAGAGGTGTCGTATATGTTGGCCACAGAAATTTTGTTTTGCTAGCTTAGTGTAAGGTAACTTTGTAAATGATTGTAAGTAGTTCATCGTTGTGTTCTTGCCGGTCCGGAATTGGTTCTTCCTATTTGTGTGTCCGTTTCTATGTACTTAAAAAGTTCAATGTCTATTCAGCCAGTCTAGAACGGGACCACTGTCGGGTGGTGTCAGTTAAGTCAAAGTATGTCCCTTTGGGACGTTGTTACTCCTTCAGAGAGCAGAACTTCTTTGGGAGTTTTGTTTGGTTTTCGCCCCTGGCTCTTCGCCAGAGAGTCAGGGGACTTTTGGAAAAAAAGTTCAATGTCTTCATGCTACCCTTCGGGACGTTGTTACTCCTTCAGGGAGCAGAACTCCTTCGGGAGTATTGTTTGGTTTTCGCCCCTGGCTCTTCGCCAGATAGTTAAGGGGACTTTTGCAAAAAAAAGTTCAATGTCTTCATGCTACCCCGGCGCAAGAAAGGCCGTGACCACGACAGTGGTCCTCGGAGGAGTATCCGTGACCACGACGACGGAGCTCCAAGGTGGGATCTGTTCTATTCAGCCAGTCTAGAACGGGACCACTGTCGGATTGGTAAGTTTAGTCAAAATTGTCCCTTGGGGACGTTGCTCCTTCAGGGAGCAGAACTCCTTCGGGAGTAATGTTTGGTTTGACCCCTTGGCTCTTCGCCAGAGAGTCGAGGGGACTTTTGAAAAACATTAAGCATAAGCTGCCTCTATCCAGCTTGGTCAATGTTTGTTGACCCAATTCATCACGCTTCAGTGCCAGTACAACCACTCGGTTTGCACTGTCTCTACCCTTATATCACATCTGAGCATTGTTAGATTTTCAGGTTGTATGCACAAGAAAGGTTCTACAGTGGACTCTTTGTTTGCATAGTGCTGGACATGGTGGCCACTATTGACAAAGAGCTGATAATCGGAAGTCGGGTTCAACATGTTGTAACATCACTTTTTCAACTAAAAGTGTGGTGTCGGGTTGAAATTGTATAGTGGGGAGTTCTTGAGTAATGGTATGTCTCCGTGAAGGGTGTGGGCTAAAAGTCAATCTAAGATTCATAACTGAAGCAGATATGGTCCAGACGTAGACCTTGTCTAGTCCAGATAAGTCTGAGCCCTATTGTTTTTTATAGGGACCAGATCTGGTCCAGATAAAAGTTTATCTGGTCCAGAAAAAAATCTGAGCCATCTAACATTTTATAAGGACTATATCTGGTCCAGATAAAGTCTGAGTCAGATAAAACTTTTTCTGACCCATATATGGTGCATATTTATGTCTTATATCTGATTTTATATCAAATTTTATCTGGCCTGATATAAATTCCATATCTAGTCCAGATAAATTGTATCTGCAATAGATAAAGTCTGAGCCAGTAGATAAAATTTTATCTAGTCCATATATGGCATATAAACTTCTCTCATATCTCTTACATCAGGCGTATATCTGCCCAACATTGCCAGATATAAATTCCAGATCTGGTGCAGATATGGGTCAGATATCAAATCCATGTCTGGCCCATATATGGAATTTTATATCTGGCCGGCCTATATGGGATAATCTTTATATGGTATATGGTATATCTTTATATAAACCAGATATGCTACTGCTTTATATGGGATAAATATGGAATAGCTTTACATTCACCGGATATGGTATTACTTTATATGGTATTCATATGGAATAGCTTTATATAAAGCAGATATGGCCTTGCATTATATGGTTCATATCTGTTCCATACGAAGATTTGGTCCAGATAAAAGTTTGTCTGGCCCATGTATGGCTTAGATATGGTTTTGGTTTAGACTTTGGTTATATCTGCCCAATTTTTTTATCCGGCCAGATATAATTAAATCTTTTATCTGCATCAGATATGGGCCAGATATGAAATCCATATCTGGCCCGCATATGGAATTTCGTATCTGGATTTCGAGTAAGGGAGTCCGGTTGTCAACTGTCTGTAGGCACGCCACTTGGTGCTCTACATGACAATGTCATGAACTGCCCCGCCTCCCGAATTTTGCCCAGGTTACGGCCCTGCAGATGCCTGGAGTTACGGTTCTGCTACTGAATGGATTGGTAATTATTTGCCTCGTATAGAAAAGGTTCCTCTTCTGTTGAATCCTTGTCCTCATGCCACACCGTCACGTCCAATGGGTTTGATACTAGGGAATTCCGTGAATGCCAGTTAAGTGTATGTAGTAATGTTAAGGTCCGACGTACTGCCTTCCATGGCTTGAAAAAGTTTAATAACCACAGTATAGGTTTAGCTGGATGGAGGAAATGTGTAAAAGATTAGCTATTCATGCAAATCAATAACAACAACGGAAGTGACGCTGAAAGAGTTAAAAGAGTTAATAATTACACGCTTTCTCAGAAACACTTCTTAAATAGTGGCCAGGGAATGATAAAGGGCTGAGGAGTGCTTACCCTCTCCTCCTCTCGGTCATGGTTGAAATGCGCATGTCATAATGAGTGAGGTGGGTTTAAATATAGTAGAAGATTTCAAATTTGTTGTGAATGTGGTCATTGGATTGTGCGATAACTGACTCCCATGTGATCTCGATCGAAGTCGTTGCATACGCTTCAGGTTTCACTTCCAATAGCTTTCCCCTTCTTCATCCCCCGAGAAGGTATGAGCCCTAAAATATAAATTAAGTAACATTGCACAAACGTATTTATTGTTATGCAAGAGGGATCAAACAGGAAAGTACAGAGTTGCTTGTAAACTTATAAGACATTTCTCAAAAACTGAAATTCTGAGGAGTCACATACAGTATTTTGGACTAAATTAGTCAGGTAGTGAGATTTACAAACGTAGGCTATTTGATTCAGCAGGGAGTTATAACAACTCCCTAGATTCAGTGTGCATCTTACGCATATTAAATATGAGAATCTGCGTTACAACGATAAGATTTTAATTGCTCAACACATAGGAAGTGTAATTTTTGTTAATATCATCTTCTGTAGTTACCGGTATGTGATGCTTTTCTTGTGAGTTGGACCATCATTACCAAGTTTACCAACCTCAATGAAACGGAGAAGGAAAATTAATCAGGGAGTTCCAAATAACAACTCCCTGAATTAATATAGTGAAATAGTCCTGGCTGTGTGGAAACGTTATTTGGAAAGGGATACCAAATTCAAAATTACCGCCATTCACACAAAAGTGTGAGTCTCTAACGTAGGTACTTTAGAATGCATAGCTTTTACTTAGTTTTAGTAAGATCTCATTCATATCCGTTACTGTGTTCCTAGAGCATAGACCTACTTTGAAAATGAGACAAAGGATTGTTTTCAGCAAAAAGTCATCTTCGTTTATTATAAATTTCAGAAACGAACATGGGTCTTTGACCCCCTACACACACACACGCACACACACACACACACACCCATACGCACCCTCGCTTCCAGCCAGTGAGCCACAACTGGAAAAAAGGCCGTGGTCGTCTCGACTTGAACCAATTGGTTGGAAACTGAGACGTTAAACCTCATCTAACTAACTAACTAACCTTACCGGGACACGAGAAATGTCCCGGTAGGGAAGAGACTGGAATTGCCAAGCAGCGGAGCTGCCAGAGATCTCGGCGATTAGACGTGGCCTTTTGAGGGCGGGCTGCGGTGCCGTGCAAGCACGTGCAGCCGCGCGTGACTTCTCGTTGCAGTGGCCGAATTTCCGGGTAGCTACTCGCAGTTTCGAGCCGCGCGTGAGCTAGGAAAAACGTGCGAGCCGTGAGAGCGGCAAGCTGCCCCGCGTCCCGCTAAGGACATGTTGGTGAGTGCCCCCAGCACACGTTACACACCACGGGTGCACACACACACCCTTAGAAAGTTTCGTATGCATATTAAAATAATGAAAAACGTATGGTCCCCTATAACTTATATTGTATATATAAGCATGTTTTCTGAAAAATGTTCAATTAGAAAACCCCAAATGTGGTCCTTGATGGCTACCATGTATAATTTGGCTGCCAATGTGGAATAAAATCACGGGACCCCATGGGACATATCCATAAATATTAAGAATGTCAGTCTCTACCACCGTCCACTGTGTTATGCTCTTCACCACATCTGCACAGTTCATTATCCTTTCAGTCATTCTTCTAACTAGCCAAATATTTCTCTTAGTTTATGTTATTGCCCAGTCTTCACCGAAAGAACAATTAATGCTAATGGGTAGAACTGGAAAATGTGCTCGGTGCATTTTCCATATATTAAATGAGTTATTTTCTATGAAGTTGGAATGTTGATTTAAGGTCAAACCTAGATTATGTTAATGTTATCACGATACTCCGAACCCATCGGTCAATCATCATTATGTCCTCAATATAACTCAATAAGCCAGTTCAGAGTTGTCACTGCGCATGTGCAGTCTCGATCTTCAGGTCATAGGTTATTAAGGGCACAGAACGCAAGCATACAGTCACGCGCTGTGCATGGTTTTGTACACAACAGTGATTTGTCAAAACGTGTGCAATGACGTACCCTTCAGTCACTTCTGTTGCTGACAACTAAATGTAAAACGACTGAATCTTCAGTCACTAAACAGATGCACAATTTAAAGAGATATTACCTGTTTAAGAAAAGGGAAATACATAACAATTGTCTTGTCCAGAGTAATGGACTAACTTTTAAGCAGTCCATCCGAAAAATAAAGATAAATAAAGACCACTCACAGGAACTCTTCAAAATATTGTTCAATGATCATAAACATAACGACAAAAACTATGAAAATCTAGTGCTTGCAAACAATCTTTACTCCATAATCCCACTCCTGGTTGCACAAACCAATGGGAGTGCTCTATAATAAATGAATATGCAACAGGTTCAAGCCAAAACAGCACAGCGAAAGGTGCCCACGGATATGCCAGCGAACGAGCACTGAACACATTATATTCACGCAATAGCCTAACTACCTACTTGAAGACTGACTGTAGTACTATGGAGCTAATATTCGAAAGGTTTTATTGGCTCCATAATAGTAAATCGAAGGGACTAATTTCCGTTGAAGCCCACCTGACCAATTTCGGAACAAACTACAGCCCTGCTAGTCGATAACACAACAAAGGGACTAATTATCAGCGGGAGTTCCTACCCGGAAGGGAGCGGACGTTAAAATTTGTGCAATTATTGAGCTTTTGTGATCATCGAAGAGTGTTGGTCGATTTTTTATGATTCCGAAGGTAGAGACTCAAAGAAGATACGAGTTACTTAGTAACTCTATTAACCCACGAGACTCATCATCGATATAATATGAGAGTACTACCTCCGAAAAATTCTTAAGGGTGCACATCACCTTTAGAAAACCAGCCCTCTCGAGAAAAGTAGTACCGAAGTACACCGTCAATTCTAAGTCCTTTTCATTTGTGAATTATACTCATGTTAAGATGATCAGTCTTCTTGGATATGAAAGAGGGCATGTTAATGTGTGGGTGGTGCAAAATTTGGATTGATTGAAAGTGATTTAGACCGTTTTAAAAAATTGTCAGAAGAAAGTGGTGAGTTCCTTTACCTTGCGGATTGATATAGGTGGGTGTATACCCTCTACACTTTTAGCTCAAAATCTAAACGGTCGTGCTATGGAAAATTTGTAGTGCCATAATAGGCCAACTCGTTAGTTTTTATTTGAGGGGTAGGTTGTATGGACTGTTAACTTTGAGAAGGCTGTAGGGAGCATGTAACCGAGACAAATTAGTGTGCAAGTAAATGGAGAAGCTAATGGTGGTGTCCCCCTTTGAGACTTCCTCGATGGTCAAACGGTATTAGCTAGGACATCTGAGATATTTTCCCTCCGTCGCAAGGTCATAACTTTTCTAGTCCTGTTACGTTTCCCATCTGAAAGGTACACAGTTGCCTTGATTCAACAGGCACAAGTTGGAACTCTGGACACACCACAACAATCGAAATATTGACCGAGGGAAAATCGCATCGAGCCATATGCATGTGCCTGAAACCTCTACCTGCAATCTACTAGGCTACCACTTATACGGAAGTAAGGATCTGAGCAGTGGCGTAGCTAGAGGGGGGCAGGGGGGCGGTCGCCCCCCACAAAGCCTCCGAAGGCCTCTGTCGGAAATAAATTAAAAACAATTCATTTGAAACACTTACAACACTTGTTATGTTTTTTAGCAGAACTACACATCGAAATGTGAATGTGAAAATCAAAATTCGGTCTCAAATTACCTGGAAAGCCAAAAAAAAAGGTCCCCAGATAATAGTCCGTTGGAAATTTTTTGCTTTTGCCCCCCCCCCCCCGACAAAAAATATCTGGCTACGCCACTGGATCTGAGCATGAGACTGGACTGTCATACTTCATGTTATTAATGCCCCTTGTTAGTGATCGGCTGCTCCACTCGTGACACATTTTTCGTCAATTGGTGTATCTTTGTACATTTTACGTAGAATATTAGATATGTAGGCTACCTGCATGTACCGCTCAATGACAAAAACTAGCCCCCCGATGTTCGCTAGCCCCCCCCCCCCCAAAAAAAAATTGTTTGTGTCCTAATAACATGTGTAAGAACTATGGAAGACGATCAATGCCCTGACCCCCCCCCATTTACCCCCCCCCCAAAAAAAAAAACTTTCATTATAGCTACGCCTTGTTCAGAAATGCATGCAGATTACTCCATTCGTTTTCATCGTGACATAACTCACCAATCAGGATTGCAAGAACACTTAGATTCAAAACGATAAGTATCACCGCCATTACTACTTCGATGTAGGAAGAGTCAACAGCTTTGGGAACGGCTGCTACCAACATATTGAGGAAGATAGCCCACAATGATGCAAGCTGCAAATTAGGACAAACAATTGCAATAGGTACAATGTATGGCAAGTGGCTAAACAACCTCAAATTTAAATATGGTCGAAAACCAGGTCATAAACTTTGGGAAGAAAGCAAGGGAAGCACCCCATGCCCATCTTTAAAGAGTGGTAGATGGACAGAAGTGTGGACATCTGCAATTTTGTCTTGTATCAAATGACAATTTCACGACATACTGCGAGGAAAAATATTTTCGAAAAGAACCCAATATTCATGAATTCGGACTCGTAAAAGTTCTAAGTTTCTAACCCGGCCTCACCAGCACCCACTTCTCCATGGTAAGGGCCCAGTTTCTGACACACACCCTCATCCACCTCTCCTTGGTAAGGGCCTAGAAACGACATGAAAAATACTTATTTGGTATTTTTTGCATCACTCTAAAAACTATATTTTTTTAACACGGACCACTATTTTACTCTGTAAATTTATTTCATCTTGAACGCGTTAAGTGTAAAACCTACCTGCAAGTAATGCTCGAATTTATCTCTCATGGGTGCGTAGGAAGCATGTAAAGTAAGGAAGATGACAGACAGCGTCAACGTAGTAGTAACAGAAAGAGGACTGTTCCACCCAAACAAAATGATTATGAAAGTTTGCGAAACCTTTCTCGTTAATTCAATAATTTCCCAGAACCAGAACCGATCCTTATAGTTCTCGCACAAAAACCTTAACCAAACTGGATAACGATCTCCGTCTGTGATATCAGTAATAGTTTCTGCTTTAGAATACCTTCTTAGGAGATAAAAAAGGCTACATGGAAAAACTATCACATACAGAGAAGCAAAGTAGGCAGCATTCACATATTTACGATGGACGTCACTTTTGCAGTCAATGGAGTAATCGGATCGAAGAAGAGATACGTTGGATGTGTTCTCTTCATCCAAGTAAAACATGTCACATGCTGGAGGGTACAGGGCGAAGATGGCGTTACTAGTTGACGGGTACGTAACGTAAAGAACCAGTAGAGCCACAGTAAGTATCCTATCCTTCCAACTCTCTATTTTTAAATTCCAAACACTGAAGTTAATGTCATATTGCTTCAGATACCATAAACGAACATAAAACATTACGATAGTTACTAATGAGAAGACAACCGTTATGGATGGAACAGAAACACCGATAACAAACATTTCATAAGGAGATAGGTTAATTTTGGGAAAGAAGCAACAAGGTTTCACAACAAGTACGGCAAGGTTAAACTGAACAATGCGCATCCAATCAGCTAGTTGTCTAAAAATGTATGGCCAATGAACTGTGTCTAGTGAGTCCCAAAACTCGCCCATGATTTGGTAAAACCCCAACACTATTTTGCCTCTGGCAAGAGCTACATCAACAATAGAACGTTGATTTAACTGCCGTTCTCGACGATACGTATAGATCACGTAAAGAACAAAGCATACTGCGACTAAAACAAAAGCAGCTATTTCTCCAATAAAGATCCACAGACTCGGACATTCTTGACAGAAACCAATTACGGGAAAGTAACCCTCTTGACATTTTGTACACAACCAACCTCTGTAACCCTCTTCACAGTCTCCCTTGATTGTGTCGTTGTTCGTACATTTGAACGGTTGTGGGCACTTGTGCACTTTAGGAAATGTCTCCGTAAATGTGGAAGTGCTCGTATCATATGTATCACTGAATGTCAGGAGGTTTTCCACATACCTTTCATAAAGGTTCAAGTGAGGCCCGCTCCATTTCCAGTAATATCCAGGCTGTATAGTAACGTAATCACTGGAACATTTTAAACCCTCTTGAGGACACAAATAACATTTACCAAAGCGATCTCGACGAAAGTAGTTTTCTAAACAGAAGCAAGCTCGATAACTAGCATGTTCTGTTTTATTGGTTCCTTCCGGACAGACTTTGCAGCTGAGGGAACTGTTACCTCCTCCATGCATAACAAAGGTACCACGGTTACACAGTTTACATCCAATATCACTGCTATTGGACTGGTACTGACCAACTTCATCCTGGTAAAATCCACCTGGAAAAGGATTAATTTTTCCCTTTATACCAGTCTTTGTCACACCCTTACCTCTTAACTCTTGGCTTTATTCGTTCATAGTTTCTAACTTAAATGTATGTGGACCTAAGGGTTGCAAACTATGCTAGGCCACATTGTATTTCATTTTTTAAAGTAAACATAAGTAGGAAAGTCAAATATGTTGCCATTAATTACATAATATGAAGAAGTCACGGGGTTCAAATATAAATTTTAATCATGAACATGATACTCTACCTTTCATCCAGTACTTTCAAAACCACCCAGCCATAACTCAATCAGTACAATCCAAAACTTCCGGTTTAAATTGAACCGAAAACTGATCAAATGGCCACTTAACCGAAAATGGATCAACCATTTGACTAGTTTTGGCTCAAAAATAACCATTTCCGGGTCAAATCGAACACATCTTGTCAACCTTATGACCAGATTTCGGTTAAGTGTCCATTTGATCGGACTCGGGCTCAAATTTGAAAATGTAGTTTTAGTAGTTTTCATGTAAAATACCCAGCCACCATACATATCTGAGCCCCACACGGGTTTTAAGTGGAAGAGGTGGACAAGGGCAAACTATGAGAAACCAACATGGACCCAATGAGAAATTTTGCTTTGTTTAATTCGAGAATTGGGTTACCCATGTAAAACCCGTATGGATCCCATATATGTACCGAAGAGGCAAAGTACATGAGATAGCGACCTACAGTAGAGTTTGGAATACTTGGATCAGAAATGAGTGATAAATTAAGGCTTATGCGAGTAAAATCGTTCTTCTTGTTGTAATTTTGGAGGAAATTTTCAAGATAGGATTGCTGCTGGTTCTCTGTCCTAAGGGGTAATGGTATTCATGTGGAAAAAGTTGAACACACCGATCAGTTATTCCTAAACAATTTTCATGTTGACAGAAAGGACAACACTACTCCTGATGATTATCAAAGTCATAATATCTGTAGTAATTACGACCCACATGAGACATACTGGCCGGATATCTAAATATTTGAGGTAAGCAAAATAGAAACTCTATTTCCTATACTGCCCAGATTAACTAGCATTGATTCTTGCCTAACCAAGTGTTGGCCCCCAAGTCTGGTATCGCAGAATCAGGCCTTTAAAGCAGCTGGCTTTACGACGCTAAGCAACCACACTGCGACAGAAACTTTGCGTTAAAGCCTAAGACGTTCAGTGGATGGCTTGTAAATTCCTAGTAAATGATTTTCTGTTAACTATGAAGTCATTTAAATTCAGAAGATTCGACCAGTTTCTTTTAACAAATCCTAAATTGCCAAAAGAAGCCCTGGCGTAGCTTCTTATTCTTCTTTAACAGGGACGTGGTCAGGAACTTGAAAATGGATCGACAAGGCATTTGATCGCGATTTAAATTTCCCCAGCTAGCTTTTCTTGCTGTTTATTCCAACAGGTATCTTTTTTTCATTTTAATGAATGAACTATACTGCCAGCTTTCCAGTACGGGAGCACCTCCACTGCACCACTCACAGCCCTTACATCTTGTAGCATATACTACTAGTTTCCAAGACAGAGACTTTCCTCCTCTGTTCTCCTTCATGTCTGTTTTCTCATCTCTCGATTAATTCTTTTGATCCTACCCCCTCCTCTGGAAGAGATGAAATATCTTTACAATGAAATTGAAACATATGAGGGGCTCATAGTATTATTTGAGCATTACCTTGATGCCACATTTTGGAAATGGATAATTAAGTTAGATATTCATGCTATGCCCGGCTTAAGACGAGATTGGTTACTACGTCTTTCAACTTCAAATCCTCGGTTACGAATAGACCTTATGCACTTGAATTCAAAGGGTGAAAGAAAGAGAAGTGCGTCACCCTTCAGAATAAAAGTTGGTACAAACTTTCGTTTATCTAGAAGTATAAAATTTCCTCAGCGATGACGGTTTTTCAAGTATATGATGTCAGTGCATGGGAGCTATAGATACTACAATATTCTTTTGGCAATCCGTTAAAATCTCACCTCTTGGACAAGGCAGACACTGCCCTTGAATTCTGTTCCCATATGTACCTACTACACAGGATGTGCAATTACTTGTGCGAAGATAGGAAGCCTCTTTAGTACAGTTGAAACCTCTCTCTGGCAGCGTGTCTGTTAACCTGTCATTGTACACCAGCAAAGTAGTGACATAGGAAGATGTCACACATGATCTGTTAAAGTTAAATAAACCTACTTTCCTGAGGAATAATTTGAAAGAACGTTTATTTTAAATCGGTGAAATATCTCAGGAATTGTCGACTTCTTATATGTAGTAACTTTATACAGTATTTGATATGATGATGCCTATAGATACGACTAGGGTACAAATGTTGATCGAGAATGACAAAATAATAGTTACAAATATCATGAGTAACGTTTGCATAACTGGCACACGTAGTCTGGTAGTGAAATAAAATTAATAATGTATAGCATGATTTAACAGATCTTTAACTCGTCCCAGAAAGTGACGCGTCGTAAGCTGAATGTTTTAAGAACTTTGATGCCGTTATCGCAGCATTATCTCTGCATGAATACTTTCGCCAGTAGTGATGCTACACATGGTTGTCACACTTACAGGGACTTTACCCATGGCATTCGATTTTTTCTGGTTCTTTTTCTTTGCGTTTTACACAACATTCTGGCACACTCAAGTACGATTGCTAGTTTGTGACTATTGCCATTTTCTTCCTGAAAGTGTGGCAGTTTAAAAAGCATGATTATGCTTCTTAAACGGACTTCAAGACTCCAAGAAAGATAAGACTGTTCCTTCGTCAAATTTGCATTCTACGCGAAACACAAATGGGGTTTGCATCTATTCTTCCGCCACCAAAAGAGTACAATAATTTGTTGAGTTTTTATCATTTTTAACTCCATTAAGACAGACCCTTGCAACAAGTACACTAACGAGCCATTTTGACCTTTAACCTATTCGAACTTTCACCGTTACTCTCAGCAACCAAATAGCACTTCTTTGAATGCTTGTCTCATCTTCCTCAACGTACTGTGTATTTGCATGAAATTTTCCAGTATACCCATAGTGTGTACATTGCCTTACCAACGTTGTATATATAACCCACTTGCCTTTTCTGCGACATGGCCCTAGATGGTCAATCCACACATGGTCAACGAAACACGTGCATGCAGTTCTGCAAGTGAGGTTATACATGATCGCAATTCAAAGGAACCAAGTTTATTGAGCCGTATATGACTTGAATGGAAACACAAGAAGATTAAAGTGACTTAACCAGCAAATGCGTGCAATGCACATAGTTCCAATATAATCTTCGAGTAGCTAGGAGAAGGGTAGTGAGTGCACTTCGTGACTGTATGTGTAAAAGTATTTGGGCAGTAACTGGAGTTTAAGACAGTTCTGGCCTCATACAAAACTCGGGTCTGCCGTGTACTGTAAAATAGTAAGGACGATATCCACACTATGCCAAGATGCATATAGATAAAAACCAATTTTAAGTTATGATCCCCATTACCTCTGACCCTTTACCTATGAGATCATAAATTACGCATGCAGAAGTTTTGTTGCTCCAAGGCAGCTGTGAAAGTGTAAAAACATGAAAGCCTAGGCATATATGCATTCGTTTACAAGTTTCTAAGGCCTAGTCGGTATATAAGACATAGGCTAGTTGCCTTTATCAGTAGATGACAGACCTGTATAGACAGTCTCAAGTCTCGTTATGTAAAAACAGTCAGTGTATTACTAATCTCATTGCAGGTAACATACTATGTTTTAGAAAACCGAGAATACAAGGTGGCTATAGATATCTTGTTCAGATATCGGTATATCAGCACAAATGTATCCCCTTAATGGGTATTCATCTTAGCAATCACTTACACTTAGAAACGGTATGAATTATTGTCTAAAGACTATTACGAATTGCATTAACTCTGTTTAGAACCATCGGCTACATTTTTCGAACCTCCTCTTATTCCACGGTATCAATTACGTCTGATGTGGTTTTAAATTTAAACTTAAATCATAATAAATGGAAAACATGAATGAATTATCTTTTCGCATAACATGCGTGTTTAAGGTGTCTAACACAGAAGTGTCGCTGTCGAAATTGGAAAAAATCTATTGCTCAGTTGCTTAATTGTATTTCAGCACCTCTGTTCAGTCCAGAATTTTGGTTTCGATGAAAATACAAACCTATGTAATCTTGATGTCGTGTGTTTGTATGTGTGTTTGCGACGCTTGTTAATACGATATCTCAATAAGGGGAAAGTCAAAAGTTTTCAAAATTGTTTATTGGGTGTTCCTTACTAAGATGAGAACAGTAAGGTTTTTGGTAGAGGTCAAAGTTCATCTGAGGCCAACAGGGGTCAAATCCTGAAAACCATGTTAACATAAATTCTGAAGATAAGAAGCATAGATACTTTTCAAATTTTGCATGTACTATGTGTCGGACTAAGGAAAAATAATTTTATTTCTTTTGATGGAGGTTTATGGTATCTAAAGTCACTGAAGTTGAAAGCCAGAAAACCTTGTGACCTAAACATCTAAAGGTTGGAAGCATAGATATTTTCTCTTCTTAATATGTATATAAATTGCATAGAGTAGGAGAACCCCAATAATTTGGTGGAGGTCATCTGAGGTCATCGGGATCAATTTTGTAAAACCTTGTAAACATATTTCAAGAAAGGGAGCTGGATACTTTTCATGCTTAGCATGTAGATGCCTTATACAAAATTGGAGAATCCTATTGTTTTGGTTCCCCCTGTGGGCTGGGGGTTGTAGAATATGCCCAAGGTATTTCCCGCCTGTCGTAAGAGGCGACTAAAGGGAAGGACTTGCACCGTATTTTAACTTTTCTTGACACTATATGACACATTTGTGTTGGTGTGTCGTTAAATTTCATCTAACTAACTAACCTATTGTCTTGGTGGAGGTCAAAGGTCAGTTGAGGTCAATGTCAGAAAACCTTTGTTGCTACGATATCTCAAGATGGGGAGGATGGATACTTTTCATATATTGCGTGTAGATGTGATGTACTAAGAGAAAGAATCTATTGCCTTGGATGGAGGTTTATGGTCACCAGAAGTCACTGGAGGTCAAAGTCCGAAACGTTGTAAACTAGATATCTCAAGCTAGGAAGCATGGATATTTTTCTTACTGTGCAGATATATTATACAGTGTATAAGGTTCCCATTTATTTTGATGGAGGTCAAAGTTCATCTGAGGTCAACAGAGGTCAAAATCGGAAACTTTGTTGACTCGATTACTCAAGATAGTGTAAGCATGAAAAACTGTTCATCTTGCTTGTTTCATTTGTGGATAGTTTTGACTTGTCTTACTCTACTTGTTCTAAGTTCCCTGTGGTTTTGTTATTATTTAGGCTTTCTTTTGTGTGAAGAGTTCTATTTCTTTGTGACAGTAGGTTTAGTTCAGGGATTGAGGCAGTTTAAGTATATGCACTGGGGTTTTTTGTTAAACAGAGTAAGTCTTTATTTAGGAGAGAGGCATGACGGGAGAGCGGGAAGCGTAAAAGGCATGGAATGGTTAGGTTAAGGTGGGCTCAGTTTGATTTGGAGAGTCGTACAAAGAAGGACGAGCAAGTAGACTGTGTCCGAAGATGGAAATAAAATAAGGAAAAGTTGAAACTGCAGAACTCGGACTTATTTTTGTTGACCCTCGTGTTTAAAAAGACTTTTAAAATAGGAAGGGTGTATATTTTGCATGTAGGCGGAATATAGTGAGAATAATTTCCTTATCGTTTTTGCAGAGATCAAAGGTCTACCGAGGTCACAGGAAGTAAACTCTGAGAACCTTGTAAACTCTTTACCTTAATATAGGAAGCATGGATATTTTTCGTGTTTTGTATGCAGATGGATTATATTAAAAGGAAAATTATTATTGCTTTTATGGAGATCAAGGATCATCTGAGGTCATCAGAGGTCATTATTTGAACACTGCTAACTTTCAAGGTAGGAAGCATGGATCCTTTCCAAACTTAGTGTGTAGAATATTATGTAGTAGAACTCTTGTTTCTGGTAGTGGAAAAAAGTTATCTAAGGTCACTGGAGATCAAAATATGAAAACTTTGTGTAAGAGATTATTTCATGCTATAGGAAGTATAGAAACCAGTTTTATACATGGTATTTATATTTGTCATTGAGAGCAATAACAGTGTTGCTGCTGTTGTGCAAGGGTATTACAGGTCACAAGGGTTTAAACTCTGAAAACCACGTAAGCATGATATTCTGAAAAAGAGATAATGGATATCTCTCTTACTTGTGTGGATCACAACATTGTTCAAAAGAGTGTCCCAAAATGACGTTCTCAGTCCATGTAAAGTACTACATCCCTGGGGCTAGTTCTGGTAAGCCGATGTCTAATGACATGAACTCATCGAGGTCTCAATGCATGTTTTGCATTCACGTAGTCTTCAGAAAATTGTTGAAAACACAACACGCAAAGATAATATTTACTTTTTCAATTTATTTCTAAATCGTTTCGCTTGTAACTATTTATTAGCTGTTTTTACGGAAGAGTTGTAGACAGATTTTCAGTTATCACAGACAAAGTTTACTAACTAACACCAGTATATATATATATATATATATATATATATATATATATGCATATTGATAAATTTACAGCTACGTCTCTCTACCTACTAAATATTACAAGGGAAGGGCGCTCCTATGACGTAACAATGGAAAGCTTCACTCGACAGTATTTAAACTCAGTTGACAGAGTTCTTATAGACATCAATGGCTCAGTAGTCAGAGCATCCGCTCGGTATGCGGGAGGTCGGTGGTTCGAATCATGCTTGAAGTTTAGTTTTCCATTCATGTATAAGGCAAGTGCCTATGTTACAGGTTAAATTGCCAAAGGTCTCTATGCGTCTATTCAACATAGCGTTGATTCGACTGTATATATATATATATATATATATATATATATATATATATATATATATATATATATATATATATAGGTCGAAAGGTAAATAGTAGTACATTCGATCTTGAACTTTTATACCAATCCTAGATAGAGCATAGCCCTTATCAAAGCAGGATATATATATAAAGGGACGGTTGAGATATTTCTACCCAGAGTGCTCGATCCTTATATAGAAGAGCTAGACACTTATTAAAATCTAGGACACATATTCCTATACACGCATACAGACTGTTTCATACACAAGGTGTGCAATCATCAGTGCTATATAGGAGACTGAGCTACTAATATACTCTACAAACTCAGTGAAGAGAAACGTTAATGCTCTCAAGTTACTGCATTCAAGTGCTATCTGTTTTGGTGTCTTCACTTTGATAATTCCTCGGAACTTTTGTTTAGGGAACAGAGGTCTTCTCTGCAAGGCATAAGTTGCAACGCTTTGTTGCTGGGTTGCAAGGGGCGGCTTGTGCAATTAATGATGGACCACTTAGTTGTGAACTCTGTTTCCTTTCTTTAGCTCCCAGATATGCTTGTTTAGTTCAGTTGTGTTTTTCTTGCTTTCGTTGTTAAATGAGGTTTTGTGGTTGTTGTATCTCTGTTTGAATTTATTAGCTGTAAGTCCAATATATGACTCTGCTTTATTGTCGCTTATAACTTCTCTTTATAAATGACCCCTGTTTGCAGGCACGTTCCATTTAGGGGGCAGTCACTTGTTGATCTGCAATTACATTTCTTTTTGTCTGTGCTGCTGGGGTCCTTGTCAGCTTTACATTTGTTTAACTCCTTCTTATTGTCGCCCTGGATTATGGTTTTGATATTAGACATGCAACTATACGATATTTTCATTGTGCTTCTGTTGCATATTTTTTAGAGCGGGTGTTCTTTGGGGAAGCATTTGTCGAGTAACTGTAAGAACTTTTGGCCAACGTTTGTTTTCAAGTTTCTATCGTAGGATGGGTTACACCATGTTATGTTCCGCTGTCTACTTCTCTTAGCTTTTTGACTGGTTTGCTCATGCTTTAAGTCGAAATGGTATCCGCTGCTTTCTAGTGCTTTCTGATATGGTGGTTTGGCTTTGTTGAATTCGTACTCTGATGAGGATATTTCTGATAAGAGGCGGTTGATGCCCTGGGGTATGTTTTTAAGTACTTTGGGGGATGGTTGGATTCTGCATTTACGTAAACCGGGTTGTTGTTGGGTTTCATGTAGGGTCTGTAACTCGAAGTGGGGAGGTCCAGTGTGACATCAAAGTAGTTTACGGGGTTTTTTTGTTGGCTTCTGCCGTTATTTTTAGATCGTTTTCCCTAAACGTCTTACAAATATCTTTCTTGATATTTTCAAGCTCTCTAGGTGGACAGTTAAAGGCGCCAAGCCCGTCGTCTCTGTAAATTCCAAGACTGGTACCGTATTTGGGTTTTAGTAAGGATAGCAAGTAGCAGACTACTAACTCGCAGCACTCCGTCCCGTCTAAGATGCCCATAGTGATATCAATGGTATATATATATATATATATATACAATAGTTGAAACGAAAATTTGCAAAAGTACACAGATTTGAAAAGCAGTACTTACAAAGTTATGTCTGGCTTGAATCGTGGTATATGCAGTTGGTCACATGTTAAAATGCTGGGAAAATAAATTCAAAGTACTAACTTTTCATTTCGGCACTACCAGAAGCATTTAAATGTTCTGCTTCTAATGAATATATAATTCGTTTTCATTGCCATAAGGCAGACAGGCTCTAGCATTCGATCGTGTTCATTATAGAAACATCTGTGTGCACTCTGTCTTCCCTTGTCCATTCCTCACCAGGCACACTCACGTGATTACCATGAAAGCAAAATTATTTGCCGGTGGAAAAAACATAAAGCCCTCTATATACAGTTTTGCAAAGAGAAAGCAACTTACATCTCACCCTGTTCAGCAAAGCCAGATAAAAAGTCCTTCGTCAAACTTCTCACTGGGTTATTGTGAACTTGCCTAAAAAAAGATCAGATACTTTTTACCAAAACTGTTAAAGCATGCTTACACAGAACAATCCCCCTAAATAAATGTTTCTATAACACCTGCCAATTCGACCAAAGTTTCACTGATTGAAAAGTGATTAATCTGTTGGAGTAACACAAAGGGCAATTTCTGGCAATTCCCCTTGCAACTCAA
This sequence comes from Holothuria leucospilota, assembly GCA_029531755.1. Taxonomy (NCBI): domain Eukaryota; kingdom Metazoa; phylum Echinodermata; class Holothuroidea; order Aspidochirotida; family Holothuriidae; genus Holothuria; species Holothuria leucospilota. The sequence goes on from CM055966.1 coordinate 24,497,830, forward strand.
TACAAACAACTGGCCCTATCATAACCTGCAAGTGATGATTCCACCAAATGTATGCAGCCCCTTTGCAGATATTCAATAACAAGCAAAGTGTCATCGCGAATTTATGCTACTTTTTCACTGATTATGTTCGACAAGAATATATAAGTTGTTTTGATTTTCGTGTCCTTATTAAGAACCCACCCAAAACGCTCATACCTTTCGTAGAAAATTAAATAAATGTAAAACACGAAAATCCTTAACTGTATTTCTGTGTTAGTTTTGTATACAATGTACTTTTCTTATACTTACATCAACTTTAAGGAAATGTTTTCACGATGATCGTCATACAGGCTCTGTGATAGCTCTGATAATTTATTCCCAAAAAGGTAACTGCAGCGAAAAGAAAACGTTCGCACCTACTTAAAAGATTTCAAAGATTCAAGAAATGGTCAGGTGTATTTCATTCAGGGTATCTACAAACTAAAAATACATTCAGTTCTTGAAGCAGATAACGGTAATTTGAAGAACTTGAGTTTACTTTACCCAAGAGAAGGCAGCAACCAATCATATATTTTTGACTGACGGTTTGTCAACAACCTGTTGTTTCCTACCATGCAGCGAGATCACTACTTACCCACATTTCATTCATATAAACCAATATACAGTTCCTGGAAGTTGCGTATAACAGGTTAAGTGTCTTGGTGGTAATTCGGTCTTTTAAATCGCATAGATACATACACAAAGCGAGAAGCTTATGGTTGCTCCTTATGACCTGACGAGATTGCACATAACAAGTAGCAACTCAGAATTCCCTTTCCACCTCCCATCCTTCATTGCATTCACAACAGAATGGAAAGTTACAGCATCCGAGGATCTAAGAATCGACATCTGCGCGGTATGTTTTCTGAAATCAGAGACACTAGGCTAGCATTATTCCGTAAGAATTGAAAAAGCCAGCAAGACCCGAACAACATACATGGTACAAAAATCAAAAGTAGAAGCAACTCTCTAGACACAGCATGTTCCATACTTTGATATCTTACAACGATTGTAATGATAGAAAACGTTTATGAAGTATTGCAAATTGTTACATCTGTTCTAATTGACCACCGGTGACAAACTACCACCTTGGAAAATATAGGATGTCATGGGACAATTAAAACTACCTCGATGATTTAATATTTATAGTATGTAAAAATAGTAGGCACAACATGCATGCAACACCTATGATATTAGTCCCATGATACAAGTCATCTTAAAATTGTAGTGGGTGCATGCCAGAACAATTATGCAAAATGTCCAATATTTTCAAGTTAAGAGTCAGCCTTATGAGGAATTTCAAAGGCTGGCAAATGCCGGTTGGCGAACAGCACCCTGCAAGTTGCACACACAGACCGAAGAAATCTAGGCGATAATTAACGTACTCATCATTCTGACCAGACCCCACTGTATTTGCAAGCAAATGCATAGTTCTAGTTGCTGTATGAAAATGGTCTGTGAATAAGGAACCAACTCAGGGGCATGTATGGTAACGATAATACGGAACCTAGTAAAACGTTTGTGTACACTGATGCTAACTTGGACCAAGGATGTTGAAAAAAGAAATGATATCCTACGTGGATTACAATTCTGATTGGTTTTTGGCCCACCTTTCCTTGGTATGAATTTAGAACGTTACTGCAATGAAGCTTGTCTAAATTCCTGCAATTACAACTAATTTTCCCCTTGAGCATCCTTAATTTCGAGGTTTGCTACTTGATGCCCTTTTCTGTATTTGACGAACTGGCCTCCCTTAAACGGTTAGCGGCAAGTTACTCTCCTAGTTTTGCATATGGATATGGATACACAGTTCAGGTAAAGTAGTAAGCTCGATGACACAGTTGAACAACAGCTTCTACAAAAATGCGTTTCACAGCTCCTTGTACTTGCAACGGTCTTGGATGATGGGGATGACCCACTTAGACAAAAGTATCATTTTCAGTGTGAAAACAGTTTTCAGACCATTTATACAGCATGCACTAATAATATGGTGCATTCTTATACACTGTCATTTTTCTGAGACTCTTTATACCACAGTATACTACATGTGCGATACTTGAGCACACTCACTGGAAGGATTGGTTCACACAAATAGTTTTATACAATATCAGACACACGTAAATCATAACATAAGACGTTAAAGGGCAAAGGAGGGCAAAGCCCCATTAGATATGCCCTAAAATCTAGATCAAAACAAAACCTAAACCAAACGAAATACCCAACAAAGCCCAGCACAATCAGATTCTGCCACAAGCACAATAAAATTTGTCAATGGTCATCTTGAAAAAATTGACTGAAGTGGAATTAAGAACCCACTCAGGCAGGCTGTTCCACTCATTGACAACTCTATGAGAGAAGCTGAACTTTCTAATGTCCAGTCCAGATAAACACAAGACCAGCTTCGTATTATGGCCTCGAACACGGGAATTAGCACAAACCTCTAAGTAGTTACAATTAGACAGAGAATTGCTACCTAAAAGAAATTTGAAAACCTGCAGCATTTCCCCCCTAATCCTTCTCAACTCAAGGGTAGTAAGTCCCAGACATTTGAGCCTTTCGAGATAAGGGAGATAACGTACTTCGGGGATAAGCCGAGTGACCCTCCTCTGAACCTGCTCTAAAAGTAACTTGTCCTTTTCATAAAAAGGATTCCAAGCCTGCACAGCATAATCAAGATGTGGCCTAACCAACTGCTTATACAGATTCAACACAATATCCTTATTAAAATTACTAAACTTCTCTTGATCAATCCAAGCACCCTATTTGCTTTAGCAGCAGCTGTTGCACACTGCCTAGGAGGCTTCAGATCACTTGAAATGACAACACCTAGTTCTTTTTCAGAAGTCACATTACTCAAAATACTACTAGCCATGGTATAATCATACCTCAAATTTTGAGACCCAAAGTGAAGAACTTTGCATTTATCAGCATTAAAAGACATTAATCAGAGACATTATCATTATCATCAGAGACATTAAGATTAATTAAAAGACATTATCAGCATCAATAGATACACAAAGCACAAACTTGAAACACTGACATTTGTAGCGTTATAGTACAAAAGACCCTTTTCCAAATAGCAACTACATAGGATTGTGGGCTAGAGTTTTGGTGTACTTCGCTTTTGACCACAGTAAAATGCCATGCACTGACAAAAACAACGCATACAAAAACTCTATCCCATAATCCTTTGTAATTGCTATTTGGAAGAGGGTCTATTAAGGACACATAAGTCTCATGAAAACAATACACTATTTGAATTTCGAAACGGCCTTTACACTCACAGATCCGCTACAGGGCAGCCTGACAACATCCCTGCAGGAAGCTGGGTAAGTTTGTTTCCGTCAAGAAATCTGTGGAAGTATGGGAACCAGTATTAATACAGTAAAGAGAATTTAACATTTGTAAAACTTACTTAAGAAATTTAAGTCATCTCATCTACATTTTACTGCAAAGCAAAATGCTTACTAATAAATGATAATCATTGCAACTAGTAACGTGAGTTGCGGTTATCAGACACTATGCAGAGGGCTTTTCCAAGCCACCTAGAATCTTTAATGAACAAAGCCATTTTTATGAACGAATGTCTCCATGTTCAGGTTGACAGGTATACAAATGTTAAGATAACACGTTAATGAACAACTTTACACGGAACTGTAACTTTAAGTACGCCCATTAGTTAATATTGTCTTACAGTTGTCTCAGCATTGAGAGAGGGCTAAACAGTTTCTTTGGCAAGCTTTCCAGTTGATTTCCACTCAAGACCAGAGTCGTCAGGAAATGTTTGACGTATTTCGAAGAAAACAGATTTTCTGGCAGCGTCTTCAGTGAGTTACCTGATAAGTCCCTGTAAAATGCAAAATCTCGGAAATAACATCACAAGTAAAACTTCAAGTACCGGCATTTTTTAATCAAGTTTCAGCCTTTAGTAAAAGTGAGAACGATTTTTGCATGCTGTGAGATAACTGAATATCATTAGAGGCAAATATTCCCTGGGACGCTTTAAAAATAAGTAACTGTCTTAGTACAGATACGAATGGTTGATCATAGTTGGAGATTGTGAAAAGGTAAAACATGAATGGACCGGGACATTTGATGGGGCTATGAATAAATAATGCAGATCGTTTAAAGAAAGGTCCAAGGGGATACCCATGGGGGCTAAATACTCTTCACAATTACTTATGCATGCTGCACGCAGCCATACCGCAGAAAATCATATAGTTGTATTATTGCATACTCTAATTATTTAGTAACAAGGAATGAACCAGGGAGATGCATGCTAAGAGAAAATGCTCGTAGTTTAGAAGATGAACCTATTGATATTTGAGCTAGTTATGTGTAGCAATAATAATTAACAGACCTCTTTTGAATTTCTTTGAAAGTGCTTCTACTAAACTCATGTTAGATAAAATTGCAGATTAATTTTTCAATGCCTGTCTTCTTCTTAAGGTAATGATAAAGAATTAATCAACGCTTAACAGTGCATTAAACGGGTAGAAAGCATCAGCCAAAAGATTATTTTCAAATTCTGCAAATTCTAACAAATCTCCTCTTATTTCGGTCACAAGTATTTTTCATTATGTCTCTGTATAAAATCATTGAATAGTAAAGTTAAACCAAGGACTTATTCTGTATGAATTTAACAAATAGGTAAAAGCAATATTTTCACGTGATTTATAAGGGTCATTCCTGAATTAGGATGACGGGGTACGTTATTCAAATTGGGAAGACTGCAATATCCTCTCTGTTTAAATGCGCAGTCTGACGTTGATTAACCCTGTTCAATTATACACAAAAAGATTTTGATGAAAAAGACAAAAAAGAAGACATTGTTTTTTATATCATTTTTGAGATAATTTTCGATACGTAAAGCCGACAAACGATAGCAGACGACAAAACACTGTCAATGCTAGTACAGTATTATTGTATTTATCCGCCGGTGATTTTACTCCTAATTTACCGTGCACATATCCTGACCGTAGTGAACCAATAGGAGTTGAGGATTTTTATTAAGTATCAATGAGCATCACTTAAATCACTTCATTACTGAGCTTCCTACATGGATTCCGATCTAAACGTGGCAGTTAGGTATACATTAAACACTAAGAGACACTTTTTTCAACCACGTGCATTAATTCTTAATCGCCTTATTACAAATTTAAGAAAAACTTCTAAGGACTGCTGCAGCTTCATAATAAAAAATGAAGGAGTGTGTAAGGCTTACAAGAATGTGCTTATTGAAGTGTATTTGAAGAGTTTCTCTGGTAATTCTTGAAGTGCCATGGAGAACATTACCCTGTTCAAAAATAATGTAAATTAAAAAGTCAAAAGAAGGAATTTTCACTGGAACTTTTCCGAAACCGATTTAATACATAGACTACTAGCACTGGTTGTTTTCCGACACGTAAGCATTGTTTTGAATATGTATAACTTTGTAATACGCATATAACACAATCAAAGGTATTTCACAACACATTGTCATCCCTAAATGATCACATATCATTCTCCTAACTTTGCCAAATGATGCACAGCTTAGGTGAAGTAGCGCGAAGACACAATCGATTACAACAAACTTCTTTCACAAAAATGCATTTCAGAATTCATGGTATTTGCAATTGTCTATAGAGTTGATAACATGATATACCCCACATAAACAATATAAATGGTGGGGTTTGAAAATCTTAAGCACAGTCAATACATCATGTACCACAAATGCTACCACTCCTTGACTGATAAGTTTTAACAGGAAAGAAATTGAACACTAATTCATTAAGAAAATTTTTAATGATAGGGCTATAATTAAAGTCCTAACACTGAATCAAGGAGAAAAAATAAACACTTGAGCTATGTAAAGTAGTTAAAAGGTAATTAGATGAATCTATATTGGATCCAAAAGCTTGTCTTACAAATGATCAACTTCTTTCAGGTCATGAAAGGTTGACTCTCCGATGGTTATGAAGTTCATTTTTTCGATGATCCTGTTGAATTTATGATAGAAATAATTGCATTAATGCGCAAAGGCAAAAGTGGCACCAATGTTAAGTAATACTATTTTACATGCTTCTGTGGTTAGAAAAACCAGTATGAAAACATGCGTAAAGGTTTAGCTGATTTCATCGAACTAAATTTCATCTTTTTCGATACTCTTTATAATGTATCTACATGCTACACATGAAAAGTACCCATGCTTCCTAACGTACCTTGTGGTATGATATAAAAAAAGTTTACTTTAGGTGACCTCACATGACATTTGATCCCCACCAAAAACAGCAAAATCACTGTGTATAATATAAAACAGTTACACATGCTCAGAACCACAACTATACCTATGAATCTTACCATTAAAAGGTTTTGGTATTATACCTATCGTGACCTCAGATGACCTCTGACCTCCTCTAAATGATTTAATTATCAACTTAAAAAGCTATATCTTTATGTTTAGTATGAAAAGTATGCACATTCTCGCACGAACATTGGTTTTGTTGTTTGACCTTCTTTGAAATCAGGTGACCACTTTAAATGGAATCTACTGCCTTTGTGCTTGGTGCTCAGTATAAGCAATGGAGTAGGAAAAACAAGCCAGTGGCCACAACTGGAAAAAAGGCCGTGGTCGTCTCGACTTAACCAATTGGTTGGAAACTGGGACGTTAAACCTCATCTAACTAACTAACTCACCACAAACGATAGGGTTTATTTAATCAATGTAACCCATTTACATGCTTAGCATAAAAAGTATCCATGAGCCCTATCTTTAGATATTGTAGAGATGTTTGGGGTTGGCGTATGGAGACCCAGGAAGAACTTTGACCTCCACCAAAAATGCAAGGGTTGATAGACTCAATTTCTCATTAATGTGCTACGTATAAAAAGAACTAGTGTGGGACATCACGTACTAAACATGTTGTTGCAGATTTGGCCTTTTGGAAACTCGGATGACCTTAAACCTCTACATAAATGTAAGGGGTCATATACTCAATGAAACACACCTTTACCATGTGCATGAAAAATATCCATGGATGCTTTCTTGAGATATGGTGAAAACAAGACTTACTGTTTGACCACTAGTGGTCTCAAATGACTTTAGACCTCAAGTAATGCTAGGATTCATCTACTTAATGTGACACATCTCTATGGTAAGTATGAACACAGTCTTTGCTTCCTTCTTTGAGATCTTTTCTAAACAATATTGTAAGTGAACTTCGTCGACATCAGACGACCTTTAAACTTTATCAAAAACAATTGGGTTCATCTACTACTATATAATGCATCCATATGTCACTTTTGAAAACAATCCAGGTCTCCTAGCTTGCGATATTGTGTAAACAAAATTTTCATTTCTTCACCTCTTTTGACCTTCAGATGACCTTTGATCTCCACCTAAAACAATAGCGTCCATCTGCTTAACATGACACATCGACACAGAATACAACATATCTACATGCCAAGTATGAAAAGTATCCGATTCCTATTTCAAGATATGGTGTAAGCAAGGTTTTCAGTGTTTGACCTCTAGTGTCCTCAGATGACCTTTAACCTACCATAAAAAGAATACGGCCCATCTACTTCTCATCATAAATCCATATGCTAAGTATTAAACAACGCAAGTCTACAACCTACTTTGAAAAGCTGTATAAAGAAGGTTTTCAGTGTTTGACCTCTGGTGAAATCAGATGACTTTTGACCTCAGTCAAAATAAAACTGATCATCTACTTTTTATGATGCATCCATATGTTAAGTATAAAAACGATGCCTGTTTCCTACCTTGATATATCGTGTAAACTAGTGGTTCCCAACGGGGACGGTATTGCCCTCCAGTGGGCGTTTTCTCAACTCGGGGGCGTTTAGTGCTAAGGGGCGGCAGGAGAACGTTTGAAAAATATGATGTACGGTACCCAATTTCACAATGGGGCTGTAAAGATGCCAAATAGTTTCCTCTTATTGTTCTTAAATAAGCATTTACTAATAGATATACAATGAAGTCAAAACGTTCAGTAACTTGCACTCCTTACACAAGTTGTGAATTATCTTAGATTGCTAGATGCCAGCAAATCGCATCGAATATCGTTTAATTTCAAATGTCCCTGGCGAGATCCATCAAACATCTATCAGTGGCAACGGAAGCGGAGAGGGAGAAGTTAGTCATGATTCAAAATTTTCCAGCCACTTTAACTTCGAAACATACTTTTGTCGTTGCTGTTCGTAGACCACACATATACTGACAAAAAGTAATTACAATTGCAGAAACTTGTTTTAAAAATAGACAAGTTTTCAAAATTGCTAATTTTTAGCAAGCGAATTTATTTCGCCTTTCTATCTCATATTTACTCCCTGAAGGACAGCTTGAGAGACATAAGTCTTCAAAAACCCCATGTAAAGTAAAATATCCTTCATCCGTCCCACCCACAAGACAATCCCCCTCCTGTACCACCAAAGGCAGCAACCATTAGTAACAGATATAATGCAAAATAGTCCAGGGGAGATTTTTGCAATCTGTTTACTGACCGTTCAAGGATTTTAGATAGCTAGAAAATAGTCAAATGCTTCATGCCTGTGCTGAAAATTTTTTTAAAAAATCAGAGATTCCGGATGTTTGCCCCTTGGTCCCCCAAGGGCCCTTTAGTAGATTCCTTCATTCCATGCCCATGGTGGAAGGCATCACACTCCTGTAAAGCCCCTGACTGCAGTGGCCAAGTGGTTAGAGCATCCGACTTGCAGCAGGAAGGTCTAGGGTTCAAATCCTGGCCGGGTCATACCAAGACTTTAAAAATGGAACCTACTGCCATTGTGCTTGGTGCTCAGCATAAGCAATGGAGTGGGAAAAACAAGCCAGTGAGCCACAACTGGAAAAAGGCCGTGGTCGTCTCGACTTGAACCAATTGGTTGGAAACTGGGAACTAACTAACTGTAAAGCCTCTGACATTTGCCCCACCTCCAAAAAAATGTTTTGCAGCTCCTTATCCAGATCAAGGTGCCCCCTTCTAAAACTGCGGGTGAAGGATTCACTGTCTACCACAAAAAGAAAGACCTGCATCCCTTTTTATCTTCCTTGCATCGAGCCCAATCGATGTAGCTGTACAGTGCCCTTCATTTTAACTTGTGCGTTTATTCAAGTGCTTCTTTGAGTAATTCATGGAGATTCTATGTTATGAAATGAGGAGGGGCACTTCCCCCTCTCCATTTGAGGAAAGAAGGCGATGAGCTCAAACAGCTTGAGATATCGTATTAACAAGCTAAGTGTCACAATCACACATATATGCATGCATGTGTGCATCCATACATACCCACACACACATACATAGATACATACACATGTACATACATACATGCATGCATGCATGCAGATAGACATACATACATACACACATACATACATACATATATACACACACACATACATACATACGTACATACATGCATGCATGCATGCATGCATGCATGCATGCATGCATACATACATACATACATACATACATACATACATACATACATACATACATATACATACACACAGACATCATAACTGCATAGGTTTCTCTTATTATCGAAACCAAAAACGTACTGGAAAGGAGTCATGTAACCTAATTTTTCTCAGTGGAAGAAAATGCTTTATTTCAAATACTCACAATTTGTTTAATTTTCCTACTGGTGCTAGGAGTTTTCGGTCAATGCTTTTCATTCTGGACTCCGTCACCACCCTGAAATGATTAAAGCAGTTATGTATTACCTGATATTTAATACTAGGGAGCACAACTCTTCCTTTAAAAACGTCTCAGTCCTCTGTAGGTATGGTTGACTTCAATTTTTCAAAGTGGACCGACTGTAGCGAGCCCGCAGAAGCTTCAAGATATACCTTGTCAGCAGTTTGAAAATTACTATGCCAACGAAAAATTTTACGAGTACATCTTTTTTGCCAATGTTTGCAGTTGCGATACAAATATGGTAGGCCCATTCGAAAAGCACTGAACACACATTGAACTGATTTATATGGAATTACTGCATGGAATGCTGTCTTACTTCAAATATGAGTTAAAACTTTTTGACGACTTGCTTCTTTATAGTAAGGGCAGGCGCGTAGCTAAGGGGCGTATTTTTGGTATTTTTCTAATGCTTTTCATGATATTGCTAGTAACTCAAATAAAAAATGTTTAAATGCAACTTTCAAGGCCTGGGAAGTGCCATTTCCAGCGATCTGGGAGGTATTTCCGGCCAAATTTTATTGACGCTTCGCGCCAACTTATGGTGGCGCTAAGCCTTGCCCCCCCCCCCTTGGCAAATTTCTGGCTACGCGCCTGAGTCAGGGTAAGCCTATGCCCTCTCTCCATTTCCGCTCCCGCGCCTTGATCACTCAGATGGTGCTCATGGCGCCGTAGGGGGGTAAATAAAAACAGAAAGAGTGAAAAACGAAAGAGTGAACATAAGTAAATAAATTTCACATGAAATGAGTGTTAAAAAAATTTTGAAAGAATAAGGGGAAGCACAGCATCTAGTATCGAGCGGAAGTTCATTCCGGAGTCGAGTACAGCTACTGAATGCAAACGATCTCTCACCCCATAGATGATTAGGATGATGCCCTCTGGATAAATGCATACTGCTGGAGTAAAGACGTCATTTTGGTGTGTAGGTTTGTAGTATATATCAGATAAAAGAGGAGCCAAGCCATTAAAAGGTTTGTAAGAAATGAAAAAGATCTGGTAAATAACCCAACGAGAGACAGGAAACCAGTGAAGTTCTTCAAGACTATAAATATGATATGGCAAGATTTTTTACATAAAATAACAATGCATGCTGCAGCATTTTGAACGCGTTGAAGTCTGCTTTACAATTTGATAAGTTTGATCTCTAAAACTCTAATTATCATATACCTTTAAGACGAGATCGAATTTTTTAAAGCAGTCACACACCAGAACGCATCTTGCCCCCTCTCAACAAAAAAAAGAATCGGTTTGTGTAATAGAATTTTTTTAATTAAGGTTAAGTCCTCCCCGAAATCATCCACTTATTAAAACCAGAAAGCCCAAGGCCTAGTGATTCCTTGCCGAGAGGGGGTTCATGGTTACACTGAGGTTTATCCCTCCAATTTATATTTCTTGACTGTATCATTTTTACGATGTTTCCACAAAATGACCTCTTCTGACCTAACATGACCTTAAACCCCATCAAATACTGGATTACAAAAAAACGAAAAAAGAAAGTGGCTACGAAGGGGTTCGAACCATGGCCCGTCTGTGTGAAAAATACCAAGCACTTATCCACTACGCCATCATAGAACTCGTTAAGCGTATGGTAATTCTAATCATCCTATAGTCACAGCATCCTTTACTCACGTTCATAATTATGTAATTCAAATTCGAATTATTACTGTAACAGTTATGCTTGTGATAACACAAATGTTGTTCTCTATAACTTTACAATTGGAATGTTAGAAAAATCCAGCCCTAACTTTTCGCCGGTCACGAAACGTCGGACATAATTTGGGGGTACCACCCACTGTCTATTGAGTATACGGGGTTATCGTAAAATCATTTCTGATGACCTGATTTGACCTTCAACCTCCAACAAAGGCAAAGGCTTCCCTCTCTCTTAAAGTAACACATCTTCATACCAAATATGAAAAGTATCCATCATCCCTGTCTTGAAATATCGTGCTTTTTCAATATTTTCGGTCTTTGACCTCTGATGACCTCTGCTTTTACTGAAAACAATAGGGTTCTTAATATGATATAGTAGTAAGTATGAAAACGGTACATGATTGTTATCTTGGGATATTGTGTTTTACAATCAGTTTTTAAGAATTTCGTATTTTCACCTCCGATGACCTTAGATGACCTTTGACCTTTTACTTAAACCAATAGGTTCATTCTCCATTCTCTGGCAATAATGCATTTGCATGCTAAGTATGAATAACATTCATGCTTCCTACTTAGAAATGTCGTGTTTGAAAGGTTTTCAGTTTTCGACCTCTTTTGACCTCACATGACTTTGACCTCCACCAAAAACAATAGGGATCTTTCTCTTGCTATGATAATTCCATATTTTTAGCGTGAATATTATCCGTCGTTGACATCTTGATATACCATGTTTACAAGCCAAGAATCACAAAGACACATACATACACAGCTACATACACTTGCATGATTGCATAGATTCCTTTCGCCTTCGGTAGGGAACCAAAAAGGTAAAGATTTTCTTTCCAATAACAATTAAATGTGATTTATACAATTAAGCACCCTGTTTATTTTGCTTTTTTAAGGGGGCCATTCTGTTCTTTCTACTGGTATCTTGCTGTTTTTGTCTCTTTTCCTATTTCACTTGTAATATCCTGGCTTAATAGCCAATGAAAGACCAAAATATATACAAGCTCACTAGAACCAAAACGATCTTTCGTAACATAATCTTCCAGCCGAGAACTACATATCATTTGCCAGGGTAAGAAAAATTTACTCTTCTTACATCAGCTTGAAATTTTACGACATAAGGGTAGAAAGATGGCGTGGGGGAGAAATGTGGTGGGAGGAAATATGCTCCCGCCCACACCTCACACCCACACACAATTCAAGGACGAAAACATCTTATTTGTTTCCTCTGAAAAAACAATGTTCAAAATTTGTAGTAATTTTCCTTAAAATTTGCACAATGTTTCGCACCGAATTTCATCTATGGATCTCAATCATGCAAAAGCTTTCTTCAGAGAAGGGGTTCCCCTCCCCTTCGGCCATTCCAAGGACAATGTTCAACCCCCACCCCACCCCAGGTGAGAAAAACTCCTGCATGACTATCTATATTTGCTTGCTGCAGAGAACAAATGTTTTAAGGTACTCTTTAGCCCCATCCTTGTCAGAGACCGGCTTAGAGCAGTCGGCTCCCTTGGGTAAGTGAAAAATTTAAATATCGCACACAGGTATGATTTCCTAACTATGGGAAGGTTTGGAAATAACCACTCTACACCAAACATCGAATAGGCCTGCAGTACATGCCCAACAATAAACCTGTCAACCACCAAAATGATTCCAATTCACTCAGGCGTTCTGCGCATGTTTTTAGGCTCCTGCGCATTAACCGTTTTGCAAGGTTGTGTTGTATATAAGAGTACACATGCGATTAATTGCCGCTGTAAAGGTTACTATCTGCTCCAGCGTGAGCAATGTAATACCAAAGTCGTATGCAAACGACCCTCGGGTTCGTGATTGCGCATACGTGTGTTATTGTACAAGTACCATACAGTACAGAGTTAAAAGATAATAACACATAAAAAGACATATCTTGTTCTGGGCACATTACAAGCATTTACAGGCATGCGCAGGTACTAACCTTTACAGCTGCAGTTAATAGCAAACTATGAAGTAAACTAAACTTACAGTGTTTCAAGATTCTTGCAGCCAATGAGTGAATTAGCTGGTAGCTCTTTCAAAGAGAATAGAGACATGAGACGTCTGAAATGAATGACATTCAAGTCACGTTAAAGTTCAAATGTAAAGATCCTGTAACACTAGGCGGGATACGACGCAACGCATCACTACGCAATGAAACAGTTGAAATAAATTCACCTTTCACGTTTTTGTCGCCGAGAGCGATTTTAATATGACAATCAGAAAAAGGGATTGCCAATTTTTAAATCACATGTCTAATTAGGCATTGGAATATCGCTGGGAGTTGAAGAAAAAATTGCCTGCAATGTGAAAGGCTAAAGCCCTTTTCACGATACGACGCGATACGATACGACACGACAAAAATATTCGCCGGTTCTTTCACACTACAGGCAACCTTTTCTTCATCTCTCAGTAATATTCATATGACCGTTAGTCATGTGATCTAACAAAATAGCAATTCTGTTTCATCATTGGTCGCATAAAATATCGCTCGAGGCCTAGAAGGTGGAAGTTGAAAAAATTGCAACTCAATTTCATCTCGTCGTATCGCATATAATAGGTATCAACTCAAATTTTCATGTGAAATAAATACTTTAAACATCTCATTAGTTATCCTCTGATCAGATGGGTGGTTGCTATGTGGATGGGTGGACGTTACTTCCGGATGGGTAGTCTTAATACATAAATGATCCAGGTATTCTGATAATTGATAGTGTCCTTCCTTGCATACCCGTCGGAAGCTGTTCTCGACTGGGGGCTAAACAATGTCTTTGAGGGAAGCATACTTCCGCCCCACCACATTTTTGACTGCGGAACTTTATCTACCAACCCCCACCCACCTCCTACGCGTATGCTTCCTCGTGTATCTTTTAAAGCCCACAACCATCAAAGCCAAAAAGGAGTAGTTGGAGAGACCGTTTGTCACACAATTGCACCTGATAGGTCTTGATAAGAATACGACCGTGAGTCTTTGATTAGCCTAAGGACAGACTGAGGGGAGGAGAGGTTCTTTACAAAAATTGTTTTTGGTCAGATTTGGCAAAGAATTTAAGAAAAAGGCTTTTGTAAGCTATGTTTTGATACAAAAATTGTACATTTTAAGTATTAGGTAAGCCACTAGCCCCATCAAGCAAAATCATCAAATAATTGTTTCATACCTACATCATGAATAAACATGACTACGTATGCAAATTTGAGACGTGGAAAGAGGGTCTCACAAGGTGTGCCTTATTGTATACCCTGTTTGTTTAACCTTCATTAGAAGGACAGTAGTAATATTGATATGTCCTTAGGGGTTTCTTTTAGAAATAGCCGATGACTTCTTTGAAAATGTCCACATAACGTCTTAATCTAGAAACTAGCTGCTAAGTAATTAACAGATAATTTATAAAGGACTAACAATAGCAATACAGACATTCTGCAATACTCTACAATCTACATCATTAATTTTTGTAGAGCTTATGTGAAATCTCATAAACGGTCAAACTATGAAGAGGTATGTCTTGGGAACAGTGACAGATATTAAAAAACTGCCAACAGATATTATTTTCATCAGGGTATCTTAATCCATCACTGTTGAGTAAAGCATCTATTTTGTTTACATATCCACGTAGGCTTATTGAGTGAAGTTTTTCGTACTGACCAGTTGATCTTTGGTCTTTTTTGATATTCCCACTTTACACTTGTGCTTTTAATTTTCTTTCGTGCGGATATCAGCTCTCGGTCATAATGGTTGGTATTAATGTTGGTTATAATTGTTTAAGAATGACACAAAAACACTGTGTATGAAAACTTAATTGTGGTGGTAGTTTAGAGTGCAATTTTCTTCAACTTTAAGCATTCGGAATGTCAGATACTTACTGACCTCAGTCTCGACCATGGTGGGGCTGAGAAAGCCATGGTTAAGATGTTAGTAAATTTTCACCACTCACAAGTTCGAATAAATTAAGGGACTTGTCGATTGAACTGTACGTGCTCGAGTTTTTTGCCCATTAGTATGAAAGGAAATTCTGAAGAAAATAGAGGGCGTTTTCACAGTTGTTCCCATTAGTGTTGTACTGAAGTATCTACAGCTAGTACTAGGGTCTTCAACAAAACTAGACTGAGAGTCGGTGTAGGTTCCTGATGGCACAAACGTATGGGACCATTTGGGTTTGGGGGCACACTTTTCCCCGAATCTCTTAGCCTTTTTCTCAAAAATCTTTCTAAAATTTCTACAGACTATGCCCAAATTTGGGGTTTTTCAATAATTGGAAAGCACAGTACCCCTGCCCCTTCTTCATACGCTCACGGTTCCTGGATAAGGGGGGCTGTATGAAACCAGGCTATGAAAACGGTACCTCTATAGTCATCTGAAAATCCAGAATTTATGGGTAGTACTGGTCGAGGGCTCACTCTCCTTGAGGATAGTCAAATGGGGGCAGGAGTGATGCATCCCTACTGTGAATTTTATACCTCCTTTTTCGGAGCAAACTTGTGGAGACTGAGATAAGCCATTGCCGGCACACTGAAATTTAACTTTTGTGAAAGTAAAAATTTCTTTTAAGCTTGATGTCACCTTCAAGGCATTGGATTCGCCATTTAATGCAACCTGAGTTGGTATTTGTCAAAATTTTCTGTGTACCTAATGCCCCAACCTATGGTGTAACACCGATGATAAATGCCACATACTGGCCCCTGCCCCCCCCCCTCCCTCACCAAAAAAGATAAACCGACGTCCTCACAACCCCGCATGATTTTCAAGTATGACAGACGGTTTCTGCATAGGCAACTAATTTTGGGGCAAAAGTGCCAACCTTCTACCCTTCCTCGCCCCAATTAAAAGTCTCCCCTTGCGCCTATGTCCTTGAGAGCAAAACAGGTAAGTAGATAGAGCGGCTGACCGCCGTCAGAAGTTTAACACTACATGGTACCCACTGTGACTCTCGAAGAAACTGAAAATACGGTCTTGACATGATGGGGAAAGTGCCCCTTAATCCCTCTACTGACGCCACCCTGGACGGAAGAAAACATAGCTGTAATGAAACTAAGACGGACAGACGGACAGACAAACAGACACACAGACAGACTGCAATGGCATAAGATCCACTGGATAAAATTCCAATATATCTACAAACATTCGTCCTTACAGTATTTCAAGGTTTCCGCAAACTTTTGAAAAAGCAAAATCTTCAATTTCTGCGAGATCTGGATTAGAGTTAATATATCTGTAAAACAAAAGAAAAGGCTTAAACAATCTGTGAGATTAAGTGTCACTTATAAAAAAGCCGTTTTAAAGAATGTGATCCTGACATGAACTAAAACTGCTTCAGTTCTTACAGAATTTTTCTTGTTCTTTCCCTACAATACGACATTCTTCACTGAGACCCGGAATTCTTCGTGAGCATAAATCTGACCTGCATAACCATAAAACGCTGATCCACAGCTATAAAATGATATTCCAAAATTACACACACTGTGTTCACATGGGAGAACGTGCAGGCACGTCATTAGATAAAACGCTCGTTATCACACCGTGATCAATTCTCCCTGTGAACGCGGTGGTTTTCAAGGTGCGTTCCCTGGATCAAGAAGTGGGCACATCAAGATCACGAGTTCATTCTCACATCACCCCAAAACTCCGAGCTAATGGTTCCATTAAATTGATTGTCTGTTTATTTTCAAATGTCCTGCTGTTTATACTGCGGGAGAAATACAAATTTTGCAAGCCACGGGGTCGTGACGGTATTCCGATCTACTCATGCGTGGACGCTACTATAGACACAAGTAGTAAACAATATACGTACGAACAGCGTTTTGTGATTAATGATTGCGTTCCCTCATATACCTCTTTGCCTATAACCAGGGCTGTATCCGAGCCCAGCTAGTCCGATTCCGAGCCAGTTCTGATTCCAATGGCCACCATTCCGGGCTAGTTCCCGAATCCAATACCCTCCAATTCCTAGACCATTCCAGTGTTCCCAATTCTGAGTCTGACCATTTGATAATGCAGACTATCACACAAATGCTTTTCAGGTACATTTCATCACAAAGGTAATTTTAAGAGTCAATTTCACAGTGTGGTCCATCCTGTAATTTAATGGACTATATGAGACCGTTCTTGTATTAAATAGTGCATAGATATGAATGTATATTTAAAATAAATTAATGAAACTTTCATTTTTGTGTATTCGGCTGGAATCGGCTCCCAATCCCAGTCCACTTGCAGACCACTCCGGGAAAATTCCGATTCCGGGACATCCAATTCCCGGCCTATTCCGAGTTCAGTAAAAGCTGACTCGAATCCCTGCCCGGACTCGGGGTTTAAAGCCCTGCCTATTACTTGAAAAGACTATATATGCAAAGTAATAAGTCTAAACTTGATAATAGCCAACATAGCTACTTTTGTACAAAAATGACAGAGGAGAGTTTGGGAATTATTTCATGATACGGTCGGTGCGTGTCATCTCGATCACTGGTTTGCTCCTCCATGTAAATGGAACTGTGGTCATGGTAACCAATTTGCGTTATGACAATGACGCAGGATCATTATCTCATGAAAACAGAAGTAAACATTTACACCAGCTCTGTAGGATAGTTCGTCCCAGGGAACAACTCCCTGGTTCGTCACACAACCTTCACAAGAGTAAAATAACACTTGCCGACAACTTACAACTCATTCAGATTAGGAAAGCTCTGCAGACTGTTCTTCCGAATGACACGAATGTTGTTGGAGCGGAGTTTCCTTTCAAAGGAAACAAAAGTCATTAATGTTTAAATTTTCGTGTAAGTACAATGTTATCCACAGTAATTTATAATAGACACAGTAATCACAGTATGTCTGATCGTAATCATGGCAACAATCACAATAGTTTTAATAATAAAAATAATCATAATGACCATAGTTTCGGTTTCGGGAGACAGGGATTTTATTGCCCAGAGTGACCACGAGTATACATCAACTTTTCGATTATCTCAACAATAGACCTTTTGGATTGACGTCATTTTAGAAGACAGATAATGAATCTCGCCTGATATGGTACATAACTTTGGCCACACATACTGTACGCAGGTGAAAATATTAGACGTCTGCATTTGTTGGTAAAGATCGCAATGATACGCGCTTACCTCTGCCGAGGGTGCCATTTCTGTTCTGTGACATCGGCATAAGTTCTATTCAGACCAAAGTTGCTTTTTTCGATTGGTAGTTAAAAGAGAGAATAAGTTAAGATGAGAGAAATATATTATTTTTTTTGATGAATTTAGTCGCACGTTACTATGACATGTCCATGTATGAAGTCAAACTCACCGAGTTGTTCACTGTTTCACATTCCATAGCCTCCATCTCTTCTGCTGTAATACCAATATCATTCATAGGTATAGCCTACGGTTTTTAACTTATGGCTGTATTAAGAGAGTTACTTACAATCGTTTCATTTGTGAGCAGTTCCTTAAACCGGAACCCGGGAGTTCATCGATGTGATTGTTGTCGAGTATTCTGTTACAAATAATTGTAGCAATACACGATAATGAATTAAGAATGTTCATAAGTAACTTTAGCCAAAATTAATTTAATGTAGAGACGGTTCTAGGCAAAAAATACTTTAAAAAAGGAAATTCAAGGAACTTATTTTTAAAAAACCAAAAGCCAAACAAACTTACACCTCCTTGAGCATGTCGCAATGTTTGAAAAATACGTCAGAGTCCTTGATCCTATTGGCAAGTGCACGACTGTGAAATACAATTACAACAAGAGCCAAATGACGTTTTTGTCACGTGGTTGATGAAATAATAACTCAAGCAAGATATTACCAATTATTCATGATGTAAGAGTTACAGAATAAAGATTTATATTGACAAATTTTAAAATTTCTAAAGGACAGCACATTTCACAATCTTCTTACATAGCATATCAGTTTATAGCAGTGTACATCTACACATACTACACATAACAGCGCCGTCGGCAACTTCATGGCAGAAAGGACAACTGCTGGGGATGGACTACAAAATTTAGGTTTCCTTTGGCGATCTTACTGTGGATTGCTGCCATTCAGTTATATGACGGGCAATGAATAGGTTCTTGTCAGTACGAAACTTTTTAAGTTTTTACAGCTTTGACAAGAACAGAAAATACAAAAAGGAACAATGTGAGGGGTCCCTGCAAGAGCACCCATGCACTGATGATAGTTGCCTGCGAAGCGCGTATAGAAAAATGCATCGGTGAAATAACGTTTTATCTAAAAAAGGGATTCTGAACGCGGGGATATGTAAAAGTAATTTACTGGGAAACATTGATCTCAAAATGTTCCGTTAAAACGGGAAATGGATCTTATCGATAGGGTCGCAAACCGGACGTTTGTCTAGTTTTAATAGATTTAACTGAAAATGAACTGATTTATCTAATTTATCTCATTTTTAACCAAGTCTAGACAATTTTGAGTCAAATGTAGTCAAGTATTTGATCCTGTTCGTGCCCGTGTTCACTATATTAATTTTATGGTGCTGAGGGTAGCTCGCAGGATTTATGGGGATATCCTAATTTATTTCGTTAATTTAAAGGCCTGAATATGTATCTGCATGCAGTTTTGATTGTGTGAATCTACGAACGTCTCATTAATCACCAGGCATGTATATCAATATGTGGTAATAGATGCATGAGAAGCGTGCCGAAAAATTGGCTAATTATTACGGTCGTTGACGATAAAAATGAGATGGGAAAAGGGTATTCGATCCTCTCAACCAAAATACTTTCGGGATTATGTTTTATATGCCTACACGCAATATTAGAAAATATTTATGGTTTTGCCAAAATAGTAAAGGTATTCCGTTCCCACGTTCACGTAACCAAATTATAAGGGACTACTGCTCACACACACACACCAGTTTTAGCAAATCTTACTGCACTTGGCCAAACTTACGGGAGGATATAACAAATTAGATATTTTGTTCCCAACCAAATTAAGGGAATTTCTATGTGTATCAACGAAAGTATTGGTAATCATCAAACATGCACTCTGATGGATGTGCCGGAAATTACGTTTTTCATGAAATCTGAGTCATCAGAAAATATTAGCTTATATTCGATCAAACATCGGCAAATATTACCCTTTTTAGAAATTTTCAAGATGTTCCGTCACCCTCAACCAAGTTATTTGAAGGGACTATGTCTCACACTCACAAATATCTGCAAATATTATGGCACTTGAACAAATAACTTTTGAGAGTGCAGTAGTGTAGTAGTGCAGAACTGTGTACCAGGAGCTCCAATATTTGCTCCCAAATGGAATGGCTTGAATGCAGTAGTAATTGTTTCTGCGAAATTGGAGGAGTTTTAATATATTGTAGCTGATACTGAGCGGATTGTCTTCGGATGGGTTGTATTTGAAGAGATGTGGAAGGATGCATTTTGGTCCTCTTTTTACATGAGCTTGTGCCTAGACAGTAGAGCAGTAGTACCAGTTGTGCTAAGCTTTTATATGCAGGTGAGCCTAGAGTACTATAGAGTGGCCAACCTTACATTATATGCTGGACTATCCTAAAAGAATATGACAGGAGGAAGCACAAGAAATAGACAAAGTAAAAGTGAGGAGGATGAGGAGTGTGGGACATGCAGAAAAAAGTAACTGAACGAAAAGAGCAGTGTTGTGTGATGTGGTACCACGTAGTATGTGGTGGTGTTAGTAATGAATTAGACCGTAAAATAAATGAAGTGAAGGTAAAGGTGGAGGAAAATAAAGAGAAATTGGAACAGATAAGGGCCAATGTTGAGTGTGCACTAAGATGGGAAGGAGAATTAGAGGATATCATGGAGATACTGTGTAGCATTGAATAACATCCTAGTGTGGTTAAAGATGAAGGAAAAATCACAAAGGAAACTATAACGGAGGAAAATAGTGAAACAATGGAGAGAGAGAGAGAGAGAGAGAGAGAGAGAGAGAGAGAGGAGAATAGAATTGTTATTAGTAATTAAACAACAGAAGAGACAGGAGAGAATCTACAGATTTATTACAGAGATTGGGGTTTTTCAGAAGAGAGAACAGTCACAAATGTTATGCAGCTGCAAGAAAGGAAATTCCTTAGTGTAGAACTTGAGAACAAGGATGTAATATAATAAGGTGCTGCAAAGTGCAAAGAAATTAAAAGATGATGTACAGTACAGAGGTGTGTATATACGACCAGACGTGACATACAGACAAAGGAAGGATAAAGAAATGAAAGGAAGGGTTCAAAAAGGAGAAAAGAACTTACGAATTAAAGACCGGCAACTTGTGCAAATCATAGAAATACCGCAACAGTTGCAGGAAGGAAGGTTGAAAGAGGAAGGATCCCTTCAAGAAAATCAATAGCAATGAAAAGGAAATTAAAATGTACATTCATATGAAGTGACAAAGCAGGAAAAAGTATTAATGCAAGGAGCATCAGGAATAAGATTGAGTTATTACAAGTATATGCAGCGGAGTATAATTTTGATGTTGTGTTTATTACAGAAATATGTTTGAATGAAATAATTAGTGATGGAGAAATTCAACTACAGAACTACAATTGTTTTAGCAAGGAGAGATATGGCAGAAGTGGTGGAGGTGTAGCAACTTTTGTGAAAAAGAAATAAAAGGTAAGAGGATAGAGAAAATTGGACAGTTTCAAGAAACACTTTGGTATAAAATAGAGGATAATAGAGACAGCTTTACAGTAGGAGTGGTGTGTAGAGCCCCATCAATAACTCTCGAAGATGATGAGAACCTAATAGGGACCCTTAGGCAAATGGAAAAGCACAAGTGAGAGATGGTAGTGTGTGATTTTAATTTTCCAGATATTCGGTGGCAAAGAGTGGAGGCAGATACAAGAGAGTCAAAGAATTTTTTGCGGGTAATACAAGAAAACTTCTGGTAACAGCATGTAAATCAGCCTACGAGAGGTAATAATATTTTGGACTTACTGCTGAAATCTGAAGAAGAAATGGTGGAGTGTACACAAACTGGAGAGCAATTTGGAACATGCAGACCCTAATTGTATAATGTGGAACTGTGTTGTGAATAGAGGATGCAAGGAACGTAAAAAGGAGGTGTTGAATTGGAAGAAAGCGGATTGGGCTGAAATGAACCATGATTATGAACAGATAATTATCTAAATTGGTAAGATTATACAAATGTAGCCATAGATTAGTTATTGGCGACTGACTGCGAATGTATAATAGTCACATTCAAAAATATGTACCAAAGAAAGTTATGCAAGATCAGAGACCTATACCAAGCCAAACTGACAAAGAATATCAAGAAGTTGATCCGTAGAAAGAGAAAATTATGGAGACTTCTCAAGCAAATAGAAGTCAGGCTCAATGGGAAACATTTTAGAAATCACAAATGGAAGAAAAGGAGGAAATAAGAATCGCAAAGAGAATTTTAGAAGTATTTTTTGCCAGCAGAAAAAGGATGACCCCAAAACATCCTATTCCTATGTAAGGTCCAAACAACGTATTAAAAGTAAAGTGGGGACTTAAAAAGAAGAAGAGGGAAATATTATTGTAACAGATAAAGATACAGCAGAGGCCATAAACAACTTTTTTGAGACGGTTTCCACTGAAGAGAATGTTAATATGCCAATGGCTACAAAAATTGATGGTGACCAAGAAGGAAACTTAAGTTCTCTATAAATAACTGAAGAAATAGTTATGTCAATGATAAGGAAATTAAACCAAAAAAGCAGCAGCACCTGATAGAGTGAAGCCAGATTATATCAAAGAATTAGCTGAGCAAGTAGTGATACCACTGTTTCAGAAGTGACTAAGTGAAACTAACATTCCTAAAAAGTGGAAATGTGCCAACATAACACCAGTGTATAAAAAGAGACTAGTTTCTGATGTTATTAATTATAGACCGGTGAATTCAAACATCAGTGCCAGAAAAGCTTATGGAGAATATGTTGAGAGATGCTATTGTAAATCACCTGGAGCAGAAGAAATTACTAGGTGATACACAACATGGATTTAGACAAGCAACATCATGTGTAACAAGTTTACTAGTTTATTGGAATGAACTAACTAAGTGTATAGGTAGAGGAATACCAGTGGATGTGGTGTATGTCGACCTTCAGAAAGCATTCGATACGGTACCCCATAAGAGGCTGATATCAAAAATTAAAGCAAATGGGATTGATGGCAAAATACTCGAATGGATCAAAGAATGGTTACCCATCAAAAAACAAAGAGTAAAATGGTCAGAAATCAGAGTAAAAGGACCAAACAAGCTCAGTAGTGCAAGGGTCAGTTCTAGGTCCATTTTGCTTTATTATGTAATAAACGATATTAATGAAGAAATTGAATTAACAACAAGTATGTTTGCAGATGATACAAAAATTATTAGACCTTTATTAAATGAGAGAGACAGGAAAATTTTACAGTTGGATTTGGAAAGACATATGAGATGGACATAAACGTGGCAAGTGAAGTTTAATGTAGACAAGTGCTCTGTGTTACACTTTGGACACAACAACCCAAGGTATAGATAAGTTATGGATGGCAAGTATTACAAAGTAAAGAGGAAGAGAAAGATCTGGATGTATATGTAAACACCTCAATTAAATTTAGTGACCACTGTGAAAAAAGCACTAAAAACACTAAACACTAAAAAAGCAAACAGATTGGTTGGAATTAGCAGGAGAAATTTTACAAACTTTGGTAAGAATGTGCTTCTGAATTTGTATAAATCTCTTTTAAGACTACATTTGGACTATGCAGTGCAAGTATGGAAAGCTTTCCGAAAGAAAGGCATCAGTTTAATTAAAAAGGGTACAAAGGAGAACGACAGGATTAATACCAGGAATGAGAGAAAAACTTTTGAGGAAAGATTAAATGAAGTCAATTTAATGTCACTTAAATAGAGACACATCAGACAAAACCTGCTTACGTTTTACAACATAATCATTAAGAAGATGGATATAAAATTGGATGGAATAAAGAAATTGTTGTAAAGGAGAGAATAAGAGGTAACTCATTTAAAATAAGACCCAAATATGCCAGTTTATAATCCAGAAGAAACACATGCTTTAATAGAATTTGGAAATTTTGGAAAGAACTGTCTGATGATGTTGTAACGACAACTGTGAACGCTTTTAAAGAGGGACTGGGACAGTATTTGATCGTTAAGGGCCTTTGGCCTCCTATCATCTGTAGCCAGTCTCAACCATATGGAGATGAACTTTCATGGAGAGTGTGGCACTTCAAGGTAAATTCAAGGTGAAAGATGTAGGTCCCAGGGATATGACTGAACAAGGAATATGCCGTACAGCCTGCTACGTAGGCAACTCTGTGTGAGGCTATACACATACATGGATTGCTACTGAATTATTATGTCGATGAAGTCTTACGTCTATCAGTATGCCATCATCATAACATATTCATCTTTGCTTACTGCTAATTCCCAGAAAAAATAAGTACTCACAAAGAACGTAAGCAAGGAGGCAATAGGAATGCTTCCTCTATCATGTTGTAATCGAACTTTCTGAAAAGAGAAGTAATGGCCTACATGAGCGTTTGTCGTTGCTACTCAACACGAGACAATTACTGAATACAACACACGCAACCCAGAATTTGGGATAAAGTGGCATAAATGTAGATATTCTTCCTAAACTACCACACGTGAATGGGGATATTATTCGTACAGGAATACTACCACACAATACCCACTTTTCAATGTTCCCGTTTACACTCGAAATAGGGCACGGTTTGAAAAACAGTATGAATCATTCTTCCAATGGGAAATCTGAAAGCACTTCCGTTTTCCAAAAAAGCAATTCTAATCAAATGGTTAAGCCAGGGAGTTCTAATGGCAACTTACTCGTTAAAACTTCCTGTTGTCATGGGAGGAGATTCGTGTTTGAATGTCGGTGACACTACCTAAGCAGAGCGACACCATTAGTTGGCGCGGAGCAAACAAAGAAAATTTTGGTCAAAAGTACCCCAAAATCACCGGAAATGGCCCTTTCCAGGCTTTGCAAAGTGATGCTGTGACAACTTTTCTATTAAGAAGTTTTCTTAATAACTAACTTAACTTTTTACAAGATTTTCGAATCTGTCGGGTTGTTATCATGGGGGAGATAGTGTACAGTACCCAATCGAATTATTACAGGCGGTATTATTATAGGCGGAATGACCATGTAGAAGTTTTACATGACGTCAGCACTCTTGATTGCCTTACTGTCATGGACACCACAAGCCATAGAGCAGGGTTCCTATATCCTGCTCTATGGCACATGCACAGTAAGATTATTTACTGTCTTCGCACGTGGGATATTATCCGATACTCTTTGCCAATCAATAATCGATAGCTTATCAGCAAATGAATTGCCTTTATCAGCACTTCTTAGCTGATATCAGCAGATATTTGTTGATATCAGCAATTATTTGGGACAATCATCAGATAATTTGTTTATATCTCCAAATAATTGTTGATGCCATTGAATATAGAACAAAAAGCAGAAGAACGGCTAACCATAAGCGCATCTCTGTTGTTTGAACATTAGACAGCAAAGTGTTCATTGCACTTACAACGCCATGCATCTGGGGTATGGGCAGTTGATGTGCGCACGCGTGCCGTTAGTGCCTCTGCATGAGCCTTAACAGCCATCATCAGGCAGTTGGAAACATGCTGACATCATGTGAAAAACACTTACATACTTGACGAGGACAACAGGAATTAAGTAAAGACTTCACACGGAAAAGGTTTTAAGCAAACCGAAGGACAAATTGAAATGATCCAGAAGTAGCAATATTATTTGCCACAACTTTATAATGACAGGTGGCTGGACATATGGGATAAAGTGCAAGCCTCTAACCAGGAGTGGTCTGGCGAGTAGGGCAAGCCACCCTCTACCCTCATCCCAGCAGAGTTTTTCACTAAGGTGAATTCTTAATTACAAAAAAAAAGTTTTCAAAATACTGCACCAGTTGGCATGTAAATAGTCTTGATTATTTTCAAGTTTTTAATGTGACCTCCCTACAACAGTCCTTATGCATATGACTTCATAGAACAGAAAGCGCGCCTCCGATGGAGATAAGTGTGTATCATTGCAACTTACACCAAAAAATTCAGACAACTGATGGTTGTGTACCTGTAGGATACTCGTGTAAGTCTACACATGCATGCATGCAGTGTGCTCCATTGAATTTATGAAAATCGACATTTGTGTTAGAGAGCCTGGATATGGGACCAACTTGACGTCATAATTTTTGAAGTGTCATGAAATGAACAGTCTGATTATATGACTAAATCTTCAAGGTAAATAAATGCAATGCAGGAAGATATGAGACAATGCCGTGATTGGTTTGTGTTGCAAAGTTATAACTTAGACACATACTTACAGGGATATTAGGTTTGTAAAGAAGAAATATTCAGTTGGAACGCATTTAATCTCGTTTTTCTGAAAGTCTCTGAAAGACAAAGAACATGGGCGTTCTTATGATGTGGTATCCCTCAGTGACGTCCATACATAAGCCAGGTCAAAGTCCCGATAGGCTAACCAGGTAAGATTCACCTGGCTCATATCTTTGTCTGATCTAAAATTTAAATTTGCCTACCAAGTATCAAAACAATAGACAGATGTAACTATATAGATGTAACCTATATCTCTGGGGCATTCCAATTTTAGCCTGCTCAGTAATTTAGATAGCCTATGCATTGTAAATTACATTTGACTTAAAGCATTTTAAATTTGGAAAGCCTTTCCGAGGGTCTGAAGACAAAAAAAAACTCCGTCAATATCATTTCGCAAAATAAAGTCAAAATCAATTTATACCTTCATACGGGATATCACTGTCAACATTGGTATAACTACTGCT
This sequence comes from Holothuria leucospilota, assembly GCA_029531755.1. Classification (NCBI taxonomy): domain Eukaryota; kingdom Metazoa; phylum Echinodermata; class Holothuroidea; order Aspidochirotida; family Holothuriidae; genus Holothuria; species Holothuria leucospilota. The sequence goes on from CM055966.1 coordinate 24,525,025, forward strand.
ATCGCTATTATTGTCACTATTGTTCCCTTCATAATTATGTTCTTTTTATCATTATCACAATCGTTTTTAATACCATTATCATGATCATTATCATTGTAATTATTACTATCACCATCATTTTCACTATCACCTTCACTATCATTTATCATAATCATAATCATAATCATTATCAATATCACTATGATCATTATCACTATCATTATCATTATAATTATTGTCATTATCATTACCACTATCACTATCATTATTTTGATTACATTTACGTCCTTTACAATAGGTTGCTCTCCTGTTGCAACTCTTGAAATGGAGTCTCAATGAGGTTTTTACGTGCGTAGTAGATGGACACGAAGAATTTAGTTCAACATTTCGTTTTGATGTTTGAATATTGGAAATAACTTACACAATTCTGGCATTGGGTGGTAGAGATGCAGGCAAGGATGACATTTTTTTTCTCACTACAGTCAACAACTACACCGTCATCGATACAATCACACAAATCACAGGCTGGCAAATCTGATAAATGGTAAATAGATTTGTGTTTATACGTCTGATATTTCATTCACATAAAGATGAAGAAAAATTGTCAAATGGTCATTTTTTCTCACATTTGCTCCTCAAGGTATCTTCAAATATTACCTTCTTGAGTTTTAAAGTCCATCGCATCTTCACATAATACATTTGATTGTTTGAAGTTCCGTAAGCTCTTCCGTTATAATGTAAAGAGTGAAACTATACTTGGCAGTGTGGCTAATTGGCCAGTCATTCACCTTTGTGATTTTAGTATTCTTACAACTTGTTTCTTCACATCTTGCACTTCACTCCATTGGTGTAGCTAAGGGGGCTTGGAAGTGTCAGCCCCACTCCACCCCCAGCAAAATTCAACATCCGCAGGAGCTCCCTCTGACATATTCAAGAGTGATCAAATGTATAGATTCCGTATTTGAAGCCCAATTAGTCATCAAAAGACGAACGTCATTAAGACAGTTTTGCATAGCAAGTATTGCATGGTACTCAACAGTATCACTATTTAGCTTAAACGACATGTATAAACAATATCTTCAGCATAACCAGTGCATTTGGGAAGATGTGCAGAGACTTCAAACAAGGAACTACCGTAGCATACCAGGGAAATAAATATAGCCCATGAAAAGATCCCTGTGGTACCCCATAGAGTACATCCCTTAAGGCAGAAAAATTAAACTCAATGCAAACAGCCTGATGACGACATAACAAGTAAGACCCAAACCAATCATAAACCACTCCACTCAAGCCAAATCGATCCTTAAGTTGACCAAGTAAACTCTTATCATCAACTGTGTCAAAAGCCTGTAACAACAAGTAAGGTTGCCTGGCATGCTCAAATTACAGCCCGCTTACACATTTGGATATGTAGAGTAGGTTACTGACAGGTCTGTAGTTTGAAAGAAGCTTCTCCAGACTAGCCTCTTTGGCAGTGGAGTAAGATGAGCAGTTTTCCAGTCATCTGGAAAAACCCCAGATAATAGCGATAAATTTGTGATTTTAGTCAAAACTGGAGCAAATATGTGAATATGTTGCTAAAGAAGCCATGTGGGTATTGGATCAAGATTACAGGTAGCAGATTTAGATTTGGCTATGAGATTTTGAAGACCATCTTCAGACAAGGGGTGAAATATAGACCAGTCAGTAACAGTCCTGGAAATGTAATTGAAGACAATCGTACGAGTAACAGGCGTGTTTAATTCTGACTTAATGTTATCAATTTTCTCAGAGAAATAGTCGGCAAAGTTCTCCACCAATGTTTTACAGGCGACATGTGTTGGGTATACTGAACATATACGCAGTTTTAAATTGGGTACAAGTGGGGGCAAAAAAATTGTTAAAAATGTTTTTTACGGTGCACACGTGCCTCACTCTAGACCAAGGATTAATGAAAGGAAAAATAAAAAATTTTCAAGAATAGATCAAAATTGAATTTCTTACCAGAGAGTGCGCAGCGGCTGGCCTCCGAAAGCATGGCTGTTAACGTCACAAATATGAAAATGTAAAACTGCAGCAGCTTGGGAGACATAACACTTCCACGAGAAAGTGGACAGGCAGCCATTGTGGAAGTCTTCAAGGGAACCAGTGAGAATAACACGTAGCCAGGATGTATCAATCCCGAGTCAAACTAAATGTAAGGACAGGTAGTCCAAACTTGCAAGTAATAGTCCCAGAAGTATTATATATACTATCTATTCTGCGTCATTAAACAATGCATTTTGGGAACAAAAGGCTACCTTAATTTAACCTATCGTTTGAGTTAGTCACAAGGGTTGCTGGAGCGTTACGGAAGTGATACCGCACTCAATTCCATTCATAGACCCTTTTTCAAATAGCGATTACAAAGGATTGTGGGACAGACTTTTGGTGTGCGACGTTCTTGTCAATGGCATTTTACTGTGGCCAGAAACAATATGTACCAAAACTCTATCCCACAATCCTTTGTAATTGCTATTTGGAAAAGGGTCTATTGTCTACCTCAGTCGTCTATTTTAAGAAAGTACAGTAAACAGTTTTGTCAAATTATTGGAACAAATTTCCGTTTCATAACTAAGTATTCGTAGGAACAACTTCTTGTTTCGCCTTCATTTGTTTGTATCAAAGTGTCCTGTTTCGTCTCTTTCAGAGGAAACAAAGCTTCATGTTATGCTTTCACTTCTAAGGGAACTTTTAGCGTAATTTACTGCTCAAAAAGGTGCAAAAATGCAACCCATGTCGGGCTGTAGCCAGGGCAAAATCCGAAGGTGGGCAGATAATGGCAATGTCTAAGAGGAACAAAGATAGCATCATTTTTTATCAAAATACACTAACACAAAACAAAAGTTTCTCATAGGGTCGAGGGGTGAGGTTGTCACCTTCTCCCCTAATACATTACCACTTCCTTTAACCTAGCCAGAAATAAGAAATCTTCCCTACACAATCAGAATTTTTAAACATGGAGACAGTTCAAAACTCTTCCAAAGATAGCTCCACTTTGCACCTTAGTTGGCTAACGTAAATGTCAATCCTCCGCATAGAGTCTAATAGACCACTCCCTTCAGGGCGACTGGTGACAAGGAAGGATTTGACCGGGTGTCATGACTAGTGACCACCAAAATACAAATTTAGCCAACTAGATTAAAGTTATAAGGTGTTATATGAAACAAATAATAAATGTTTTCATTCGTGCGATAATGAATGTTTATGAGAGTGATAGTATGAATAATTTCATGAGTTGAAAGATTGCCGTCCTATTCAACGTGGCGAAGCCGAGTTGAATAGAACGTTAAATCTTTCACTCATAAACATTCATTACTTGTATAATACTAGCTGTCAAAACATTTCTGTAGTTAAATGTACATAATTATGGTTTGTCAAAGATGGACTTGCAAACTTAACTGCACAGAAATTACATTAAGCTCTTAATGCATGCAGTGCATATCTTGTACTGACGTGGTACTGTCGGTCTCGTCTCGCGTTAACCATCTTATAAACTTGCAAGTGGCAGGGGTTTAATGCTGCAGTCCCGCTCCTTTTTGGCACCTGCATTACGGGAAAAACTCTGGCAACTTTCTTGGTTAATCTCATTCTCACTCGGGCAAATTCAGCACACCAACACCCAGGAAAAACCTCTCCTGTAGTTGTTAAATGATTAGAATTCCAAGAAATAAAGAGTTACACTAACTAATGTGGCTGTGTAAAAGACCATGAACAAGTACTTTACACGCTTCTGATGCCATTCTACTCCGAGCAGGCACAATACAATGAAGGTTGTGAGAGACAGTTTTACATTTAGCAGTTGTAAGTTTTTCAAAGTTCAAGAAACTATCAAACCAAACACCAAGGTTTTTAATACTGCTGGCACATGGTATGGTTTCACTGCCAACAACGATGAAATGGGAATTAAACTTAGTTGCTGTTTGGATCCCAAAACGATATAATCAGTTTTGGTATCATTCCTTTTCAGTTGAAAGTTAGTCATCGAAAGACGAACGTCGTTAAGACAGTTTTGTATAACAAGTATTGTATGGTATTCAGCAGTATCACTGTTAGGCTTAAACAACATGTAGAAACAGTGATTGTCAGAATAACCAGTGCATTTGGGAAGAGGTGCAGAGACAACTCCAAACAAGGAACTACCGTAGCATACCAGGGAAATAAATATGGCCAACAACAAAACTCCTGAGTGAGGTAACCCCATATGGTACATCAGTTAAGGTAGAAACGTTAGACTCAATGCAAACAATCTGCACTGTTAAAAATGTCTCTAAATTGTAGAACTACAGAACAAAAAATTAAGAACTACAAAGAGAATACAGCAAAAGTATTGTCAATTTTTTGAAACTAATTGACAGCACTTTTGCTGTATTCTTTATGTATCTCTTTATTTTTTTGTTCTGTAATTCTACAGAAATTTTTAACAGTGTGATGACGACATGACAAGTAAGACAGAAACCAAACATAACCCCCCCCCCCCCCGCCCCACTTAAAGCAAATCGATCCTTAAATTGACCAAGTAAACTCTTAAGATCATCCGTGTCAAAAGCCATGCTTTAAGGGAAATATTGCATTTGTTTTACACAAAATTTTTGTATTTTTAAAATCAACATTTATAGATACAGAATTATTGATAATTCAAAATAAGGCGGCTTCACGGTCACCTTCTCGTAAAGAAGTAAGGTACTCACAAAAAGAAATTTGGGTACTCTTTGCTCAGGAGTAACTTGTTGGCCAAAACTTTCATAAATTCAAATAATGCAACTTTCGTAACTCTTGTAATGCATACCGTAATATTTTTTTTACGAGATAAAGCTATAACTGGAGTTAATTGGTGAAACTGAATGGTTTAATAATGATTAGAACTGTTTCCTGTGTGTGTCATGTTGATGCATTTTAAACGCAATATTTCCCTTTAAGTCAATAACAACAAGTAAGGTTCATTACTGCTTGTCCGTATTCATCAGGTAGTCAGAGGTAAGTTTAACCAGGTCAGTTTCGGTGGAGCGGAATGGCCTTTAAGGGGATTGCATGGCTGGCAATAATGAATGTTGCCTGGTATGGCAATCCATTAGATTAACTACAGCAGGCTGACATAATTTGGATATTTAGGGTAGGTTCCTGACATGTCTGTAGTTTGAAAGAAGCTTCTCCAGACCAGCCTTCTTTAACAGTGGGGTAAGATGGGCAGTTTTTCAGTCATCTGGAAACTGAACCCATAGCGGTAGATTTATGATTTTAGTCAAAACTGGAGTAAATATGTCAACATGTTTCTCAAGACGCCATGCAGGTATTGGATCAAGATTACAGTAGAAGATTTAGATTTGGTTATGAGCCTTTGAAGATCATCTTTAAACAAGGGGTGGAATATTGACCAGTCAGTTACAGTCCTGGAATTGAAGACAATCGTGAGATCAACAGGAGTGTTTAATTCTGACCTAATGTTATCAAATTCCTCAGAGAAACAGTCTGCAAAGTTCTCCACCAATGTTTCACCGGAGACATGTGTTGGGTATACTGAACATATACGCAGTTTTCAATTGGGTACAAAGTGGGGGAAAAAAATTGTTACAAATGTTTTTAAAGTGCACACGTGCATCGCTCTAGACCAAGAATTAATGAAAGAAAAATAAAAAATTTCAGGAATAGATCAAAATTGAATTATTTCTTACCAGAGAGTGCGCAGCGGCTGGCCTCCGAAAGCATGGCTGTTAACGTCACAAATATGAAAATGTAAAACTGCAGCAGCTTGGGAGACATAACACTTCCACGAGAAAGTCGACATGCAGCCATCTTCAAACGTGAAAGACCCATGAGAATAACACGTAGCCAGGCTGTATACATCTCGAGTCAAACTTGCGAACTAAATTTAAGAACAGCTATTCCAAACTTGTAAATAATAGTCCCAGAAGTATTATATACTATCTATTCTGCGTCACTAAACACATTTGGGAACAGAAAGCTACCATTTACCTATCGTTTGAGTTTGTCAAAAAGGTTACTGGGGCATTACGGAAGTGATACCGCACTCAATTTCGTTCATTGTCTACCTCAGTCGTCTATTTTAAGAAAGTACAGTATACAGTTTTGTCAAATTTTTGAAAAAAAAATCCTGTTTCAAAACTAAGTATTCATGGAGACAACTTCGTGTTTCGTCTTCTGTTGATTGTGCCAAAGTGTTCTGTTTCGTCCCTTTCATAGGAAACAAATTTTCATGTTATGCTTTCACTTCTAAGGGAACTGTTAGCGTAATTTAATTACTGCTCAAAAGGGTGTAAAAATGCAACCCATGTCGGGGCCGTAGCCAGGGCAAAATCCGACGGTGGGCAGTTAATGGCAATATCTAAGTGGAGTTAGCGTTAGAGTTAGATGAGGTTTAACGGCTCAGTTTCTAACCAATTGGTTAAAGCCGGGCCAACCACTGCTTTTTCCAGTTGTGGTTCACTGGCTTGGTTTCCCTACTCCATTGCTTATGCTGAGCACCAAGCACAATGACAAAAGGTTCCATTTTTAAAATCATTGGTATGACCCGGCCAGGAGTCGAACCCCAGACCTTCCGGCTGTAAGTCGGAAGCTCTAAGTGGAACAAAAAAGCATAATTTTTCATCTAAACATACTCACCCAAAACAAAAATTTCTGAGGGTAAGGGGTGAGGTTGTCACCTTCTCTGCTAATACATTACCACTTCCCTCTAACCTAGCTAAGCAATAAGAAATATTCACTACACAATGAGAATTTTTAAACATGGAAACAGTTCAAAACTCTTCCAAGGATAGTCCATTTTACACCTCAGATGGCTTACGTATATATAAATGTCAACCCTCTGCATAGACCACTCTCTTCAGGGCGACTCCCTGGTGGGGTGACAAAGGAAGGACTTAACAGGGTGTCACCTATCCTAGGTTGGTCCCTAGGTGAGACCCGGTCAAATTCTTCCTGTAACAATCGTACCTCCTGAATTCCTAAGGACCCCAAACAAATTCCAATTCGACTTAGCTCTCCAGCATCGCATACCAAACCTGTATTGTTCAACTTCACCAATGAATGCATGTACTACGGTATTTTAAGTTAGGCTTTTTAAAAAAGGGGATCACCAGAGCGTTCCCTTTCGCACACCTACATAACCTCGCTAATTTAACAACCTGGCCGCCACAAGACTGGGAATAAATAAATATCAGAATGATGGCTATCTAAACTGTCCAGAGGATACGGATAATTACACAGAATCAAAGACGTACGTATATCTTAGATACTGAATTTAATGGCAATAAACTGCAATTTAATTTGTTTACAGGTTAGATGGAAGTATTTTCGTATGTATTTTTGCATGTGTGAATAATGTATAGCTTTCTATGTACATTTCGTGTATGCCACAAATCCAATTAAACACAAATAAACTGATATTAAAACGATTTACATCAAATATGTATAAAGTCTTCAATTCTCTACAAAGTTTGTTAGTGTGATAGTTTGCATCCGCATTGAATATAATACGAATCGCCGTTGTCTGAAGTATGTCAGTATGTGGAGTGAGAGTATCCTGCTTGGGAATAAGTGTATAAAGTGTTGCATGGCGCTTACTAGAACAACTAGGTTAATTACGACGTTAACAGAGGTTTGAAGTTTGGTCCTGCAACCCATTTCAACGATTCGCACCATTTACTGGAATGTGCCCGTAAATTCCACTATTGTCTGGACTGTTTACTACAAAGGGAACATTATGTCATGGCACATTGTGTTTAATGCTTAGAGTTAGTAAGGGTTGAGTCACCCCAAGCTTCGAATTCTTTAAGTTTAATTACCTTGAATAGCTCTTTGCTCTGACCACGTCACTTTAGTTTCGTTTATCTAAACTTTAATTTCGATTACCTCTCTCTGGGAGCTTGGCCCAGTTTTTAATTCATCATTATTATTTATATGATTGACAATCTTATGCGATACATTTGTATGTGACGCCTTTGTATGAACTTTGTTAAAATACAAACGAAAACCTCGGAGAATCGTCGTAAATGTGATAAAATAAACCTGTAACTTTGTAAGTCCAAAAGACTGTGTTTTCTCTTGTCTCGGCATCTCTGGTTGTAAGATTTAGAACCCATGTCGCGGGGAAGGCAGGACACCCCCGGATGCCAACCCCGTAACAAACTCGATTGAGCCACCAATTGGTTAGAAACTGAGCCGTAAAACCTCATCTGACTAACTGACTCGATTGAGCCGCAGGCCACCTGAAGCTGTATTTTACCTGTAGGCCTAACAGACGTCTACGTTTCGCCGGTTGCCGTAGCCGACTACTGAACTGTGTGTACCAGCTAGCCTAGCCTATAGTCGTTATCGCGTTGGGTTACTACGACCACCAGCTTAGCCTTTACCATCATTGAATAGCCGATATCACCGGAGAAGCCAAGACCATCCTGGTACGAGTGCCTCCACCGATCAAAGATTATAGATAAGTATACGAATTAAGTATTGTAAATATAGGCCTAAGTGAAAATTTTAGTGTATTTTATAGACATTAAGGAAAAGGGGATTAAATAATAATTATTTTGGAATACTAATCTCATTCTTCTGCATCTTTTCTCTGTTTCCGTTCTGTGTATTATACCTAGCCGTAACAATAGGAACGTAAAGCACTAAGTTCAAGGGCTCGATCAAAAAGACTTCTATAAATAAACTTGTGAACTTGAGTATGGACACGGTGGCTACATGCAATAATCAGCATTGTCGAAAGTATGATAGGCCTATGTAGGCTAAGTGCTGCTGCGAAAGTTTGTGCAAAATAATTGTACAAACCTCCGGCACGGAGTTTTATGGGGGAGCTCACCCCCCCCCCCATTGATTTCCGAAAATCTCCCAATTTGTTTAAAATGAACCCGAAAGGCTGTTAGGCTATAGATCTCTGTGCGGGGTAGGGGTGAGGTGTCTTATATTATCTGTCACAAATCGTTCACAAACTATCAAACTTTTCTCATCCCGAGCCTGCGGAGAGCCATCCCCGCCTGGCTAAATAGTATCATATTTCGGTTCATTTGTGGAGACCTCTACCATACAGGCTCTTTTAAACCTAAGGTGTAAATTTCTAAAACATGAGATCGCAAATTAGGAAAAAGATGGAACTTAAGGGCTGGGAAGTTCCATTTTCTGCAATCTACGGGCGTTTTAGTAAAACATTTTCCGTACACTACGGTGCTCCAGCCCATGTTGTGCTCCGCTAACTAGTGTCGTGATGGTTCTTTCTGGTAAATTCTCCGTGCCAATTAAAATTTTCTTTAAAAGGCCCTGCTTCCCATGCCTCTGTGCAGAACGATGGAATTTGCCACTGTGGAGACCAAAAGAGACCAAAAAAGATTTCGGGCGCCTCGCTCGCATGTTCACACTATATTGGCCTCTTGCTCCTCAATTGCCAGATCCTAGCGACCCCCTGTGTACTGGTGTACTGGAGCATGACGTCTTGTTTCGTCAAACCCGCAGAAACCCTGTATACTGATACTACATGTGATACAGTTTGCATATAGACACCCTTTAAATTGCTTTTTCTTTAAATCAGATGAGGGTTTCTTATCCCCTTGTAGACCCTACCCAGGTAGGAAATTGGTCGTGTCCTCCTTTTACAGAAACAAATATGGTAACCAGGCCTACGTTCGACTGAACAACCCTGTACCATCACCTCTACATTACAAGTTTGTCAGATCAGTGGCGGAGCGTCCATATAACCAGGGAGTCGTTAGTCTCCCCCTCCCCCGACGCACTCAAATCGCCTGCTGGCTCCCTTTTCAGGATTTTACTTTACTCTTGCACAATAATTGATATTGCGTCCATGATTTAACTGTTATTTTTAGGCCCAGATAACAAAATGCCCAAGCAGCAGTCACTGTCTGTACTATATTTTCATGAGAAGGGTCATCTTCTGTGGGGAGGAGGAATGAGAAAACAGTTTTCAACCAGGTTGGAAAATCTAAAAGAAAGGGGGGATGGAACAAGCCAACGACGCAGGAGCCACGGGAACGCGAAGCTGACAGCGTGGGGTCCAGGGGCCCCCCTTATGGTCCCTGGTGGGGTCCAGGAGCAACGTCTCGGTGTCCAGGGGGAGAGTCCTCGGAAGCCCTGGAATAAAATTGTGAGCATTAGAATGACACATTTAACTACTTCTAAAAGGACATTAGAAGCGCACTAAACAGACCACATACATAATTCATCACCATTTTCTCATTTTCTGAGGTCGAGAGGCCACTCCCTAGAAGGTGCTCAGGGGCTAGGCCCCGGGAAGCCCTGGGGTAACTACAAAAATCTGAAAATTAGAATCAAAAGTTCAACTGTTTCCAAAAGGATACCGAATGCGTACTGAAGAGACCACAAAAATGATAAGTGTTTACCGTATGTCTTGCTGGCTAAAGTTCTACGTAAAACCAGTCAATTTAATTATTCAAAGGGCTTGCCGGCAGTGGTATATATAAGGTTATTCGTCAGTGGAAGAACGGTTTTATTTCCGGATGAACACTATACCGCTCGACCAAGTTCGAATACGTGACACTCGGAGAAGGCGCATGGAATTTATTTTACAAGACCTGAGGAGAACCGCAGCTACAGAATTTTATCAAAGGGGAGGGTACCACTTAAAATCACCGAACGGTTCAGAAGGCGTCACTGGAAACGATTGAGCTCTCCGGGGGGTACGAATCATTCCACTGTCTAAAAATGGCATTGAATTGGCTCTAAAAGGGTCTCAAATTTGGATCTTGAATATTATGTATTGTAATTAATCGAAGCCTATACAGCTTCGATTATTGAATTTTCCCAGTTTGCCAGGTGAACTTGCGCCTTCTTTTGTGGCTCGGCATATTAATCTTTTGGTGTAACACGTCTCCCTTTAATTACGATCACTACGAACTGACTAAGCATTCTTCATCTGCCACGCAGTTGTTTTGACTTTTTTCATGAAGTTTTGTGATGAAACTATTAAAATATAGCTTACCCTTCGTCAACAACTATATTGATGACGTATTAATCTACATGAGTACGTTTAAACCACACAATGACACTGAAATTAGTCCTAAAACGTCAATTAGAGATGCAAAAGCAATAGCCAAACCATCTAAATGTTACATTGCATATGAGCAAGTTGAATTTTTGGGACATGTTGCATCGCATGCTGAGTCCCAGACCTGGTAAGCAGGGAGCAATCAAAAATGCCCAGAGACCTGAAACAAAGTCACAGTTAAGATCTTTTCTTGGACTAACAGGATATTACAAGGCATATATCCCTGTCTATCTCTGCTGAGGTTGTAGTCCCATTAACAGACAAAACAAAGAAGCGACAACCCAATAAAATAAATTGGGAAGGTACACAGAAGAAGGCATTCCAAACACTGAAGTTTTAACTGAACAACTCCCCCATTCGTCATTTGCCAATGTGGGAGAGGACTTTATCCTAAGAAGACGCTAGGGATGTTACAATGGGAGCTGTCATACTCCAAGAAAGTGGCAATGTAAAATTCCCAGTAGCGTATGCTAGTAAGAAGTTTCCAGTGCTCAGAAAAACTACTACATGAAAGGAGACAAAAGGTTTAATGTTCTGATGATGTTAGGATGTGTCTAAAATTGAAGAATCGGGGTTGCTGCCGGGGGCCATCCTGTGAGACTGGCCTAAGGGACCCAATATAGAGGGCTCAAAAATGCTAAAGTTCATATGAAGAGAGGCAAGGATGAAAACTACTTAAAATGAATAAAAATGCACGGTAGAACCCTAAACCACTGATGACGGCACCTTTCTCCTGTACAGGGCTCTAGACAGCAGCCCTAAGGGCCCACCCAAAATGGCAAAGCTCATATAAAGAGAGACAAGGAATTTTCTTTCTTTTCATCGAAAATTTGCACTTTGGGATTGACAAAAATCCACTGACGGCAATTCTCTTCTGTACGTTATTCCAGACAGGGCCCAATCCCTCATATGGCTTATTCATATGAAGAGAGAGAAGGATGAAACCAACCTCAGATGACTACTCCAACATAGCAAAGCAATAAACATTAATGACAGCAACTTTCTCCTGTACGTTTTTCCAGACAGAAGACCCAAAGAGTCCTCATATGGTTTATTCATATGAAGAGAGATCATCAACAAACCCTTTTGCTCTTTACATGTGATTCAATCAACAGAGATGACTGTCTATTGCTCTCAGACCTAGCGACCTCTGGCGACCAATAGGTGCAACCATGCCAGTTTTGTTTGGTATCAGTGAATCACCTAGGCCTATATTGAAAGCTGTTGAATCAAAATTTTCTGTAGGTTTCTATAAAAGTGAGGGGGACAAACTATACATCCCCTTTACTTTCAAAAGTGGGGAGGGGCATGTCCCCCTGTTCCCCACCTGTTGACGCCTTTGCCTTCTTGGGAGCCATGACCGTATCAATACGTTTACTTGTGTGGTTGTACTTGCACAAGAACGGTTCGTAGCTTCATACATTGTTGAACACATGTTCTGTTCTGTTCTGTTCTTTTATTCTATTTTCATCTCTGCTAGAGGTATACAAGTCAATAACAAAATCAACAAACATAAAAGTACAATGTGGAAAGCGAAACAAATAGAAAGGAATGAAAAAGAGATAAGCATCAGCCCATCTTATACAGAATGAAAGATAATAAAAGGAAACAATGATATTGGTTTTCGAAACTTTGTTTCACTTAAGTTGCAAAAATCTCTTTATTTTAGAACAAATTCATCATTTCTTTGCAAAAATTGGAGAGGTTCTTAAGTGTACTTTTGTTTTTACTTTGGAATAATTGTGGCATTTTTAAAGTGTTTGGTCTGGTCAGAAAATTGGATATTCAATATGCTTTGTACTATTCTGTTGCAAACCCTTGCGACCTCTTGCGACTTCTTGCGATCACCCTATCACATTAAACGACCTCGAGACCTCTTGCGAGGTAGCAAGATTTTTAAACATCTTTAAAACCTTGCCAGCTCTTGCGATCATGGCGTGTGAGCTACGACCTTTAGCGAGCTCTTTCGGCCAGTTGCTAGAAAATACTCTCTCCCCAGAGGACCTCGAGGTCGCAAGGAATCGCAAAAGCCCTCAAGCGTTAAGTGGGCAACCGACTTCAGATGTGTCAAAATGTCTAAAGTTGAAAGTAGTCGAATAATGCGCTGGGTAACAGTGTTGCAACCATATAAATATATCCTTCGAGTGATAAGAGGGAGCGAAAATATGTAGCAAATTTCCTTAGCCGCACAGTTTCGTAAGTTAGAGGAGCGTGCATCATAGTCACTGAAGACTGGTCTCAGTGTAATATAGCCTATCTGTAAATAGCTCAGAAAGAATGATTCAACAACTTCAATTTTTGTAGGAAAAAGCCAGTAACATTTTTCCTAAAGAAAGGGCTATTGTCACAAGTGACATAGAAAACGTTTAATATCTTGTGAGTAATTCAGAAATTGGACAAGACCCTTAAACTTCAGAGAAATAAATTGGGCAAGTTCAAGAAATCTCATTTGCTTACAATTAGCTCACTTGTTTACAAATCAGTTCTGCAGGTGCAGTTTAATCCCCCAGAGTGGCTACAATGGCATTTAATTAAGTTAATTAAGTTCTGACCTAAGAAGGACAATCTTATAATCCATACATGGAAGCATAGGAAACAGGTGTGGATTAATCTTGTTTGCCAGGAAATGCTCTGCTTTATCAAAGAAATTGATATTAATTTAAATAGTTGGTTTTCCTTCTGCTGGGACACTTGTATTCTGACTGCTTGTCTAGAAACTTGTCCGAAGTCAGTGAGAGCTGTTTGGTTAAAAAAAAAACTGGAAAGTTTTGTAGAAAATTTGTGGTATCTGCCTTAGCACCCAGTCTGTTACTCTATAAGGCTGCACTAAGAGTGATTCTGAGGGTGAAACCAGTAAAATTAACGGTAGCTCTGTAGAAGATAACTGAAGAATGCACGTGACAACAGCCTGAGCTAGGAACCGGAGCCAGTTGCTGAACTGTACATGTTATTTATGCCATGTTTATGGTAAGAAAAATTCTTGTAAGAAAAAAGATTTAGAAATGTAGGTCTGTAAAAGGTTTCCCAGGGTAAAATTGTATTTTTTTTCAGTCATAGTAATGCTTGCTAATTTTAGTGAAAGTTAAAAATTTATTGATTAACCTGCATTGTGTTAAATGTTAAATTGCTTTCCAATGTATATCATACAGTTACGGATTAGTTTGGAAAAGAGAACTGAAATCAGTCAATGACTTTGAAACAAGGATTAATTAGAGCCAGACATTTGTAAGTCAAGCTTAAAGGAAGACGAGCACTGAAGTAGATGGAGGCTACTAATTATCTCTCAATGTTGTTTCTAGAAAAGTTATGTGAATTTAAAGATACTGTACCAGAAGACCTAAGTAGTTGTTATTTTCAGGCTCCCATCAAGGTGCTGAACACCACATTCATTTGATTCATTTGATTCAGAAGCCTGACATACTGTAAGGTGGAGGTCCACCAACCTAGACAACGGGGCTTGAGAGACCTCCCGTCTACCAGCAGACGTGTATAACATTGTCCAGTGAACTGAATTATTAGAATACTGAATATTGAGATGTCTGTATGTGTGAGCAAGAATGTATGTAGATATGGCCCTGTATATGAGATTGTGCATGTGTGTGTTTGTTGTACACATGTGTATTTCCACACTTAAAGGAAATAATCATCATTTTCAAAGTCAGAAACATCAAGAAATTTCGAAAAGTGTTTTATTTTTATGTGTAGATTGCAACCAGCAAGTTGCCAGTATGCTTTATTTTGATTGCTTTTATTTGCAAATGGGAAAGAACGAGAAAAAACTTGGAGTATTTTGAAACCAAACCCCAAGCTACTCAGTTATTTTGTGTATGCGTAAGTGAAACTCCCCAGCATCAGAAACCTTTCAAGGGAGCGTACATGCATGTACCTACAACTGTGGTGACATTGACTTCTGTTTAGTATTCAAATAGTGAGTGTGATCCATTTCAAAAAGGCCTAGACTTGAACGTCGCTACACAGGCTAAGTCTGTCTTCGAAGCCACGACAACTACACCTTTGAGAATCTACGTTTGGCACGCAGATCGCTCACATAATTTCGTTCGAACGTCTCAGATTTGACTGCGCTTGCGCAAATGACCGAATCTGGGTTAGAAGCATCTTACGGCCGTCTGCTGCCTGCTTGGAAGATACGTTTCTTACACTCTAATTAAAGTTGTGTGTGAAAATTTGGAAGCAGAACAATGTTTGCCCTCAGAAGTGAGCATGGCAGGCCGGCTGCCCCCATTTTGTAACTCACTCAATATTTATTCGATCAAGAAACCAGGTGGCGCAAATATTCTGCAGAGGCTTCGATCTGTACTTGCCAGCAAGTACAAACCGTCTAGTTGCATTAGTATCAGTGACTGGCGAATCTGAAGATGCACTAAGATTTTGAGTGGGAAATGTAGATGCTGGTATATGAGTTGCATTCAAACAATTACACTATTCAAGCTGTCTGAAAGGAATTGGCAATGACCCAAGAATCTACAATGAGTGGGCGCGAAGCGGGCCAAAAATAGCATTTTAAATATAGTGCAAAATATTTTCTTTCATAGTGCATTACAAAAGTTAGCCAAAGTAAATTCCTTCTTTCCCTTCCTTCTTCCATTCACTTTCCCTTTCAGCGGTCGGTAATTTGAGCTATCCTTCCCAGTCAAACCCAACAGAAGTTTTCCCCACCGATACCTTGCCGCTTGTTGTTAGAGACAATTGATGGTTTTGGGGCATTGAAAAAATTATCTCGCTCAAGACAGCAATGCACGATGGATGCTTGCGAAGCGAGCGGAAAATATACTTTTTGAAAATTAATGGTTTACTTTATTTCACACTATTCAAAAGTTATCAATTTGATAACCAAAAATAGAAATACTGAGCCTGTTACTTCGTTATGTATTTGAAAACCTGGGGATATGTCCGTATTGGCTATCCCTCTCTCAAGAAGTGGAGGGAAATACCCTCGCCCCAGGATTTCCGTCTGTGGAAGGAGAGTTTCTACGTATTGCTCACGATACGCTTAAACGTCTTATAGGGCGTATACACGCTTACCCCTGACTAACTTCGATTGATTGATCAGTTTGTGCAGTTTGTGCACGCGTACCTCTCATATACGGTACTTCATATTACCGATTATAGCGATACTATTAAAAACGTGGCGTGAGCGGAAAGGGTCGGTTATGATGTAGACCTATCAATATCTTAAGAGTGTTCAAGAGTGAAGGTAACGTTTTGCGCATACAGCTCTAATGCATAATTTCATCGTCCTCTTTTAAAGACTTTTATAAATGACGAAATTCGTATTTACGAAAAAACTAGAAATACGAATCATGTGCACCAGTTTAGTTGTCCCATTAAGTTTGGTCACTGTTGTATGAAAGCACTTTCTGCTATTTTCTCGAATTTTCTGTCCCTCAAGATAGCGTACCCTTGCGGAAGGTGTTGCCCTACGAATTTAACGTCCTATTTTTTCAGGAGGGCACATATTAGACTATGTTGCTGAAGTGATGTGCTCAACTTGTGATGTGTATGTAGTAGAAAATGAATTGAAGCACTGACTATGCAAGAATACAGAAAATTGAAGGTATTTTAGGCACTTTTATGCATTATATCCTTCCGCTATGTAAAACGGCCTTTAAATGAAGTAAAGGGGTAGGAACCACCACTTGCAAGCTCTCTTAGCTCAAAATAACAATGGTCATGGTACACAAATTGGAAATAAGTGTAAACGGCCTTCTCGTGAACTTTCATATGAAGGTAGCTTGTACTTGTCGAGAACATCTATAAGGGTCCAGAGGACACGGAAAGGACCGAGCCTAGCGAATAAGTCAATGGAGAAATGATTAGTGGTGCGCATTATATCCTTCCGCTTTGCAAAACGACATTTTAATGAAGTAAAAAGGCAGGGACCACCACCTACAAGCTCTCTTATCTCAAAGTCTCAATGGTTTTGTACACAAATTTGAAATCAATGTAAACGGTTTACTCGCGAACTTTCATATGAGGGGTAGCTTGTACCTGTTGAGGGTCCAGGGGACTCGGAAATGACCAACCTTAGTGAATAGGTCGATGGAAAAATGATTAGTGGTGGGCTACTTCATCTTTGAAAGTAGAGTTGGCGACTTGCAGGATTTGCATGTCGAGGGGGGCATGCAAGGGGAGGATCAGCAATCCGAAGCCCCGACAAAAGTGAAGAGTTACCTAAAGAATTGCAGTTGACCAATGTGCCCTCCAAAAGTGCGAAAACAAGTAAAACCGTTGGGGATAACAAATATTATCGTATCAACTAAAGATCAATGAGAAAAGAGGAAAATTTCCCCGACGAGGGGGTGTCAGTCTCCCCCAATGGGAGAAGGTTTTCCCGACAGCAGTCATGCCTCCCTTTACCCCCACCTAGCTCCACCACCTGGCTCGAAAACTACCTAATTGTTTAAAAACAGTTCTTAAACCCTTCCTTTAAGACTTCAGGTAGTCAGGCTGCATAGGGGACAAAAATAAAGTTAAAGATATCTATGACCTGGGGGAGGAAAGGGGATAGAGGTGCTGTCTGAGATGTAAAACGGTGCTATATAGTCCAAAAGTTCTGAATTTATTGGAGAAAAGTTTTCATTAATTGAGGAGTGTCACACAAACGGATGTCATGTTTAAAATTACAGACAGTGAAAAGTTTTAGTTGTCTGACAAACCTCTTGTAGTTTGTGAAATAAGAAAAGGATTGGCATTTTTATTTACTGCGTGACTCTTTCATTTTCTTTCGAAGTATTAACTGATTAAGGCAGTTAATTCAGTTAATTACAAAACTCAGTTAATTACAACAAAGACACTAGAGACGTAATGAGTATAGTTTCAAAGGATTGCTTTAGCGTTTACATCAATGATTCTTCGTCACATTACTTTTACTTCTAGATACGCGTTTCTAGGGCAGTGGAATGGACTTGAGTAAGCTAACCTACATCACGTGACTCCCAAGTCGGCTTCAGTTTCAAGGCGTAGTCCGCATTGACGTGCGTCCTCCAGTTATATAGCTCAGTGACTGGCACCATTATGACGTCACATGAAGAACCTCTATTAGGCCCACCAATCTACATTAAGATCGGTGATTAGACCTAGGACCAGCCAATGATGTGCATGCTGACGCATGTAGGGGGCGTTAGCATGCACATCACTTGGACCAGCGAGGTACTTGGAGACACACTGCAGTCACGCGAATAACCTCTGAAGACTATATCATTGAGCTATAGAGGTTTTTCACGTGACGTCATCGCGTTTCAGTTTGGCATACTGGCCGTCACTGCTCATACACAAAAGACTGCAGGACCTTAGTTACGATTGTTTTACACTGGGCGCCTGGCCGCCAAAATAGAGGCGGTGACGTCAGTGAAAAACCTTTATAGACCTTACGCACTGACCCCCAAATCGGTTTCAGTTTCGAGGCATATTCCAAATTGACGTGCGTCCTCCTTTTATATAAACCTTGTGCGTATGACGTCACAGAACAGAAAGTGGGCCCTCCGACTGAGGTAAGCACGTATTATTGCAACTTACACCGACTAATACAGACAGCTGATTTGTGTACCGGTGGGATACGTACGTACTGATACATGTGGGGTTCCGAAACCCAGCTGGCCTTTGCTACATGTGCGTCCAGGCTTGCATCATCATTCATTATGCGTAATTCACTCGAGGTCTCTCATCTAGTCACTCTTCTTTCGCAATATAGTCTTTGTCAAGACGTTAGTAAAATTTTCACGTCACAGTCACAATTTCTAAATGAGGGCGCCTGTCAACTAGACTGTAAGTATCGAGTATTTCGTTCTGTTACCAAAGAAGTATCGAACAGAAATTTGAAGATACCGGTAAGTGGAGGGCGTCTTCACAGTAGTTCCCAATGAACATGGTACTGCGTACAATTAATACTACACGGTCTTGAGCAATACTGCTTCCGTTATTGCTCCCGTAAATCGAAA
This sequence comes from Holothuria leucospilota, assembly GCA_029531755.1. Taxonomy (NCBI): domain Eukaryota; kingdom Metazoa; phylum Echinodermata; class Holothuroidea; order Aspidochirotida; family Holothuriidae; genus Holothuria; species Holothuria leucospilota. The sequence goes on from CM055966.1 coordinate 24,544,015, forward strand.
TCTGGCACGGTCTTTTGACCGACCTGTCAATTTCCATAATATGCGCTACATGTCACTGAGTTCGGGTGTGTTGCTTCAGCAGTGCCAGACTTGACTACCTGATTGTTTTTACATATAAAGTTTATGATTTCCCTTTGTAAAGGTGGCATTTGCACCGAAACATAAACTCCGTGAGAGAAATCCTGGTTAATTCAGTAATACGGACCTACAACAAGCAGTAACTTCATGCCCACTGACCATAGGTACACTTCATTTGTACAAGTGACATAATGATCACTGTCCTCTTCAATTTTTCTGCAGCCTCTATGCTGTACTGAAACCCATTTTTCATGCAAAAAGTGTTAAAGAGCGGACCGAGCGAATTCCAGAGAAGTTACTGATACTACAAACTGTTCAAAAACGCATAGCGGTTAGTGCCCGAGGCTCCCCTGCCCCTCCATGGTCTATATTTGTAATCCAGTGTAGTTTGGTCACACTTTTTCCCCCATAGGCAAGTATCCCGAGTGTAAGTAGCAGGGGCAGCTCTAGGACTCACAACGGAGGGTAGGGAGCTTACTCTGTAAGGGCTACGAGCGTCAACTTTGTACGAAGCCTCAGTGGGGGCTGAGTGGGATATTCTGGGGAATTTAAGTTACACACTGGTCAATTGTATTTCCTGACATCTAGCAAACAAAATTAGTATATTCCTACTTTGTATTTCAGGTTTGTAACCTTTTCAAAAAAGAAAGTGATGACGAAACGGGGGAATGAATATTTCCCCACTGTTAAGAGGCGCTCCTTAGGGTTGACTTCTACATTTTCACGCCACACCCCTTGCCTCAAGAGTTCTTGTATCTTTTACACACAAAATTTTACACAAATTTCCAATTTTCATCAATTCGATAACTAAGGGCTGCGTTATAGCTGGTTTCTCCCAGATAGGCCTACATCGAGCTGTTTACATTCCTGCAGTAGCATTATATGTTTGCTCTACCGTCGTAGCAGGTGCCGAATATATAACGCTTCTTTTGCAAGAACAGGCTATTACGAATTACTACTACAGGCGTAGGGATAATACACGTCCTCCGCGCTGGCAAACATTTGCTATGGTAGGTTTGTTTTTTTTTTTTAAATCTGTTTGTAAGGCCATTTGCTTGGAAAAGGCGTATGTAGGTTGCTTCTTTACGGCTCCAACGTACGCAGCACAGTCACTGATACACAATTACAGTTTATAGAACTAGGCAGGGTATAACCGTCGTGGTACTGTTCAGTCGGTCGGCCGGCCCGCTTAATTTTTTCCCACGAGGTTATGGGCAAATCCGATTTTCATCAATTTTGAAAATTGTTTCAAGATAGTGGTTAGGGTTAGTATGTAAAGTTACACTTTCTGGCGACATTTGGCATGTTCTTTCATAACCCGGCATCAGAATTACCAAAAAATGTAGAGAAACTTTCATTTCGGGAGTATGGGGCGTGGCCAATTTCCAAGAAGTTGATTGGTCCATTGACATTATTGACATTATTTAACCTCGTGGGAAACAATTGCGTGGCCGGCCCGCCTCTATGTCGCCAAGAGCAGTATCGTATCCATTTTTGCAACTGTTCAACGTTAGAAAGTATGCTAACGCGCGCAAGCACATCATTAGCTAGGCCTATATTTAGTCTGCTAAACATCTAGGCGCACGAAGCTTAGCTAATGTTTATACGGTGACAACTTGCACGTGCACAGTACAGACTCGCTAACAATGGATGCGCGCGTGTACTTTTATTGCATGGATATGGAGCCAAGACCTAGTCATCTTTGACCCAAGTGATCACGTGGGAGGGGGGTTGGGTTGTTGAATGTTGGTCAAGGGTAGCTTGGATTAGTCTGCATCTGAGCAAGTGATTTTCTGGCTCTTTATTGTGGGGTTTGTTGAACCCCTTGTGAAAACTGAATTTTCAGTGTCAAGTGAAAACACCTATATAAGTAATATAAACATTGCAGACCAGGAGATGTGCAGAATTTCACTAAGTAGAAAATGGCACACTTCTTATCAGGAATAAAATGGGCAAATCGGAGCAGGATACTAACACAAAGAATTACAAGACAATGGTCATCATTACAAATCTTCGACATCACGCTTGTTTACCTCCAATTCACTTTTGATAAAAAAAAATGTGATAAAATCTCGGGAACGTTATATATGGCAATTGATTGGATCTTTCACCCGAATGCTAAGATGAAGTTCCCTCGAACATATAACAAATTAATTTGGGTCTAAACTGTTCTTTTACAGGTGGTTATTTAAAGAAAACGGAAAGCACATTTGGAAAGATCAAAATGTAACAGATAGAGTAAGATGTTTATAGATAAGCTGATATAAACGTAAATAATTAGAGTAGAACTATCAGAAAGTGCGGTGCGTATTCTTGATTCTCACAATTGTAGGTACGTGTGTATAGACCAACTGGTGACATTTCGATTACATGTAAAAAGTGCACTCGTTCATATAAGAACTCAGGACATTTAATCAATCTTCAAGTTTGCACACATGACATTGGCCATCAAATCGTATCTGCAGTGAGATGAAAGTAAGCCAATATGGTGTCTTGGATTCGATTCAGGGAAAATGTTTCTTCCACGAGGACCGAGAAATCTTGTGTATTAAACAAGAACCATAACCACATACGGTAGCGTGTCCTATTTTTGTACTCTATTCATATATTTTTGTACAAAATACATAGTTCTCTGTTACGTATTATAAGATGTTACAGTTTATCGTTGTGCAAATACTCCTGCAAAGTCCTCTCGAATTTCCATATGAAAGGTTATTACAAGTAGTGGAAGTAATCCGACATGATGTTCCATAATTTTGATGCCGACTTGCGAAAAGTCTTGACAGCATTCACTGTGGCTTTTCGAACAAATGGAATATTCACCCATTAAGACGATGCGGGTTTCGGCTTCACCCCTGCAAAGCAAAGACAGAAAACATAAAAGCCAATTCGTTTCACACAGATAATCGAAATCTATATCACCGCCATTTCATTGTCCGCAGTCATCATCATAGTCGTCGTCATCGAGATACTCATCCACATCGTCATCGTCAACGTCATCGTCAACGTCATCGTCATCGTCATCGTCGTCTTTATCCTCAACGTCATCGGTCGTCGCTAGCTTCATTCTCATTGCCATCGCCTTTTATCTATTCCTTTGTTTTCCCTTTCTACTGCACCTAATTCACGGCTGACATTCCTTTAGTTCTTCTGTTATGGTGAGTTTTTGCTCTATGCTCAATATATCGCCATTTTTTTCTGTAATCGTAGCTACGATAATTTAAAGTTTGGCCTTCTTTATAGTTTTCTATATCTTTAACTCTTTTCGTAGCGTTAAGTGGAACAGTTTCATTTCCATGGCTTTTTGCTTTGTTATCAGTTTTCTATCCCCTTAGGTGAGGTTTAAGTCTCTGCTCCACCAGTAATAGCCTAGTACTTAGAATGTAGGCTACTTATTGCATACTTCACTCCTAGGTAATGTAGGTTTGGGGTGTAAGAATTACAACTTTGTACACATGAGCACAGCAAGAGGGCGATGGTTGTATGTACCTTTTTCAGAAACCCTACTCCTGTTCCCTAATTGTTTTATTATACTTTATTTTCTGACGAAAAGGTGATATTTTCTTTATGGATCTTTGTCCACCTTTTATATAGTGCCGATAATATCACAATCTCTCTGTTTTTACATTCCTTTTTTATCTACATAAAGCTACTATTTACATGTACTGTTTGTTATCTGAAATGAATTACCACGATATTGACAACCTCAATAACACTTTCGAGTCCTGGAAGAGCAGTGCGTATCAAAGAAGCAGACCGCCCCTCCCCTGGACTTATTTTTCTTATATTGATATCACCAATGTGTTGCAGATGGATAACACCTGTTTGTAAAATGAAGTCAAAAATCACTAAAACGTCTCCAAAATATTATAGGTGCTCTTGACGCTCACCTAACCAGGGTGAATTAATGCCCCTCTATTTCTTGTAATAGAAATGTCGCCTGTCGTAAGAGGCGACTAAAGGGAAGGACTTGAACTGTATTTCAACTTAGCTTGACACTATACAACACATTTGTGTTGGTGTGTCGTTAAATTTCATCTAACTAACTAACGCTATTTCTTGTAGGACAGCTTGAGTTCAATAATTGTTCCAGATCACCCTGCAACGCCTACCACCATCCATCCTCCCCACCATATGCCTACTGCGTCATTTAATCGGTGGCAGCCCCCTAACTAAACGTACTGGTTGTTATTGAGTCCAAGTCAGGCTGTAATATAAAAAGATAGTCAAATTGTGATCTTGTAGACACTTTAACCATACTCTACGTAAATATAACCAGAAAACCCAAAAGCTTATATTAGTTATTCCTTGCCGAAAAAATGCTTTGTTGCACTGAGGTTTATACCTCAAAGTTATCATTCTGGCTATATCATGGTTTACGATGTTTTCACAGGTTGGCTTCTGGTGACCTCACATGACCGATGATCTCTGCCAGAAACAAAGGGGTTCTTGTAAACAACATGGACCGTCCACATGCTACGTATAGGATCCCTCACAGTTACATATGAAGTTTTCACAGTTTGGCCTCTTTAGACTTTAAATGACTTTTGACGACTACGAAAAAAATGACCTATTGGTCGCAATATGAGAGCATCCACATGCCAACTTCGGGATCTATCAAGATTATTCTTTATGGGATATCTTGTTAACAAGGCTTTTACCAGAAGACCTCTAGGCACTGAAATGAACTTTGACCTCCACCTAAACAAACTGGTTCTCGTAATCAGTGTGGGACATTCACATGATAAGGATGAGATATCTTACCCTTATTGAAATATCATGTTTGCAAGAATTTAGAAGGTTTTTAAGCTTCACGGTGACCTCACATGACCTTTAGAACTGACAAAAACATCTGGCTATAACGCATCTACATTCCAAGTATGAAAAGCATTCATGATTCCCACCTTGAGCTATCGTGTTTACGAGGTTTTCAGCTTTTGATCCCCAGTGACCTCAAATGACCTCGGACCTCCTACGAAAACAATAGGGTTTTCTGCTCTCAATATGGCACATTTAATTTTCAAGTGTGAAAAGTATCCATCATACCAACCTTGAGATATCGTGCTAAGTGTCACAAATATATACACACACAAACAGACATACATCCACACATACATCCACACATACAGACACACATTCGAAAGGGTGATTGCATAGATTCCTTTCGCCTTCGGCAAAGAATCAAAACTTGAACGTATTTGCACTATAACGGGGTAGACAGTGTAAAGAAGTTTTGTATTTAACAGTATCGCTTTAATTAGCTTGATGAGTCTTAAATTGTTTTCCTGACCAGAGTAAACAGTGTTTTCGTTGGGTGTAAAGAAGCGTTTGAGCCCTCCATTACAAAATGTTTAATAAACGGTTGCTGAAGCAAATTGGCGTTTCTAAACACTTCAAATGTTAGAAATGACTTCAAGTCATTTGTACCCCCTGCCCAAGATAAACAGATATTTTCGTCCTTGCAGACTGGTTTCCCTTAAATGAAGAAAATGGCATTTTCTAAATATGACATCACACAGACAAAATATGGAATGCTGTAATGCAGGTCTCTGCATTCATTGACGAATTGAGCTACAGATTGTCAACCAAGAAACTTTAGTATAATACAGGGGTGATGAGTTCCTCTTGAGGAGATATCCCTCGCCTCATTTTTGCTGGGTTTTAAAAAGTTATGTAAAGTGATTATTTTCAGGCGGTGGTATCATGCTACGGAGCATTACCTCTTTCAAGTAGTTATAATATGAAAAAAACTTTTTGTCAGAGGAACATAAACATAGCAGACTACTTTTTGTTCCCTTATTTACAAGTTCTTGTATTTCCTTGTATATATTTATACACACAGACACTCGCACACACACACACACATATATATATATGTATATATATATGTGTGTGTATATATATATATATATATATACAGGGGCGGCGCCAGGGTATTTTGAAAGGGGTGGCAAACGTGGGGTGAGTAATCGCCGTCCTGCGAGAGGGGTCGAAGGGGAGAAGGATACCCCTCCTTTTTGAGAAAATTTTGTTAATTTAAGGTTGCTTGGATGCCAAATGGTGCTTTCATTTGTTATATTTTTGTACTGTCACCCCACCCCCACAAAAGTATGCCTTAAAAACGTTATTTAGACGATTTTATTTTTTGAGCTAAAAGCCATAGGGGCGGCAAATGCCTGCCCTGCCACCCCTGTGGCGCCGCCTCTGTATATATATATATATATATAATGATAATGATGATAGAAGTCCACGTATGCTCATTTATTATGCTCCCTTATTCATCAAGTATTAAGAAAACTCCAGATGGGTATCCCAAAAGAATATCACAGGATAGAAACAAAAATGGACAAAAGAAGAGCACGTTTTTTAAATAGTCATATATTTCGGCCCCTCCTGGGGTCTTCCTTAGTGACTGATTGCAACAGTTGGCACAGTCAGAACTGTTCATTGTGTCCGGTTAACCCTTATCCGCTTGAATGATTTTTTTTTTTTTTTTGTGGGCTGTGATGCCGCTGTTGGGAGATGATTTCAGATCTCTTATTCAGGAACAAGCTTTTCGGCTTGACAAAGATTGCAAAAGCCAAAAACGTTCATGTGGGTCTTTGACAGTGCCAGTATGCACCAACGTATGGAGAAATCACGTCTGTTCCGCTTGAGACACCAGACTTGTTTGGAGGGCTCTGTTTTCTTTTTGCAGCGTTGTAACGAGTCACCCTTAGGTCGAGTCACAAGTCAAGTCATTCGTCACATTGCTCAAGTCAAGTCAAGTCAAGCACATTTTCAAGTCAAGTCAAGTTAGGCCAAGACAAAAGCCAAGTCAAGTAAAGTCAGACATTTTGGTCGAGTCAACTCGAGTCAGTCGCTGGTGTCTACAAGTCAACGCAAGTTGCACTGTCTCTTCATCATACGTCAGTGTAAGATTTTGGAAGGAAAGCTATGACAGAAACTTAGGACGTTAGGTCCTAATAGCTTTGCTGTAAGAAGAAAATCACTTTCGACTGGCACTGTGCTGGTTGAAGACCCTGGATTTTCAATGGGTCGTTGTGAGAACCGTGTATAGGGAGCTATCGGCGAGTTGCTATACACGTGCCTTTACTGAGGACTAAACCTGTCCCATCAGGCTTTGCACAATCATATTTAGGCCCTTATCCGGAAATTCTGATATAGGGGGCACTGGTACCGTATACTGGGAACCGAAGAAGATTATGTTGGTAGTCAGGAATGCCACCTTGTGATAACAGTTTGCGGGAACCACAGGAGATGACATCTCAAGCCTACCACAGATAGCTTAAACGTATCGGTATCATGTGGTTACATGTGCCCTCGAAGCTGGCAAAAATGAGCTCTTCTGGTGGGAACTTTCCCTTTCTTTTGCAATACAGAGATGTGGAAAGTCTCCAAAAGTGAAGGGAACAAGGCCGATGACGCTTTTTCAGCTCGGCAAGCGCAGGTGAAGAATTGACTACTTTGCAAGCGACCAGCGACTGCCACAAGGCAGGCTGGGTCGTGGTCCAGTATGATTTTGATAACATCCAGAGGGAAATTCCCCGAATGTTCGCAGAATTAACAAAATGGGAACACTAGTATGGAGCTTTGAGTATAGGACTTTGAATGACAGCAGGGAGTTGTTAAAAAGGAGATCTAACTTTCTATAGACTCTTTGAAGCAATGTTTGTTTCAAATAGTAATCTTTCTTTTCAAATTCTTATCTCGATGTTCAGGTCAACTAGGATCAATGATGCATTGTCAAAATGACAATGAGAAGACACCCCCTTACGTTGGACTCGTTAACTTTTCGAGTCGTTGCCAGCCGTCATGTAAAAGCGTGAAATTTTTACCTTTCGTCGTTACTCGTCACATTTTAATATCACGTCATTTAAAGTGCTAAGAATTTTGTTACAACTCTTTTTGAATATATTTCTTAATAATAAAAAATCCTAAAAACTGAGAGAAATGTATAGGATTGAACAATGTTTCACCAGATCACGTATCAAAAGAGTGAGGGCACAATGAAGTAGCCAACATTTAGGCCTTTTCAAACTTTTGTTGCCAGTCGTTTTACTAAAAATCCTGATTACAGTCTGGTGATTGGAGGAAGCAAACCTCACTTCAAAGCATGAATAAACAACGACCTTTGTCTTGGGATTAAGTGGAAAAGTGAGGAGATCGTCATTAATAGGGTTTTGTCAAGGGGGACTTGACAATAGGAATAAAAAGACCTATCAATCATATGGCCGTGTCTGAAAAAAATTAAATCGCTTTTAAGTACATATTGTCTGAAAAATTTGGTCCAGGAAGTTGTTAAGGATGGAGTTCAAGCATCTAATACATCAAACAATACGCACTTGAGAATTATTAAATCCTTTTTGTTAGGGGAGACGTTTACTAACAGGTCCTTTAGTTCCTCTTCTAGATTTGTTTGACCTAACCTTCCTTATCAGAGTTTGCTCCTTTGATGCTAAGATAATCATCACACAAAGATTTGATGAAGACAATGCTTTGAAGTATTCTGCGCTTCACCAACAGGTGTTTAACCTTTGTCATCTTTCTGATATAAACGACTGTAACTGCACTTCTAAGTGTTCCAATTTCTTAATTATTCTAAGGAAGTAAAGTAGTATCCCTTTTCGGTGAAACCGGCAAGCCTACCTTTTGTCTACAAAAGTTAAAAAAAGTTCCGCATTGTTCCTAAAATCAAGAATCATGGGTCCATGTTCAGTAAATTATTTGAAGTTTTACTGAACTCTTTTGAAATGTGTAAACTGGCGTAAAAAGATGAAATAATTTTTGTTTTCATTGACGACTGGCAATACTATAGTAATGGATAAAATCGTCCGAAAACTGTTTGAGGTGCAGCAGACGACAACAACCATTGTCGTCACATCCTGTAATCCCTCACAAGGGGGAAAGAATTTGAAAGAGCAAGACAATTGGGAACGGGCTTATTGTGTCGGCAAACCACACAGTTTCAAAGGAGGGAGAAGAGTTTGTACTCCATCCGTAACACCTCCTTGTTTGGTCGTTGTATCTCCTTCCTAACACCTCCCTGATGACAACGAGAGCACGCCAAGCTGTTCACAGTTTGCCATTCAGATGGTGATTATCGTATTTTTACTTTGAAAGAAATTTTTCGTAAAGACAAAAAGTAAATTTTTGAATAAATTTGTGGTACGAGTAAAGTTAGCTTCAAATGCATGAAGTCATCACATCACTCGTATTACCGTACTCAAGGTATTAGATTGCTACATGAAAACCTCTTGATGCCCGACATCTATCTATGAGCCTTCACCTACTGTAGCTTTGGCTGGAATAGTTCACTGGAATTTTGTGCTAATAATGTTCATAAGTAATACAAACTTCGATTGTGAGAATTGCACGCAAAATTTTTCAGGAAAATTATCTGCATGGTAAAAGCTGCTTTGCAGATCCAGCAAGGAATAGTGAAAGAATATGCCCAACGAGGGGACCAAGCTCCCCTTAGAGTCGAGCAACCCGAAACCCCCAGCGACGTAGCCAAGAATTTGCAGGGGGAGCACATTTGTGACTGATGTGAGTAGTGGTCTAAGGGAAGGGGGTTCCCTCCAATTTTTGAACAACTGAAGGTCCTTAGCTGCAATCTTGTCCAATGTTTTGCCAATTTCATCATTATCATATATCATATTATCAGCAGATTGTTCCCTGTTTGAATTAAGAACATGTTCAAACAAATTCAAACAGGAAAATATCTGCTTGGTAGTATGATATTACATGATAATTATGAAACTGGAAAAATATTGCACATTTCACATGTTCTTTTGTCTTTGAAATTCCCTGACTAAGGAAGACTAGTGTCACCATCTGGACAAGTTGCGGGACAAGATGACAAGCAAAAACCACCCAAATGTCAATTTGAGAACGACTCATATTCCTCCAAAAGAGTGGAATTTTAAGCTTTTGCTTGTATCATGTTATAACATGATCGGGTACTATTCCCTAAAATATTCAACAGTTCACCGACTTGGTATCCCGGCCCACTTCACGCTGGAAAAGCTCATTTGCCCCATAGCCTACTTCATACCTGTCCGCTTCATGACCCTTCCACCTCCGACCCAGTATTCAGTAAATAATTCAAATATCTGATTAAATCTCCTGTAGATGATGTTGACGTAAGTTGTACCACTGGCACTCACTCGGTTAGACAGCCAAAAGTGCAGCCAGATGTGCAGTGGCCTAAAAAATACTGTTATCGCAGTGTGATAGTAGTATAATAATTATTCAGAGGAAGCGCGTATCACGTACGACTGCTATACGCGCGCTAGCTTAGCTCCATATACAACGAATCATACGAACATGTGTGTTGTGATCCTTTCTAGTTAGGGTGACGCATTATGTAAAGTAGCTCAGTCAGGAGGCCTGAATATGTTACTACGATTATGATCGAGTTAACAGAGCTGACGAGCCAAAAGAGCACTGACAAAATACACTGCAAAAACATCACAGTTTTAACATTTTTTCGACACTGAAAGGGGGTAAAAGTCGCTCCTTCTGCTCCCCTTGGCTACGTCCCTGGAGTGGAGACCCCCTTCCCCAAAGCGACGGTTTGCCGAAAGGATGCCGAACGCAAAAGTATGGGCGCGCTAAAGATTTAGGTTTTGTTGTAGAGAGAATGAAAGTATTTGGTCTTTGTTAAGGAAAGTTAGAAAATTTTGGTTTCTGTGGAAGAAGCTTCCCCCTCCTCATCCCAGACAGTTTCAATTCTCCCAACTAACTTTCTCCTAGCCCCTCCCAAAACTGTCTTGTGCAGACACAAACCTAGTACTGCACATTGGTAAAGGTCATATTCTGGATGTCAGTGAAGGCCATAATATGTAATCAGAACACCGCCATTGTGAATGCTGTAAAATGTAAGAAACTCTGCATCTTTTGACTTTGATGTCAACCTAGACTTGTTTTCTCCCAACCAAAATGTACTTGGGGTGATGAAGAGCAAAACTAAGACCTCAAGCGACTGGTCTCAGGGGAGTCCTCCCTTCCATAACCCCTGAACTCAGCATTGAGACAGTTTACCTGTCTTACAAATATGTTCACCATGATGTTGAGTCTAAATTAAGAATATTCCAAATGGTAAAATAGAGGACAGAACTTCTGATCGATTCAGTTTTGTGGTACTCCATAACTACGCCTATACACGGCAGAATAATAGTCTACTTACGGGACCTCTACTTATGAAGCCAACATATCTAAAACAAGTGTTAAAGCAGAATGTAACTGAATAGTCATGGGGGCCACCATTTAAAGGAAGACAAATTTTATTTTCGATCAATTTCCCGTGGGCATAGTGGTTCGCATGGGGGTCCACACATGGCCCCAGTGCTCCCTCCTGACTATGAGTCTGGCAATATTATTTGAATACTTCTTTATCCAGAGGCAATAAAATTATTTTAGAGATAAAATGAACAGACTCACATTTAATTTCTTCATTTGAAATATCTACACAGGGATAAAAACTCGTAAAACGAGAAGTCCCTGAGATCAGACCAAGATTCATTCAGATGGCAACCATGTTTGTGCAACATGTTGATTTTCGATCGAAACCACTGAGATTGGTGATCGTAATGGCCCATGCCTGCCATGTTGTGTACATATATAGTCTGATATGACATGCTTGCGAACTGCCCCGCGCGGCCCGTTTGTTGTCAAGTGACAGCAATACATTCAGTGCTGGTATTGATTACACACGCGCTGTGTGACGCGGCCGCATCTACCTCGCGATATGCACGTGCAAAGTCTAGCGTACGTTTACAATAGACGAGTTGGGAAATGTTTCCACGCAATGCAATATGGGAATGGGTCAAAGGTGAAGTGTACCACGCTTACAGTGTCCCAGCGCGGGTGTTGCATGCTGAGCACGCAGAGCTACATACATTACCGTTGTCATGGTACACTTGACCTTGTGACCTGACGGGAAGTACCGAATTTCCCAACTCGTCTATTACAAACATCAGAGTCGCGTCAAATGGCTCTAGTCGCAGCAGGAGAATCAAGTCATTTTCCCTGACTCGAGTCTTCAGTTGGACTTGAGTCATGCTATGCTTGAGTCTGAGTCAATTCAAGTCATTTTAGGTGGTGACTCGAGTCAAGCCATTTAGTGTTACAGACTCGAGTCAAGTCATTTTTGCCGGTGACCAAGTCCACCAGATCCTCATGGCTTGTACAGTTTACTGATCTGTGTTATAGTTTCTTAGCATGTGCTACAGAAGCTGTTAATGGTGAGATACGATTGAGTGATTTACACGTAAATAGTGAATTTTAGACAGTTATTACTGTACATGCTATAAGAATTGCCTGCCAAGTCAAGTCAAATATGCGACTCGAGTCGACTCGAAATCGAATCAGTGGCTTGACTTGTTACAAAACTGCCTTTTGTGACGTGGTAGGTTGCAAGATTTCTTGTGGTTATTGGACTTATTGAAGGGTCCGATAGACATTCCCATGCATAAGTTACCTTTTTGCCTAGTAACTTCGGCCTTGTAAACGATGGCTAGTGTAAGACATTTCCCGTCAAGAAGACAAAAATATCTTAACCCTGCAATTGCAGCCATAATTTGGGATCGGCTAGGCTCTCCTAGAGAGCACCCTGGAGTTATTTGGACAGTATTTGAGCTCAGTTGATCGTGTTCTACCACACAGGCCTCAATAGCTCAGTGCCGAGCATCCGCTCGGTATGCGGAGGGTCGCTGGTTCGAATCCTGCTTGAGGCTAAAATTTTCCATTCATTTATTAAAATCCTCTTTCAGTATAGGGAAAGTGCCAGTGTTGGAGGTAATTGGCCTATGGTTTCTATGCGCCTATTTAATATAGTGTTGATTCAGCTTATATGTATGTGTGTATGTATGTACCTACGTGCGTGCATATGTATGTATGTATGTATGTATGTATGTATGTATGTATATATATATATATATATATATAAACAAACTAAAGACAGAGCACTATCTGCTTATACCCATTACAAAATATTGATCAAATTAAATGTCTGGTAGCTTGGTGAATAATTTATTCTACTTCACAGTTTCCGGTTAGTGGGCAGCAGCTGGGGTCCTTGCAATTTCAGTCAATGGGTGTGTTGTTCTTGGTAGCGTAGGCAAGTTAAGACTTGATGTGAGCGCTTATAATTTGCTGAAGGTTGGCCATGCAGCCATAGCTGATTTTGATGTCCCCTTTGAAAATTTTGTGGAGCGCGTAGCCCTTGGGGAATCCTTTATTGGAAACTGTAGGAAAGGACGTCCAACATTGGTAGATACGCTTCCACTAAAGAGTGGGTTCAACCAGATAATGTTCCGTTATATATAATATATATATATATATATATATATATATATATATATATATATATATATATATATATATATATAACGCTAATTCCCACCTTAAGGGGAAATTGTTATATCTGCTTGTACATAGGGCGAAAAAAGGATAATAAAATACATAAGAAATAAATTCGCCCTAACGTCTAAACATATAATTAACGTTATTTCAATGGGCAGCCATCCGTTCGTGTTTACAGCTAGGTGTCCGTAAATTTGACAACTTTGAAGTAATGGCATCTAGTTTGTAAATCTAAGAGGGCGCCCTTGTAAGTTTACGTATTCCTATAGAAAAAGTGTGTGGAAACGTTAAGGCGAAACTTATATGTCACCCGAAAAATTTTTTCCCCTTAAGGTCGACTTTTCAACAACAACTTTCCCCCTAAGTGCCGAATTAGTGAAATATATATATATATATATACATACATATATATATAAGCGTTTTTATATCGTTAATAAGTGTTAATAAGCGATAATACAGTTGACTGATTCATATATATTTTACTGCATTTAAATGGTTCTAAAGCATGAAGATATGTAACTGTATGGTCGGTACCTGTCAACACAAATGTTGCCAATTTTGATCTCCCTGCTGCCTCCAGAGCTTCAGCGAGGGCAGTCCTAGTAGCGTTTGCAGCTTCCCTCTGGTCCCAACGAACGAACATCTGATATTTAACTTCAGTTTCTGAATGGCGTCCATAGTCGGAGCGGAGGTTGTAAATATCAGCATCGGATATATTCAGACCACGAGCCACAATCAGCCACTCTTCTTTCAACTCTTGAGCTAAGTACTGAAAAGGAATACTTAAGTACTCATTATCTCATCCCCCCTACATGAAATGTATAGGAAGATGAGATATTGTACTATACCTAACATCAGAAATGTGAAGCTCTACGTGTGTATGTGCCATCTGGGTGCACCCGCAGTGTGTAACGTGTGCTGTGGGCATGGGTGCACTCACCACCATGTCCTTGGCGGGACACTGGGCGGCTCGCCGCTCACGCGGCTCGCACGGCTCGCACGTCTTTCCTAGCTCACGCGCGGCTCGAAACTGCGTTACTGCGAGTAGCTACCCGGAAATTCGGCCACCGCAACGAGAAGTCAAGCGCGGCTGCACGTGCTTGCACGGCACCACAGCCCGCCCTCAAGCGGCCACGTCTGATCGCCGAGATCTCTGGCAGCTCCGCCGCTGGGCACTGTTCCAGTCTTTTCCCTACCGGGACATTTCTCGTATCCCGGTAAGGAAGCAAGGGTGCATGCGTATGGGTGTGTGTGTATGTGTATGTGTGTGTGCGTGTGCACAAAAAGTGTATCGCTTAACCGTAAGCCCAATCAAGTTAAAACTTGGTGAGTAGGTACCTGACCATTAAAACTTGTGCAAGGGTAATTGATGACGTCTTGGGTCAAAGGTCAAATGACCTAAAACTGGTTTTTTTTTGCCATTTTTTGCTCCTCAATATGCCAGTATGCTATAAAAAGTTATAAAACCACACCATATGTTACGACTGATAAGGAAATTATTAAAATAGTGCCCTATGGCTTCTAAGGGTGGGTCAAAGGCGTCAAACTTGGTGTGTCGCGAAATCCTCCTAAAACCGTACGTCCAAATAAGTTCAAACTTAAAGGGTAGGTGCCTGACCATGAAAACCTGGACATGCGTAATTGATGACGTCATAGTCAAGGGTCAGAAGTCAAAGCTGCTAAAATGTTTTTGTCATTATTTGCCTATCAGAACGTTAGGCAAAGTAATAAAACCACATGGTATGTTAAGACTGGTAAGATGATTTTCAAAATAGTGCTTTTAGGTTGATAAGGGTGGGATCAAAGGTCGAAATGTAGGTCAAAGGTCAAATTTGCCTCAATTTTGCGAAAAAGTGTGTCGTGAACGCCTCATAAACCGTAAGTCCAAAGAAGTTTAAATTTGGTGGGAAGGTACCTGACCATGTAAACCTGTGCATGCGTAATAGATGACGTCAAAGTTCAAAGCTCAAAGGTCAGAGGTCAAAGGTTAAATTAGCTAAAAATTATTATTTTTTTTTTTTTGCCTTTAAATATTTGCCTATCACTACGTAAGAAAATGTCATTAAACCACATGATATGTTGAGACCGATAAAACGAAAATTTCAGCTGTGCCTTATGTTTGTTAAGGTGCGAGGTCAAAGATCAGATTGTAGGTAAAAGGTCAACTTTGCCAAAATTCTGCGAAGTCTCTCATCAACTCCTACTACATATATCTGATCATTTTAAAGTTGAAGGATAGGTACGAGACCATGAAAACTTTTACATGCGTAGTGGTCAAAATCAAGAGGTCAAAGTTTAAACGATCTGAAATTGCTTTTTACACATTATTTGCATATCAGCATGTTAGAAGAGATCTTAAAGCCACATGATATGTAGAGAGTAATGAGACACTATATTTTAAATAGTACATTCTAGTCGCTTAAGTTCGAGATCGAAGTTTAAATGACCTTTAGTCATTATTTACTTATCAGTATGTTGGGAAATTTCTTTAACCACAAGGTATGAAGAGAATATGGGAGAGATGATATTTTTGCAACTCCATGGATAGCCTTCTTGTTCAAGTTGCAGCTAATGAACGTACAGATGCATCCGAATTGCAGCCACGTGCATAGGAAGAGAAGAAGGGACCTGGCTGGGGGACTGAAGACCCCATTAAAAAAATGTGGTGGGCGGAGGTACCTTCCGCCCTCACTATTCATGCATGCATGCATGCATTGTATGTATGTATGGGTGTATGTATGTATGTGTGCGTGTATGCATGTATGTCTGTGTGCATGTATGTGACGCGAAATTTATGTACGTACAAGCAAACGCATAGTAGGAAAGGTCTGCTGTACTTGATATTTGGCAGGTATGTTGACCTGAATGTAAAGTTGTGCCCTATTGCTTTTGGCACCAATATCATGCACAGTAATGAGTGGGCGGAGCTAAACGTAAAAATCTTAAAATGGCAATAAATGGCAATATCTCTCTATCAGGATGGCTGGTAAGTAAAGGTGAACCGGAACTGGGTTCCAGCTGGGACCCAAATTATCGAAGTCTGGTTCCGTCCGGAACTTTGTACTTTGCTCCAAGTCAGTTGCTTTCAGACTTTGAATGAATTTCAAAAAATCAATTATCTCCAATGACAACACAAGTGTGTGCAGTGCTCAATAAAACTGGTTTGATGAGTCCCCACCCCACCCCACCCCCATCTTATCAATGTTAGCATTATTTGTAAACTTTGGGGTTTCAACTTTTTCCTCTCGCTGTAGGAAAATATTGTTCTTGAAGTTTGAGTTAGGAGTCACAACGTGCCATGGGCAATCGGGCAACTGCTAATATCAAGCCATTAGTCAGAAACATGCAATCAAATTATTACCAATCAGCGTGAGAAAATGACATTCATACTGTATTTGCTTCAAGAGAATCATGCACAGGTACTCAACACTGCACAGTGGCGGATCCAGGATTTGGCAGAAGGGGGGCCCAGGTCATAGTGGTTTGTATAAAAGTCTGATCTGGGAGAGGGATATAAGGAGGAAGAGGTGCACCAGGGGTGGTGCCAGGGGTATTTTGATAGGGGATAAAGTATGTGATGAGTGATCGCCGTCCTGGGGGAGGGGTCTAAGGGGAGGGGGTGCCCCCTCCCCTTTGAAAAAATTTTTGTTAATTTAAGATTGTTTAGATGCAAAATGGTGATGTCTTTAGTATATTTTTGAAACCGATCATATATGGCTGGAAAATACTCATAATTTAGTGAAATTTAAATTTTGGTTGGGTGAAACATGCTTCTCCGGGGAGGGGTTTAAGGAGAGGGGTGTCTCCTACCCTTTGAGAAAATTTTTGTTAATTTAAGACATTGCTTAGATGCAAAATGGTGATGTCTTCAGTATATTTTTGAAACTCATCATATATGGCTGGAAAATACTCATAATTTAGTGAAATTTAAATTTTGGTTGGATGAAAGAGGAGAATAGTCTTTGTTGTCCACATATTAGGATGGCAGTTTCCCGAATTGAAGTCTTCTTTTCCCTTATATTACCCTAAATTCTAAGTACATTTCATTAAAGTAAATTACAAAGCTTAAAGAAGACGCTAATGTTGCAGCAAGTTAAAGTTAAAAGCCTGAGGTTGTTGAAAATATTCTTCTAAATATTAAAGAATTCTGAAATTCCTTTGAAAGTAGAAGCAGTGTTCCCAATGCTGTGGGCCGGGCCGGTAATAGACTGAAGTTAGCAATCCAATACAGGGCTCATGGTAACCCCTTGCAATACCCGGAAAAAGTTACTGTGACCAATATAAGCCAAAATGTTATCAGCCGGAGGTCAGTAACAGAATTATTAACCTAAGACTTATTTTCTGAGGTAGAAATTAAATAATGAAAAAATTTGGATTTCACTCTGACGCATCACAAAGGCTTATTTAATTGGAAGAGGGCCTAGTCATTTGTTTTATGAAGTTGAAAAAAAAAAACTTCAAAAATTTTTGGAAGGGGGGCTCGGGCCCCCTGCCCCCCCCTAAATCCGCCCTTGCTGCATGGTTCATTTCCTTCACTATATATCACACTTACTCTTTTCAAACTTTTGGTTTTTGGCTTGAACCATCCTTTCAAGTTAGCATCCCACTCTGTAGGCCTTAGTAATGTAGCCTCATCTGTTTCATATTTCAATTACTTTTACTGCAAAAGTAGATACATCCAAAATACTAGTTCCAGTCGGAACTATGCTAAACTCAAAGTGCTAATAAAACAGTTTTTAATTTCAATCAAATCTACTCGTTTTTCTTCAAATCTAAAGTGGTCTCTAAAGCATGAAATGCAAAGTGAGCATGAATAGATGCAACTTACAAGTTCTAAAAAGCGTCATTTTCCGATCTGAGAGGTATTTTGACCAAAAACTTTCTTAAAAGGCCTACTCTACAGCTACGCACCAACCGATGGTGGCTCCCGCAGTGGCGTACTAAGAGGGAGCAGCCCACGCCGTTTACCAGGTTTGTAGGGGTGCCATTCCCCAGCCGAAAAATTCGGTAAATAAGTAAAATTTCTAATCATATAATCAGTTCAAGTTTTACCAAAGATAAGTATATTTTCGATCTAGGAAACTAAACATATAATAAGTTCAACTCTTCACCAAGCTGTACCAAAGATAGCACCAATTTGCATCTATAAGCCACCTCATGTAGACAATTTCTCAAAGAGTAGGGGTGTCGTGCCCTCCTCTTAAACAGCACCTCTTGCCTTACGCCAGGCAAGAAATAAGAAAAAAATCACTAAATAATGACAATTTGTAAAGGTATAATCAGTTCAAAGACTTGCCAAAGAAAGCACCCTTTTACACTTATTAAAGCCGGGCCTTTCATGTCACTATCTCCCTTCAGCCTCCTTCAGGATAGCTTTCATGCAGAGGTGAAAAAGGAAGGGTCCGTACGGGTGTCAACTGTCTATAGGCACGCCACTAGTGCTCCATTAGATAGTGTCATGAATTACCCTCTAGAGATATCGCCCAGGCTACGGCCTGTATGATATCAATATAATAATTTATTATTCATACAGAATATGTATAAATTAATTGTAACAATCTGCAAAAAGTATATGCATTGCTAGGGGTAGAAGAGAATACAATGACGAACCAACCCTATTCGACTTTAAATGGGGCTCATCCTAACCACCCGACACCCTCCCCGCCGGGCTGAAGCATCTGCAAAGGTGCGCAAGAGGCGTGCCAAAAAAGCATGTTTAAGACATTGTAATGTTTTACTTCGATTCAAATTGCAACAATTAATGTCCTTTGAATTAAAGTTCCTTCTTTATCTCTCTTGTCTCAAATTCCTTTTCTTAACTTTGGAAACCGGCTTGAAATTGCTTGGATACCCCCTCTGATTTTCACTGGGGGTGTCAAAACTCCTCACCCAGCAGTTAGTACGCCCCTGGGTAGACTCTAGAAAACCCTGTAAAGTAGGTTTCTGTGTGACTGTGGGGGGAGTACGAATATTGTACGCTCACTTTTAAGCTGTTATCGACCACATACAAAAATACCGGGCACAAATTGGCCGTATATAGCTTCAAGAGGTTGGTTAACTCGCGAAACTCTGGAACAAACCCTTAGTGTGATAATGAATACAAGTATAGTACGTGGGTACTACCTGACTACGGGTTGAATTGGACACCATGACGACTTTAAGTTGTCGTCCCAAGCTCTAATGGATTTCTACCACTCTTTGTGACGTAAATTAATTGCTGATCTCCATCTCTAACATAACACACTATTACAGTGCTAGCTGCCATGACATCACTGAGTGGTGCAAGGATTTACCCGGGGCCAAGCTCCCCGACGGGAAGCCATCAACCGGAATCCCCGACAACAGCGACTGGTCGCACAGACGACATAGCAGAGTTTCGGAACGCCCCTGCACCAAAAACGTTTTGGGGTTTTTCTTGTAAAACAGTTAAAACTTGGGGTTTTCATCGAGGGAAATTTGGGTTTTTTATGGAAGAATATGTCCTCGTTGAGAGCACAAAACACTGTCACGGCGACTGGTCGTAGTCAGGGATTATATACTTTATCATACTCAGGGTTATTGACGAGACAGGAAAATTTGCCCTACGGGGGGACCATTTTCCTCGACTAAATGTCAAACCCCTATCCCCTCCCACCTGACTACACCCTTTGTATGATATTGAGGTTACGAGTGCCAGATTTGCCTGCCATTTTAATGCCAAAATTCTCTCTTTCAAATTTTCAATCTCGCTTAAATGCTGACAGTGTATCATCAATAAAACACTGCGCCATTAAACAGTAAAAAGTTCCAGTTGGAACAGTTATTAGTTATTACCGGTAACTCTAAGTTCTTACATTTTCATTGCATTATTTTATGGTGTGACTGATGTGAATATCATTTAAAAAAGGGTAGTGTAGGCCTAATGGGCTAAACACGCATGTATTACATCGTGACGTATTTATAGCAAGGTCATCCAAATCAACGCAATGGTTATGAGCATTGCGGTTGCTGCACCTGCAGTATACCCCCATTAAAATGAATGAATGAATGAATGAATGAATGAATGAATGAATGAATGAATGAATGAATGAATGGCTGGCTGGCTGTGGATGGATGGATGGATGGATGGATGGATGGATGAATGGATGGATGGATGGATAAAAAACATATTTTAATCTCCTATCATTTCTATAGCAGGTATTGTGGATTTATTCAAATGTGACCAGCTTTAAGTCAAGGCATTTTTGTTCTTTCTTCAAGCATTACTTTGCTAAGATTATTTCATCCCACAATCCACACCGTTCTGAGTTCTCACTTACTGTGTTGTGTCGTATGTATATACAGTTCATTGTATGGCTTTTTGTCACGATAAGGAATTTTTATGTGCTAAGAAGAAAGCGAAACCTTTGAATATGTCAAATTATTCCTTTCCTGGTGCAAAGTTTATGCATACAGAAAACATTTCTAAAACATTACCTACCTGGAAATCCGAAACTGATAGAGGGGTGTTTAGCACATCCCGTGAAGAACTTGAAGCTTCCGCCATTTCTTTTGAACTACCGTATTTTAGCCTATTAATGCAAAAAAGAGGGATATTAACACTCTCAAAGAAGATACCACAAATTGTAACATTCTTTGAAAGTGAATCATCAGGTTATCTGGTACTTCGGCTACTACTTTTGTGAACGGCGCACCGCTCATTTAATTATGTGGTCATCCTAGACACTCATTTCGTATGCATTGAAACCTTAATTGGCACACTCGTTTAAGGAAAGCATAGGTTTTCGTAGTGTAATCCGAAACATGAGGAATTGTCGGTACTCCGTTTAAATCCCGTAATTCACCACCAATATATAAACAAGTAATAGCCAAAGAAAGAAAGATTCTTTAGAGAAGATGAGACATGTTTACAAGAAAAAAAGCAACCTTTTAAGAAATGCATGAGCTGCTTTACTGAATGTGTTCAAGAAATGGTATAATGTCCTTCCAGTGCCGTTTTTGAAACACTAACGAGGGAGCCACTCAGCTCATTTGTCCCTCTCCCCCACCACCCCACCCAGGTTCCTCTTTGGCATGTAATCACTAGTGATAACAAATAACACCTCAAAATTATGTTACACCAATATGTCCATCAGTGGCGGAGCTAGTGGGTTCGGTCAGAGGGTGCGAGAATGACCTACAGGGGGCGCTTTGTAGCAGACAATACCCAACGCTTCAATACATTCTATAGTAATTTATGGCTTCTCAACATTCTTTCTTAGATTTTCCCACCTGGTGGAAAACTGTGTCCCCATTCCTCCTTTTTAAATAATTCTTTTAAATGTACTACATGTTTTCTTTTTTCAAATCCCTTTCTTTATTGTACTGGTGTAAAGGCGAACATTATAATTCACCGTGACTGAATGTTCACGTTGTGTTTACTTTGTAAGCAGGGGAGTCGCCAGGGGTACTGTGGGATACATCCCCCAACCGTTAGTTGTGGCCCCCGTGTGCCCCCCAAAATGAGATTTTGGGTAATACGAAAAAGATTATTATGCACAAAGACACCGTTCACGCAGACTGGATGTTAACACAAGCACCCACTGTCACCGTTTATCAGTCAAACATGTGGCTAAATGTGCACAAAATGTACTAAAAAACTACAATTTTGCGGCGTGTTTCGCTCGCGTCTATTTGTTGAACTATGTGAAGGACTTCCTTATAGGGAGGTGTAATGCACAGCTGTTTCAACATTTATTTTCAACTATGGGACTACTTGGGCTGTGAGTCCTCTCCCTTCAACACAATTCCTAAATCGATTATCTTTTAGTAAGATTTTAGGTTCTAACACTGTAAAAAAATTCGGCATTTCGGTTGCCTTTTTCAACCAATTTTGTAATCCAATAAAAAAGAGAATAAATAAAGAGCTTCACTCTCAAAGACTTATGTCCGTTTATTTCAAATACCGGTGCCTTCAAATTTCCAAGAGGGGAACTTTGCTTTCCTGAATGTTTACGAGGACCTTTGTGCGGCCTACAAGGGCTATTTTTATTGCTTATTCTGGAAATTATTTAGGAGAGAAAGGGCGACTGTCGTGACAATTCTTGAGCGATTCTGGCTGCTGCGAGGGTGAATAACCCTTCGCCTAATGCATTTTGTACGTTCGTGCTCACCCCACCCCACCCCCGCTTGAGAAGCAATAACTATATGGAAGCTCCACCATACGTTGGCGAGCAGCGTGTAGGCAATTCTTGGCTAAACGTACCTTTTAGTTTACATAAAATGACCCTTTTCACTAGCTTACAGTGCAGATACATACCGCCGATTGAGCATTTTGTTATTCAGACCTCAAAAACAACACGATGAAACCCTGCTAATTTGAGGACAATGTCAATAATAGCGCATCGATAAAATTAAGGTAACAACCTTGAAAAGGGTGCCGGCAGTCGATTTGAGTCCGTCAGGAGGGGACAGTTGTGCCCCTGACCATATGGAAGCTCCGACACTGCCTCTCATCACATGACACACTTTGGGCCTAGCCAGGCACCTGTCTTGGATCACTATACTAGTTTCTTGAATTACTTGTCAGGCGCGTATCATAGTGTAGGCTGAACCCGCCTGAGACCTGGAGCCATTTTTGCAGGTCTGTAGTATCGTTCTGAAGTGAATGTTTATCTCATTATTGCTGATGAAAGTGCAGAAAACTGGTACTGACCTCACTATGATTGTCAGCCCTCAAAACCCTGGATATCTCATGTGTAACCTTTTTTTATAGAATTTCCCCAGGGAGTACTGCAACCCTACCGGGGGCACAGCTTCTGCATGACGGTTTCGCCATAAAAAAAAAACTTCCTCCCCCCCTCGACCCCTCACCCTCGACTTTCTTAAAGCCCTAGATCCTCCTTGTCTATCAAAGCATGATTACCTTTGTAAAACCAGATCAGTTGCTTTTAAAGAGTTTTTTAGACATTAACCAAAGGTCAAAGCAAAAACTCTCGAAGATTTGCCTCTGGTCATTTTGAGATCAGCCCTTGAGGAGACCGCTCAATGAAATGCCTCATTAATGTCCATTGCTCATCCATCGTCACCCCCCCCCCCCCCGGCCTCAAAGAAACTGCGTTTAAGATGAGACTAGCTTTAAACCCTTAAAACACGAAAATGCATTTAAAAAAGGATGTGCTATGCAAGGGAAGTTCGTCACTGTGTTTGTAGTATAGAAAAATTTTCATACTTTTTTAACTATTGTTTTTTGTGTATAATGATAGGAAATTCTAATTAAGATAGTTGCGAAAATGTATTTCAAAAACCATGTTTTTAACAAAGAAATTCACTGCATTAGCTCATGAATAATTTATTGGTCCAAAGTTTAAAATTATCAAATGATGCAATATTCATAACTCCTGCAATGTGTAATATTTTCGGAAGTAAAGCAATTGATAAATTTTGCTGGTGAAACTAAGTGGCTAATAATGACTAAAGATAGTTTTTGTATGTGTTCAGTTGATGTCATATAAGTACAATATGCTCATTTAAGGAAAGTTAAAGCATCATTCTAAGAACTTGCCGAAAGGCACTCAACTTGGGTAATACATTATCTCGCTCGGAATCAACCTGGACAAATATGGATTAATTAGGCGCGTAGCCAGGATCGTGTGGATTGTGTCATGGTGGATTGTTGGAGTGTGACATAACGGAGGGATCTACAGGGAGGGGCCCCTTTGGAGAAAAACGGCTTTTTTAGGTCTCCAGATGCAAAATGGTGCAATTTTTGTGCCTCAGATGAAAAAAAGTTCGTAGGGATCATGTGTTTTTTGCCATTAATTTTATTTCAAGCTTGAGCCATGGGAGTTTTCAACCCCAACCCCCTTATCCCCCGTGACTACGTGCCTGGGATTAATTTGCATGTAGACCTTCTGTTACTTATACTATTCTTACATCCATGAATTTCCACCACTGCTCTTAATCTGCCAAATTTCACATGACGGATGATTGTTTGAGTTTCTGATTAAAAAAGCTATTTCTTTACAAGAACAACAGGAAAAGCAATTGCATTTACTATCTAGAAGCTTAGACGTATAAATTTCGAGTTCCAACTCACGTCAATGTTACCCCGAAACACTCAATGTGATTGCCGCCATGTTACTGCTTGCTTTTCTTTTTCCTGAAATGTTCCCTCGTTTTTCTGAAATACACTAGTCGATATCGGCAGTCAGATGCTTTGGCTCCATGGGCCATTTGACTGTATCAGTAAAAGAAAGTAAATAGCTTTTACTTTTCCACTTCGGAGCAACTTACCTCTCACAAACAGGTTAATGAGGAAGAATTAGATATAACGATAGAAGTATGTATATCTCTCTTGGCTTTCTTATTGAACTGTTACTCCGGCCACTTCCCGTTTCAACCAGTTGTTAAGTACAAAAGGGTACCTTTAGCCAGCAATAAAGAGTGTAGACTAAAACGTGTGTGTGTGTGTGTGCGTGTGTGTGCTTTATGTACGGAAATTCCCTGCCTTATATTATAGGTCTGTTATAAAATATTCCGTATTCATTCTGATACGCGTTATGTCAAATATTGACTGAAGTTTTTGTTAAAGATTACCAGCTATGACTAATGACTGAAGTATATGCACTAAACAGCACGACGAGCGTGACGTATTTGCAAAATCGTGAATAGCTACGCAGTTGAATAAACGACTTGTCCCTCCGTAACGAATACAACTTCCGGAATTTGAAGACAGCAATTTACCATACATTAGTTCGTATGCAGGGATAATGTCACATTCTTACGTAGATAATTTATCCTTCCTTTTAAAATGTAAGTCACAACTTACTAAGAATTAAAGTATCCAGCAGAGATGGTGACAAGTCAATTTTTGCAAGTCCAAGTCAAGTCACAAGTAAATGTTGGCAAGTCGAAGTAAGTCACAAGTCATTTGTCTCGGCTCCAAGTCAAGTCAAGTCTCAAGTCAAGGAGTAGCAAGTCAAGTCAAGTCAAGTCATTTGGACTTGAATACAAGTCAAGTCACAAGTCTTTATAAATAATAGAAGAAAATGGCCGACTTTCCAAAACCTAAGTGACTTGTTTGCAGCAAAAGTTTCGATGTATGGACAAAATAGTGAAAATTGTAGAGTTATGGGTACCAAATATGGGTAGAATATTTCAAAATAGGGGTATGCTATCAGGAAGCTTAAAAATGTCTTGGTTAAATATGTGAAATGTGACCTTGCGTGGTAACAAGCAATAGCATGGTATGCTATTGCTTTTATATATGAGGACCCTATCGACACATACTCTGTCGGACCTGGAAATATTATTACTGGGTAAAGGCTCAGGATTTATACCAACACCATCTGCCTCTAAAAGTTACTCTCTGCTCCAAGCTATTAGACAGCTAAACTGCACCATCAGAGTAAAATATTTTATGCATGATACATCTTCCCGACCTTACCATAAGTTCCATCTACCCTCAACCTGGGAGTCGAGGGCAGTGACATGTCCAGACTTTTTACACTGGAGTGTACAGTAAATTTTTATTGTTGACACTGAAGAGTGAAAAGCGAATTTTATGCATGACACCCCACCTTATAAATATAAACCCTACATCAACTGCCCAATTTTTGACGTTTTAAATTTTTCATTTGGGCTCTCTTTCCCCCTTTTCCATTTTCTATTTTTTTCTATTTTCCTTCTCGGAGGGGGCATACCCTTACCGCTTGGGTCCAGGCGGTCCAGGATCGGAGCCCCGATCCGTGGGGGTCAGAGGGAGAAGCCCTACTGGCCTTCTCACCGTTAACGGTATCAAAGTCATAATTTTAAAGTATATCCATCACCAGACAGGTAATGTTGTGTGGGCGAACTCCGTATGTTTTTCCATTGAAAGGAACAGTACATCGATCATCGGAACGTTAGCAGCTAGTGTCCAGCAGTGTTGACATGGCGGAGTTCATAAGCGGAGCCCACATGGGCTCAGCTGTGTGTTATGGTATTTCTGTTTGTAGCTTCTTAATTTTAACACGGGAAAAAAGAAAGAAACCCTGACACGCGAAGAAGCGCTCAAAAGGACCAGGCTTTGTCGGTAACTCTGCTCTTTTCCATGAAATTCGCAAAGCGATACCGAAAGCAATGTGATATGTTGTACTTTCTGCCTGTCAGGCCCCCGGGATGTGAGCGGGGGGCACTGGGCCATGCCATTGTCGGCCCTATTCTGAACCAGCCCCAACAATGACGTCCTATAACTTTGGGCCATAGATTCTGGAAGCTGGTGGGTTTTTCGGTATTAAGGACCATGCGTTGGCATAATCACAAATGTATTCATAGATTCAAGGGAATTCCAATTAGCAGGAAAATACATTGACCACCATGTGACCTCTGTAAGCGCCATAAGCCTAGAAACGTCTAGAGGCGATAATCACATCCAATGGCAAAACTCTGAGTGTTTGGGGTCTGTCACCATGGTTAAGCTACCTGTAAATTTGCTATACAGTTGAAACCAATTCGAATTACAAAGAAAGGTATAAACAAAGTTGATAATTTTAGTGATCAAGGAATCTGTTAATTATCATCGCATTAAACTTGTTAACGCCGGATACTGGGCGGGGGGGGGGGGGGGATTTAAATGATAGACCTAATCCGTTAGTCATATTTAGACATTTAACACATAACCTTGAAACTTCTAGGGGGGGGGGGTTGTGAGGAAAGTTTGGGGTCTAGGCCCCCACAGGCCTCCTGCATGGCTACGTCACTGGTCTCGAGAGTTACCCCACGTGCTGCCTCAGAGGACTACCTCTACAATACAAAAAGGGCATTCTTTCATAAAATTCCGATTCACTTTGCGGAATTCAACGTATCCAAGCTCTAACGTTCTGCTATCATATATTCACTACGCGTAATGAAAAAAAAAAACAATTTTCATTAAGAAATTTGATAAAGGCAGAGGTATCGCAATTATTGATAATAGTGGCTATAAAACAGAAGCGCTTAGGCAATTATCGTACGGTAGTACCATCAACTTAATGCATCAATTATCACCATGGAAACCATTTCCCTGGTCAAATCTCTCGTCTATGACCTCTTTCAAATGAAAGAAATTACCAAAGACATATTTGACAATTTCAATTTTAGTAACACACTATCCGTACACCACTTTTCTACCTTCTAAACAAATCCACAAAAAGCCACCCGACGGTACTACGTTCAGACGCTTTTTTCTGTAGACCCATAATCTCTGGCTGCGGAGGACCTGTATACCCAGCAAATATCAGAATTTTTAGATTACCCAGCAAATATCAGAATTTTTAGATTATTTTTTTTCACCGAGTCCACTGGTCCAACAACAACCTACAGTACCTATGTGAAGGATACCAATCACATCCTTGATTTAAGTCAAAATCTAAATTATCCGATCGTGTTTTATTGGTTACACTTGATGTTGTCAGTATGTACACCAATATCCCGCAGTATGAAGCGATTAATGCATGCACCGATACATTCGCGAAATCCGACAACGACATTTACTCTATACCAGAAATATCAACCAATTCTATCCAAAAATTTTTAGAGCTCATTGAAGCGCAATTGCTTCAAACTTGAACACCATACCTACTTCCTACAAACAGTAGGCGTAGTAGTGAATGGGCGCGGAATCTTCACCAGAAATCACCGATATCACGTTGAAATCATCAAACAAGATAGTACCCCTTTCTAAGCATATCATCCTCTGGCTGAGATATAGGGATGATATCCTTCTCTTTTTTGACGGTTCTGAATCTGAACTAAAAACCTTTGTGAACCATATTAACATCATATATCCTACCTTGAAATTCACTTTTAAATCATCATACTCAGAAATTAATTATTTTGACATTAGTATGTTCAATTGTTTAGCAGAATCAAATTTAGGCTCGTAACTAGACTTGGAAAGCAGACGGCAAACCAAGCGGGGGGCGGGGGGTTGAAAGTATGCTATTGCACAGGGGTCTGGCTATATATGCAAGCAGAGCAAGGGGCCAAGCCAAGGAGAAAGGGCCTGGATCCCAAATGCCCCCTTCGGTTACTGGACTGATCAAATCACCTTGATACCTGTACCTTACTCGAAATCAAGCGAAACTTTCCAATATTTATCACGTAACTCTTGCCACCCCGAAAGTTGTTTCAAGGACTCTATTGAAGGTGAGACTTTACGACATTTGCGTCTCTTTCAAAATCGCCATGACTTCAACGAGAACTAGTCAACTCTTTCAGAGGAACCTAATTCGACGCAATTACTCAGAGAATTATGTATCTAAAAATCGTTTCCGAAATTAATTTCGAGGACTGATGTTAGCACCTCTCATTGGTTTTAGGTTCCATTTTTCACCTCACATCAAAACCAATGACTTAACAAAAGTACCTTCGTGACCTTGGCACTTATCTACCGAACACCCGACACTTTAAATTCTGTTTCCGAAACCAGCATTTATTGCCCCAAACGGATTACTACTTGCACGCAGGAAAAGTATTACAACTAGTAGCAATGATGCATAACCGGCTAGCGCTTGTCTGCGTACGTTATGGTACAATGTGCGTATACTGTGTAATGGTTTGTGTAGGTAAATGTCGCGTACACTTTTGGGGTCTGGGCATGCCGCTGCAGCAGCGCGAGAAGGGGATAGGGAGCGAGTTAGTTAAACCAAAGTTGGCTATCTAAATAATGCTTCTGACTTGCGTTGGCGACAAGTCATTTGTTGCAAGTCCAAGTCAAGTCACAAGTAAATCAATGCAAGTCCAAGTCAAGTCACAAGTAAATAAGAAAATCGCAAGTCAAGTCACAAGTCAGGAAATCAGTGACTCGAGTCAGACTCGAGTCCAAATCAACAAGTGCAAGTCAACAACTCTGCCCCCCCCCCCCATCACCAAATTCTGGCGGCGCCACTGGACTTATAGTTTTGACCAGACAACGAAACAGCTTTCTGGGACTCCGTATACCCAATACACATAGCATGTCCAGTTTAAACTGATCTGTGTTACAGAAACTGTACATTCAGTCGTTATCTAATTCCATTCCTGTACGGTCGGTAAACTTTATCAGGGCACTTGAAAGTTGTATGCTCGTGTTGTTTCTTACCACAGGTATATGTTTTGTGTTACACTGTGAAACGAACTGCCTCACAGTATGACCTCCATCTCATCTCAGGACTGCACGACAGGCATGGGAATGACGTCACGTGTAGGTGGGGTGTAACTGTTTACGTCACAACATAAACATTAAGCAGTTTCAAAAGGTGTCCGATTTATAATCTCCCAGTTCAAAGCTACCAATTTTCACTGCCATCAGTACTTTGAACTTTTCCAACCGTAGACGTTCCCACTGGCACCCGATTCTCATAATGAACTATTATCAGTTTTAACTGTACAAGCTATGAGAATCGGTTGGTTGTTCCCATTCACTACATGTAAGCACCTTTTACCCTTTCTGCGGCTTTTATCCTTTCAACGGCTTTGTAAAATCGAAATGGCAAGAACTGTGGGATTCCTTTCCCGAAAACAAATTGTACCGAGTTAGAACAACGGTCGGAACTGGGGGACATGGGGCCCCGAGTAAACGGAGAGATGATTTAGTTCTGACTAGGGCTCGCATCGGTCACACTTACCTTACCCATGCCTATTTACTTCACGGGGATGAGAGACCATATTGTGTACCCTGTGATTGTGCTGTCACCGTCAGTCACATTCTCGTTGACTGTTATGAATACTCTCATATTCGCCAGAAGTACTACGCTGTGCCAGACCTGAAAACTTTATTTGAGCAGACAGATCCTTCCCTTATTTTAGGCTTTCTCAAGGAAAGTAAACTGTATAGAAATTTTTGACATGACTCCCGCATTTGCCTGGACCTTTTAGTGGAATTTGACCCCTCCCTTTTTTAGTTATCTCAACATTGCACCTTTTTCTTTTCTAGGTGACACTATATAACACAATCGTGTTGGTGTGTCGTAAAATCCCATCTAACTAACTTTACCGTTTCTGCTGCGCCAGCTCTCTCACATTTCTTTGTGGTGCTTTGTTTGAATCAGGGAGATGGCAGCTCCCTGTTTGAATAACCTTTGTGGCAACAGCCACCACACTGCTGATCTATCCAGCAATGTGCTTCAACAAACCAGTGTGTTCCAAAACACAAAGAGAGATGAAATTTCCTTGAAATAAGTTATCTTGCCAAAGTTGTCCCTTAGAATTGCGATTTCCACATGATGTTAAGGATCCTTGCTATTTATTGCTATTCATTCAAGGGAACGAGCCTTGCAGAACGGAATAGCATGGAGCTATGGCAACGGGCTCTTTTTTACAATTACAGATTTCTTCAAGCACTTCCTCAATTTTCAAAATTCAAAGTGCAAATTGGGTTTACGTTACCCAATCAGTAATCTTAGAGTAATCGAAAACAATTACATTTGTAAACGAGATTCGGCATTTTCTGAAATGTTACTATCGCCCACTGAATGTGGTTAACCTCGTTTTCCTCAAGTACTTCCGCAACTAATTTTAAAACTGGGTTTACGTTACCCAATCAATAATCTTAGAGAAAGTGAAAAAATTAAATTTGTAAAAGAAATCATTTTCTGAACATGTTGGTAATCGTCTACTGCATATGGTTAACCTCGAGGGAGAAAAGTGTCAATATTGCTACTGCTGTTGGAACTACAACGCGAAAATAGGTCGCCATCTGGTGGATGGTAAGAACTTGGTACAATTAGTAGTTCAATTTTCATCTCATATGAGACCCCCCCCCCCCATTCACATAAAATCGTGAACTGGACTAGTATTATGTGAAAGGAGGGGACTGAAAATGAAAAAATTTAAATAAAAATACTTGGAAAGGAGGAATGCGAAAACAGTTTTCTAAGTACCAGGTCGGAAAATCTAAAAGAAACGGTTGAAAAGCCATGACTTCGATCGTGTTGAGGCATAGTGTATCTTCTACTTCAAAGCCATTCTCACTCCTTACACTCAACTTCTTACAAAGGTGAAAATTCCAAAATTCTGCTCAATGGCCATCTCTCACGTTCCTTTAATCTCCTTCGTGGATGTCGAAAAGGTGACCCATTATCCCCTTATCTTTTTATACTGGGTATGGAAATTCTTGCTATACGATAAGTTAATAAAAGGTATAGACTTTTGTTCTAGTCACATCATATGTAGACGACACGTTTATTTCAGACGGCAGCCGGGACTCACTCTACAAAACTCTACAGGTTCTAGAAAAGTTTTCACTTCTTTCTGGAGTGGAAGTTAATACCGATAAAACCAAGGTAATTTGGATTGGGGCTAAACGCTTTTCAGATGAAAAGTTTGAAGGTTTTCGTCGTCTCGTTTGGGATCCTGGTGGTGTTTTTTTTTCCTTTTAGGAACTCTTTAAACAGTGGCGTAGCTAGAGGGGGGCAGGGGGCGGTCGCCCCCCCCCCCACAAAGCCTTTGAAGGCCTCTGTCGGAAATTTCTAGTCTCTGTCGGAAATAAATTAAAAAAATTCATTTGAAACACTTACAACATTTGTTATGTTTTTAAGCAGAATTACACGTCGAAATGTCAACGTAAAAATCAAAATTCGGTCTCAAATTGCCCAGGAAAGCAAAAAAAAAAAAAGGTCCCCAGATAATAATCTGTCGGAATTTTTTTGCTTTTGCCCCCCCCCCCCACAGTAAATGTCTAGCTACGCCACTGTCTTTAAATCTTTCAGATATGGTTGGTACAAATTACCGAAAAGTTTTAAATGATTATAGGAAATTATTTCTGTATGGTCCAGGAGAAGACCATGAAACCATGAGCGTAGGAGCCCAAGTTGATTTGGCGTGGCTGTAACGACTTGCCCGAAAAATATAACCCCAAATTTCTGAGCGCTTCACGCTCGTTCAACATGTTAAATGTACATATCATATGCACATGCATCGTTTACCACATCGCATGCCAATTACATACATCATTTACCGTGTTACTACTTTTCCATATTGGTTATAATTTTGGGGGAAGTAGTTACAGTAATAAGGATAATAATCAGGGGCATAGCCAGGAGTTTTCTCATGGGGATGGGGGCATGCAGTATGTTTGTGATCGCCGGCCTTGGGAGGGGTCTAAGGGGGGTGTTACCTTTGAAGTAAAATTCGTTTTAAAAAATTAACGTATTGTCGGTACTAAATCGGCAACAGTGAGGAGACATGGCCCAATGGCCCCGGAAAAACACCACTGATAATCATAATATAAGTTTAACCATTAGAAAACACACTGGTGAATTAATACCGGATATATTGGTGCTGGTGCAATTCAAATCAGAACTTTATTTTTATTGCCTAGGAACTTTTTTAAACCATTGATTACCATTAGCTAAGTCATTGCATTACTTTTCTTTGAGTGCCCGAAAAATTCTCAGCATATTGCCCGAATTTTCACAAAATATTTGGTTGGGGGCTGCACCCCCAGCCCCCGCACCCTACGCCTATGGAGAAGACTCACTGTCCTGGGAAGAGATACAGCTGCTGAGAGTATTTTGATTCCAAAAATGAAAAACCTTTTCCTAAATTTCCCAAATCCTTTTGATTCTTTTCTTAAGAAGACCGAGTTTTCTTTTGTCTGGGTGAGTATGACCGTATTGAAAGATCCCAATTGTAACAAGCTAATGAGTATGGTGGAGTTAAAATGGCTGATGTTTGGAAATTTATTCATTCCTTGAAGCTTACATGCCATGGCTTTGTAGATTCTGTTCGATCCCAAGTCCGGGATGAATGATATGTTTAAGTTCTTTCTGAAAGATTACTTGGAATTACTTCATGAAGGGGGAGTTGAGTACTTACTGAAAAAGGAGCCGCTCATATCGAATCCTTTTTACAAGAATGTTCTAAAGGCTTTAATAAGACTAAAGAGGAAATCGTATTCTGAACAGCTAGTTAAACCAAGTTGTGTTTTGTTTTTGTGGTTTAATGATACAGTACTTATTGAAAGAAGTCTTTCTTTTATACGCGATTGGTATAAAAAGGAAATCTAATACATTAAAGATCTTGTTAGTAATGATAATCTTCTACTTTCATTTGAGGCTTTTAAAGAGAAATTTCATATTCGAACTGATTTCATGACCTATAATAGAGTTTGTAGTGCTGATAAGAAGTGTTTTTCTGGAGGTAGATTTTCCAAGCAATATGATCCTTTCAGGCCTATTCTTTTCAATATTTTGTTAAAGCATTACAAAGGCTCCATAGATTTCTATACCATTATAAATAATGACAATACAAACCCAACCTCTCAACAGAAATTGGAATTGGAGTTGAATAATAATTTTGACTGTTGCCTAACCATTTACAAACTTCCTTTTTGTCTTTAGGTGGAGAGTAAATATAAATGGTTCCAATATAGGATTAACACAACCTCCTACATAAAATGTATATTGCAGTATCTGATTTACGTTCATTGTGCAAGAAAGAACAGGGGACTATTATGCATCTTTTTGTTAGTGTGAAAAAGTAGTCCCTCTCTGGCAATTTTTGGGGGACTTGATTCATTCAAATTCCTCCAAGGTGCTTTTTTTCTTAATGATTTAAAGATATTGTTCGGGTTTTACAATGACCAGAGTGAAAGGGTTATCAACAAACTCATCATCTCACTGAAGTTCTTCATTTATAGAAATAAACATAATCTTACAGGGTTTAACTTTTTTTTGTTCATGAGAGAAGTAACCTTTTACATTAATGTTGAATACTGCATTGCAAAAACACATGATAAATTAAATGATATTATCAACTTATGTTGGAATCGACACTTTTCAATTGCGCCATCTTAATACATTATAGAAAGACTGTTTTCCAGAGCCAATCTTTTTGCTTTTTGAGTAGCTAATTTTTGATTTCGGGAGTAGATTTTTTTTGTTTTGTTTTGTTTTTTTTTTTGTTTTTGTTCTGTTTTTTCTTTCCTTTTCTGGTTTCTCTTTTTTGTGTTACTTAATGTTCCTTAAAAGTTCCGTCTGGGATTCAAAATGGCGACTGCTGGGTGGCACATCGTTAACGGACTGCACCAAAAATGTGATACATTTTCAAGTATATACAATCTCTATTATCTCATATATGGACTGGTGCCAGATAATTCTAAGATAGAGGAGGATGGTGAGAAAATAATATTTCATTACTGCTTGAGAAAGGGTTCAGTATATGGAAAAATCAAAAACTTGTAACCTAAGAAGTCGACAAACAAATAGCAGATCTAGTACAAGTACACATAGTGCAGAGAAAGAGAGCGTGTAAAGTAACAATGGAGGAGAAACTTGACATAATTTTGGAACAGCTGAAGAAGCTCCAGTCACTTCCATCCCAAATTGAAGCTATGCAGAAGGAACTTAAATCACTGAAAGGAGCTGTAACAGACATGGCTGAATCAATTGAGTTCATGGAAAATGAAGTTGGATAGAGTGAAAGAAAGTGTCAAAAAGAAGGCTGAGAAAGAACAAGTAGACCTATTAATGGATTCACTCGCGAAAATGGAGGAAAGCATGACACGTCAGCTAGAGGGACTTTGAGACCCGTTCTAGGCAGAATCTTGTTTTCTTCGTGGTTCCTGAGTTAGGGGAAACACAGGTCGAAAACCAAATTAAAAAGGATATCTTGGAAACTTTAATGGGGTTTCCTTCCATTGAAAAAGAGAGGATCCATCGATCCCCCGGAGGGCCGAGATTCAATAATTCTGAGACACCCGACCCATCCATGTCAGATTTCTCCGCTACAATGAGAGAGAAAAAGTGTGAAAGCAGCACCATCCAAGCTAAAAGGAAAGCTTTACAAAGCTTCAAAGATTTTTATCTGACGACGTTACTTCAGCAGTTAGGGAAGCAAGCACATAAGCACTTAAGAGCAAAATTACCAGGAATTACAAAGGAACATGATGTCAAATACGCTTATATACCAAGGTCAGTTCCAGCTTGTATTGTTGTTGTTAAGAAAGACGGATTAAGGAAAAGGCTTCTCAATGAAATCACTCAATGATCAAGCCAAAGACGGAAGTCTACACTGGTCCAGGAGTAAAACAAAATTGTTGTTAGGTTCCAAAGAGATTCTGATTAATTTTTAAGGAATAAGTTTGAGTGCGGCCCAACGTCAAGGAGGCTTACCTTCTACACCCACTGTAGCCCGACGACTCCGGTTGTCTTGATTGTTTTTTTTTTCTTGTTTATTTTTTCCTTGTCTTTGTGTCTAGTTTTGTTATTCTTGCAATATTCCATCTCATTTTTAATGCACATGTAAATAATGTTGGGCATTGCCATAACAAATTGTATGTACATGGAAATACAGAGGGTTATGTATTAAATAAATGATGGCAGTTGATTTTAGTATACGTACATATAACGCAAGAGGTCTTAGACAAAAGAACAAAAGGCGTGGTGTGTTTGCTTTTTTGCATAACTTAAAGTCTGACATTTGTTTTTTTACAAGAGACACATTCTGACCACAGGAAGGCTCGGTACTGGCAAAATGAGTGGGGCGGAAAGGCTGCATTTTCTCACGTCAGTACTGCTAGCCGTGGTGTTTGTATTTTAAGCCTACCTTGTCGTTTGATATCATTAAAATGGATGTTCATGATGCTGGTCGCTATATTATATTAGATTCAAAAGTTCATGATTGTATTTTTACCATACTTTGTGTTCATGGTCCAAACGTTGATATGACCCATTGTTTTATCAATCTTTAGTTCCACTATTAAGTAATTTTCAATGTGACAATTATCGTCTTTAATCTTGACCTGGACAAGCAAAATGGTAATAGATGTACTAATTTCCATGCCAGAGATGAGTGTATTAAAGTCATGAATTATTTTGATTAAGTGGACATTTGGCGGGAAAGAAATCCTCGATTGAAGTATTTTTCTTGGAGTTCCAATGTCACTCCGGGGATACACTGTCGTCTTGATTTCTTTCTTATCTCCCGAAATTTTGCCGTCAACGTACATTCTGATAATTTTTTCTCTGGATTGCGTTCTGATCATTCTATTGTTTCTTTATCATTTAATTCTTTAGAAGACAGAAGAGGCCCTGGTTTTTGAAAATTCAATAATTCTCTTTTAGATGATCATATTTATATTGTACAAATTACAGAAATTATTTCTCGAGAAATTAGTGCTACTTTGCACCTTGACCCTTCCGTTTGGTGGGATTTAATTAAGTTCAAACTTGGATCTGAAAGTATTAAGTATAGTAAAGAAAGAGCAAGCAAAAAACGCCATGAGGAGAAGGATCTGTTAGAGAAAATTAGTTCGCTTGAAAAATTACTTTTTCATAAATGGAGTGATAAGACTTATAATGATTTAAAAGAGACGCAGAATAAACTATATCATCTTTATGATTTAAAATTGAAAAGTATTATGGTACAGTCGAAGACAAGATGGGCTGAAGCGGGGGAAAAAACACCAGGTATTTTTTAAATCTTGAAAAACAAAATAAGAATCGAAATGTTATTCGCTGCATCAGTCGTGATAATGGTGTTACTGCTACCTCTCGTGAAAGTTAACGAACTGAAAATGTTTTTACAAAACTTTATATACTTCCGAGAATGTAAATCGAGGTGACTTCTTTGATGATCTTTGTCTTGGAAAAAAGTTGTCTGAGGATGCTTCCCAGTATTGTGATGGGCTGTTGATGAGTGCTACATTGCTTTGAATGGTTTGTCACTGAATAAGTCACCGGGCAGTGACGGTCTATCGGTTAACTTCTATAAGCACCTTTGGTATTTCATTGGCCAGCTGGTTGTAGACGCCTTAAACAATGCTTACAGTAGGTTAGAGCTTTCTCCTGAGCAAGGGCAAGGAATTATAACCCTTATCATGGGCGTCCGGAGGGGGGCAAGGGGGGCACTTTCCCCCTGGAAAATCAAAAACTTGAAAAAACGAAGAAAATATAACATCAATATTTTTTTAACAGTTCAATCAGTGTGAATTTATGCTCTCGAAACAGGAATTGAATAAAAATATCAACACTCAGGCCCCAGCAGTCCCCCGAGCATATTTTTGGTATTTTTTAAAGTTTATATTTACGATATTGCTTATGTTTCCCCTTTTTATATGCGGCAAATAGGCCTTGGAAGTGCCATTTCCAGCGATCTGGGAAGCATTTTGGACCAAAATTTTCTTGCGCTCCGCGCCAACCCATGGTGGCGCGGAGCGCTGAGAGTCTCTCTGTGCGCTTCGCCCCCCCCCCCCTTGACAAATTCCTGGCTATGTCTTTGTCAACACTGTGTGAAAAGTAGTATCTAAACTCTTTCCTGGGAGTCAAATATTTCCCATGGAAAAAGTTGGGCCCCTAAAAAATTTTGCCCCCCCCCCCTTGAATTTTTGCGGACACCCATGACCCTTATCCCGAAGCCTGGGAAAGACACAAAATTTCTGAAAAATCTCAGGCCAATCACCCTTAGGCTGTTAAATACACAATATAAAATTGGATGAAAAATAACTGCAAATCGATTAAAGGCTGTTTTACCTTCTGTTATTGGGTTCAACCAGACTGGTTTTATGAAGGGGAGATTTATAGGGGAAAACATTAGATTCACGTTAGATCTTATTCAGTACTGTCAAGAGAAAACAACTGGGCTTCTTTTTCTCGTTGATTTCGAGAAGGCGTTTGATAAGTTAGAATGGGCCTTCATTTTTAAAATCTCACAGGAATTCAAGTTTGGGGGACTTCTGTTAACTGGATAAGGACATTTTATCGTAATGGTAATTCTTGTGTTTGTGATAATGGTTACTCTTCTGGGAATTTTACGTTGAACAGAGGGGTAAGGCAGGGCTCTCCACTTAGCCCATATCTGTTTACCGTATACTATGTATGGAAGTGCTTGCTCAAAAATTCGAGCAAATAACTTAATTAGAGGCGTTATAGTTTCAAATCGTGAAATCAAATTATTGCAGTATGCTGATGACACACCTATTTTTCTAGATGGTACTGAGGGTTCCTTTAAAGAAGTAATTCATGTTTTAGAAAGTTTCCGCCTTGCTTCAGGCTTGAAGGTTAGCTACGACAAGTGCAACATATTTCCATTAGGACCTTATGTGAATGACAAGCCTCTCTTTTTGGATGATTCCCCTATCAATTGGACTCTTGGGCCGGTAAACCTTTTAGGTGTTTCCTTTTCGAACAACAGCGATGATTTGTTTGCCCTAAATTT
Source organism: Holothuria leucospilota (assembly GCA_029531755.1). NCBI lineage: Eukaryota > Metazoa > Echinodermata > Holothuroidea > Aspidochirotida > Holothuriidae > Holothuria > Holothuria leucospilota. The sequence continues at coordinate 24,582,577 of CM055966.1, forward strand.
TCCTCTGAAATTATCCCATCTCAAAAAAACTTTTACAAATGTGGTCTTCCAAAGATTTGACACCTGTTGGTAAGAATATTATTTTTAAAAGTTATGCTATTTCACAGTTAGTATTTCTATTTCTTGTTCTCCCCAATCCACCTGCTCATTTTATAAAGGAACTTAATGGCACTATTTTCAATTTCATTTGGGCAGGTAATCCAGTAAAAATCAGGCGGAATACTGTTATTAGTCCTTATCATTTAGGGGGTTTAAATATCATTTACATCGATAGCTTCATTGCCGGTCTAAAATGTACATGGGTTCTCAGATATAGTGATAAAACAAAGGGTTACTGGAAGCTGTTTTTTTTTTACTTTTACCTCCACTGATATGTAGGAACCCTCTTATTTAAATGTAATTGTAATCCAAGTAAAGTCACTAATATTAGATAAAGTTTTATTGCCAATGTCTGTAATGCTTGGTTGACATATATAATTTCACAAAAAGTCCAAGTTGTAGTTATGAGAATGAAATTATATGGAATAATTCTTCTATTAAAGTGAACAATGAAGTCGTATTCTATTAGTCATTGTTTGATAGAGGGGTTATGTATGTCAGAGATATTCTGCAGGAAAATGGAAAAGTCTTAAACTATCATATCTTTTTACAAAAGTTTAATATCATTCATTGTCATTTCACTACTTACTGGGGTCTTGTCTGTGCTGTTCCTATATGGACTGAAAGATTTATCGCCATCTTGATCACATTGCTACGAGTAAAGTTGAAAGCTTTTTTAATGCCATAAACCAAATACCAAGAATTTCCAAATTTGTTTACTCGAACTTGGTGGAAAATGTCCCAGTCCCTCCAAAGGCTTTATCCAAATGGAGTGAAAAATTTAGATTTTGTAATGATGCCTGGCAAGACATTTTCTTAAGCCCGTGGTACTCTGTCAGAGAGGTTAAGTTACCGGTACAGTATTTTCAGTACAGATTTCTGCACAGAACTTTAGGCACAAATCACCTCCTGTTTTTAATGAATATTCGTGACAACCAACTCTGTTCGTTCTGTAATGTTTACGATAAAACTATTGAACACCTATTTTGGGAATGCCAACACTGTAAAAAAAGATTAACACTTTTTTGTTACAGATAATAACCGCGTCTTGGCGTTTATGTAACCGAAAAAACAATAAAATACATAAGCAAATTAAACGTCTAAAACGCCAACTTTAACACATTGACGCCACTTTAACGCCATCTCGTAAACACGTTAGTGCGTTTATTTCATAATTACTGTAAACATCAAGTTGTTTTTAATAAAGAAAAATAAACATATATATCAAACATATAAACGTGTCTGCGGAGTGCCCTTCAATTAACATCATTACCTTTATCATGTGTTAATATTCGTTCAGTCATTTACTGTGCTTATCCATTTTGTTGTTCGTTTTCTAATTCTTAAACGCTTTGTGGTTGGAAGTAGAGAAATGCTTTTTTAAAGAGAGTTTTTCTTGTCAAAAGAACATATTTATTTTGGTTTTACGCTATTGATAAGGCATCCATATAATTTTTTGATCTTAAATGTTAAATTTTATAGTTTCCAGCAAAAGCAAAGCAATGCTCTCCCTAAAATTGATGATTTCTTTTTTAAATTTAAGTTTTCTATAGAAGTGGAAAAAAGTATCTCGAGAAGCAATTGTGGTAAAACTAAACGTTATGTTTCATATGAGGAATTAAAAGAAGCCTTCGCCGTTTGTGATATGTTGTTTGGAGATGACAATTAGCATTTTATATATAGGTTCTGTTGTACCCAATGGAAAATTAACTTGCTTCCGATACATTGTTTTCTTTTTCCATACCTGTATCTGTATATAGCCTTTGTAAAAATTGTTTACGAATCTTTGCAAACTTATTGTGAAATAAATGAGATGGAAAAAAAGGTTCCGTCTTTTGTTTTTGTTTTTGTTTTTTTTTTATAGTTTTTTCTTTCCTTTTCTGGTTTCTCTTTGTATTACTTTATGTTACCTAAAAGTTCCGTCTTTCAAAATTATGGACAGTCATTAATGGTGTCTGTGCATTTTTGTAAAGCACCTAATCGGGGGACTACCCCTAGCCCTCAGGTGCTATTTGGTGTTAAAAAGGGGCAAATAATACAAAAATAAAAAAGCGGGTGTAAATTATATCTGATCACCTGATTTCGTGTTCTCCTTTTTTATGGGGACTGGGCGAAGGCAGTGGCGACACCAGAATTTTAAAACTGGGGGCAAATGGAGGGCAAAGAAAAATGTTGGGGTCAAAAACATTTCGCGGGCAGCGCGAGCGTTAGCGGGTGAGGTCCAGCGGTCGCCCTAGGGCCCCTAGTGGGGTCCAGGGGCAAATCAACTATGCAAAGATTCGAAATGATTTTAATGTATTAGTCTATTCCTTACGTCAGCCCATTATACCTTTAACTGGTTGGGGTCAAGGGACCCGCCTTAGAGCCTGGTGGTGGTCCAGGGGGCGAAGCGTCCCGGAAGCTCTGAGGTTTAGTATATCTGTGGGTAAAAAATTAAGCCTCAGGACAGGTATATTTTGCTGAATAAAACATATCCAATGCAAAGATTCCAAATAATTTTAATGTATTAGGCTATTCCTCCCGTCAGGCCACTTTACTTCACGAGCTGAGTGGGGGCATGTGGGGGGAAAGCTTCTGCCTGGGGGCTGGGCAAATGCCCCCATGCCCCCCCCCCCCCCTTGGTGCCGCCACTGGGCGAAGGACTCAGACGCTCTGGAGTACTGTGAATTTACACAACAGGAATTAATATGGGTCACAATATCACAATTTCTTTTTTTTAATTAACTTGAAGTAAAGGCTGGTCAATTTGATGATTGAGATGGACGATGATTATAGAGATGCATGATGCCCTGGAACAAATTGTTTCGCTTAAGCAGTCATGCATGTAATTATGAGTAAAACAATCATCCAAGCTCAATGCAGTGCATAAAGAGTGCTGAAAATAGTCTGGGTTATGTAAGAAATCTTGCATTTCGCATAATAAAAGTTAAGTATTTGTAGACCCACATGTTGAAGTTGTAACCGACACACCTCGCAAACAGTGGCTGTGCAATTGGCTCCTTTCAACATATCGAGGGGCAATTACATTAGGTGTTAATGATTGTGAAAAGAACTTCTGTTTTGTAGTTTTCTTACTCTCTCACACTCTCTGGATCTCATCATCGTTAACTTCCTTCTTGTCTCTGCCCGTTTCTTCCTGTGCACACGCCTTTGCCCCTGGACTGTTTTCCCCCTACCACTCACCTCCTTAGTAGTGCTCTTTACCCCTGTCTCCCTCTCCTATCATCCTTTCCAACCTAGACCGGGGTTCATTGATCATTTATCCCGCTCCGCCGTCGTGCTCAGCCCTTCACTATTTCAGTCTCTGTGATGTAGGGGAAGGAATGGGTACATGAGCTGATTGGGTAATAAACTCTAAATACGTACCACCTATAGTTAATGTGCAACAATTCTCAAATAATGGGACTGCCGGTGTGTGTAGATCCGCAGTATAGTCCCATGGTTTATTAGTACCGTGCCCTGCTACATTTAACTTGAAACGAGAATTACTGGACGACAAACTTCTTCATTGTGTTGTGTGATTTATGTAGATTTATGTTGCAAACACTGTAGCAGTGGAGAACAAGCTGGAGTGAGCGATGAAGTTGATTGTCTTAAGGAAAGAGATTGGGGAAACAAATTCCCCTACAAAGTTGTGGGCAATTAAGTATGCTTTGTTTCACCTAGTCTTGGTCAAGACTGTGAATCTTCACCTTTCCTTGCCACATTCCCACAGTACAATTATATTTATGTTGGTGTCGCTATTCCTATTATACGGTTCTGTGCGCTCAGACATCCTAATGTGCATGACATCCTGCTCTGAACTGCACTGAATATCCCCTAATTACGGAAGCCGAGAACATCGCGATGGTGTGAAATCTGACATGCCAGTTTTCCCACCCCTTTCTTCGGTAAATATGGGAGGGAGAAATCGAGATACGATTTCTCCTCACCATTATCCACCGATAATGTGGAGTGGAGAAAACCAAAGTTAGTGAGGGGGTACTTCAAGAAAGGACCATTACACCGTGTCTGTTTTCGAACACCCTGTCCATAAATGGACTATGTCTACCGATCCTCTTTTCAATTTAAGTAACATAGCTAACTCGTTCGTCGATGGTTTCTCCGTTCCACGATGGGATCATCCCACGTTGCTAATAATATAACCAAAGTTATATAGCGCCAATCCGTGTCATGTGCGGGCTTGTCAGGGTGAATGTTTCAGTCCCCTATACGGTACGTGGCCCTAGGGAAGTACGCATTCCAAGTGGCGGGATTGGAAAGGACAAGGGAAGTGGGTCACAATAATACCGACACCATACTACACCTATAAATTTAAAGTCTTAATTATAATTCCCTGTTCCCCATGTTTTGCGTACTCCATAGACATTAAAGCCTGCCACTGGTTCAAGCTCAGCGAAACCAGTGTAAATTCACCTGGGGTATGCTGGGGATGTTTACTGCCCCGGTTCAAATTCCAGTTGAACGCAGTTGACCAATTCAACTGGGTTCGACGGGTTCCAGTTGGTTTTGCCCAATTCCACATTAAACCAACTGGGTTACACAGCTTTCAACTGGGATAACTACTTCAACCCAGTTGAATTTGCCCAAATTCCATATTAGATCAACTGGATTTAACTGAGTTTCAACTAGGTTCTAACTGGAATACAACTGGATCCAGCTGAATCCAGCTTAACAGGATTCAACTGGAATTTGAACCGTGTGGGTTAGTATGTACTTTAAAGACAGACTGTCATCACCCCAAAGTATATTTTTAGTGTATGTATATCAAAATTCTCAGTTGGTAACTGCTGTTTGATTGACATCAAAGTTTGAAAATTTGAAAGATGCAGAGTAGCTCACATTCCACACAAGGCAGAGAGAGTACTTTTATCACATTTTATAGCCTTGTGTGCTCACCAGAACATGGCCTTAAGCAATAAAACAGGTTTATTCTTGCACAAGGAAGAGCCTCATACAGTTATGGGAGGAGCTAGAAGATGCATAGTTGGGAGAATTAGAACTGTCTGGGATCATGAAAATTCCCCTTTAATTAAATCTAGTTTCCCTGACACGAAAGATTCTTTTGCAAAGCAGTTGGCTGACATTCTGAAGTCTCAGTTTCGTTAATTTGTAGGATTATCGTGTAACTATTGCTGTAGCTATTACTTTAGTCTACTTTGGTAGCCACTATTTATAGCCTACAGTACTTGAACAGGTAAAGAATTCAAGAATTCAAGGCTACTAGCATTGTGTGTCAGATAGTTGTTATGAAGCACGGAAGCGATGTGGGAAGACGCTATGAATGATAATTATTCCCTGATATCATTAAATAAAGAATAAGAAGTAAAACGTACGGCTTGCCCAGGGGGATTTGATGTCTGAAAATGGGGGCAAATTAAAGCCAGGTGGACTGTCGAATGGCGCCGAAAAGGTCCCCTAACGGTGTGGGGTTCAGGGGCCCCTCAGGGCCCCTGGACGGGTCCAGGAGCAGAGCCCAGGTGGGATCCAAGGGGGCGAAGCCCCCGGAAGCTCTGGGGTATTTACGAAATTGTAGGCATTAAAATGATGCAATTTAGCTTCAACTTCAAATGACATAAGGTGGGCAATTAACATACCACAAAAATCACTATTTGACTTCTTTCAATTATATTCTTACTCCATGTGACTAACAGTGAGATGGGATCGATAACACTGAGGGCTTGAGGAAGAAGGGGAGAATGAATTATTTTGAGGGATTACTTTGAGGGAGCAATAACTTTAGGAATGCGAGATCTAGTGTCCAGAATGGGTGCGAGCGAAGCGCGCTGAAAAAGTCACATTTTGCTTACTTTATAGTGATATGAGTAATAGAAATGCTTCAAAGAAAAAGTATCCTATAGGAAAGAACTCTCGCCCCCTCCCCCCTTCGCTAAGCGCCTGTCCTTAAATACGGTTTCGGAAGTGACACTTTTCGTGCTTTAAAATTCGCATCAAAACCATCTTTAAAGAATTGGCAAATTTACACAGATCGGTGGTGACAACAATTTTTTTGAAAATTTCTGGGCAGGGGGAACTTCAACTAGGCTGCGTACGGCCATGGGGTCATTGGTGGTTTCAATGATAATAGAAGAGTTTTTCCGAAGCTATGACAAGCAGGATGTTTTACAGGAAGTAACCCCGAAACCCCGACGCAATATTTAAAACGGGTGCGCGCGAAGCGCGCAGACGAAAGCAGCGATGAGACAGCTTTGAGACATATAATTGTAACCTATTGTTTTTCTTTAGTTTTAAATTCAGTATTTTTATTGCATGAAAATTTTTCCTACTTCCCTGTGCCTGTTCTTTCCATAGAGCAGGATATGGGAACCAATTTATATTCTGCTCCATGGAGGCTTTTTTCATATTTCATTTTGTCGATGGTCTGGGTCACGTGTACCTCAACTATTTTATAAGTATGAAAAATAAGGTAGTGTTGATTTTGAAGGTTTTGAAGGACTATGTACTACTTTAAGGAGTCAATGAAATCTTTTGTGGGTAGTTTTTACATGGACATTGTCAAGGGCATAGGCAGTTAAAGTGCCAGGGAAATAATTTTTATTGGAGGCTGCATCTTGGAAAGTTGTGGCCTGGGAAGCCTTTAACCGTGATCACCGAAGGCGCGAAGCCGGAGGCTGGGGACTGAGGGTCCTCCCCATGAAAGTTTCTTAAACATGACGGCTTTTGCGGGCATTCTGGACCATTTCTTGAGAAAATCCTGATTCTATCAGGTATATTGAAATGTTAATGAAATAGATTTCATATGATGATCCAAATTTAAGATAGTAACCGTCAGTCAATATGCTGAGGATGGTGATAGTTGGTGAGGAAAGTGAACAGCGAGAGGTGTAGCGGCGATGGTTTTGCACAATTGGTAATTTAGTCAAGAAATCGAGGAAGTAATAACGAGGCAATTCCACCAAAGTTTTCCTACGCACTTAGTACAGCAGTACTAATGAGACATCGATTTATATAAGGGTCATGCGAAGCACGCCGATTTTTGTTTCTTTTCTCTTTTTCCTTTTTCCAGAATTTCCGTTTCGTATACATGGTTAGGGTTTGGGACTTTGTTTGCAAGGACCATGGTGCATTTTACATTAGTACTCTCAGTACATTTGTACTTTCAGTGACTCTTATTTCAGAGCTTCAAGTCACAATGTGTGGCGCGTAGGACGCAAGAAATTGTACGGTGCTAGATGAATAATTTTCAATTAGCCACTTTTTCTCTCAGGTGCGCGCGAAGCCCGCCGATAAAAATTTTCCTAGCAGTTTTATGGTTTTTGATATCAGTATATTTTCCTTCATTAAACATTGCAAAATTTAATGATAATAGGCTACTGAAAATTCTCCTATAATTTCTCTAGTCTCACTTACTTTCGCTCATTTTTTATTATTTTTATTTTTTAAGCTCTGGAAAAAAGTGGGGGACAAGTCCCTCGCTTGTCCCCCATCCTTAATTCCGCCTATGGGCTTGCCATACGCCCGCGGGGCTCCCACTATGCTTCCAGTTCCAGACGGGAGATTATAAATTGGACACCTTCTGGAACCGTAAGCAGACTCATGATTCTGAGTCAAAGAGAAAATCCTACTTCATCAGTCCAAAAACGAACTTAAAATCTACTTCGCTATAGTATGCAACACTTAGCCTACATGGCATAAGTACGATGTATAGACTACACCTAGATTGGAAAACTCCTGTCCACTTCCAAAGATAAAGCCGAAGCCCTGAATAATCAGTTTTGTTCTGTATTCACAAAAGAAGATCTAAATAGTATGCCTGTTATCGATACTAGTCCCATCCCTGTTATAGGGGACATTAAGATCTCAACCACCGGTGTCCTTAAGCTGTTAACTGATCTTAAAGTGCACAAGGCTGCTGGGCCTGACAATGTCACTGCCAGAGTCTTAAAGTCCTGTGCCAACAGTATTGCCCCCATTTTTCAGAAGTTGTTCCAAAAGTCGGTGTCAAGTGGATGTTTACCAGCAGCCTGGCTTGATGCTAATATAACCCCCATCTACAAGAAGGGTGAAAGATCGGACCCTGCGAATTACAGGCCTGTCTCGTTGACATCCATCCCTTGAAAGCTTTTAGAGCATATTATTCACCGTCATATTATGGATCACTTTGACAAATTTAATGTACTTGCTGATGTTCAACATGGTTTTCGTAAAGGTAGATCATGCGAAACTCCAATTTCTGCCCTTGTTGACGACATAATGAAGATTTTAGATAACAGAAGCCAAGCTGACCTAATCTAATGGATTTTAGCAAGGCTTTTGATACAGTTCCCCACCAGCGACTTCTTAATAAACTCAAGCATGTTGGAATCCGTAATAACATCTTAAATTGGATTGAGAAATTCCTAACTAACCGTTACCAGAGCCTGGGTGCTAATTGATGGAACGTCTTCAGACAAATCGAAAGTCATTTCTGGTGTCCCTCAGGGCACTGTCTTGGGACCCTTACTCTTTTTAGTCTATATTAACGACTTGCCGGCAAATATTCAATCAAGCGTCAGGTTATTTGCCGATGACTGTATCCTGTATCGTGAAATAAAAAACATAGATGACACAAAAATTCTTCAACATGATGTTGACAATTTGTGTCAGTGGGAATCAATCTGGCAGATGGGGTTTAATAAATCTAAGTGTTTTACTATGAGAGTCTCCCATAAAGCAAATCCAAATCCTTATTTTTACCAAATGGGTAATCATACTTTAGAGCAGGTTAATCACCACCCTTACCTAGGAGTTGAACTCTCTTCTAGTATGAACTGGAAAAGACATATTAACCAAATTGTATACAAAGCAAACCGGACATTAGGCCTATTGAGGCGAAACCTCTCGCACTGTGATAAAGATACTAAGACTGCAGCGTACTTTGCTCTTGTTCGACCCATTCTCGATTATTGTAGTACGGTATGGGACCCCTATACCCAATCCGAAAAGAATTCTATAGAAAGTGTCCAGAGGCGTGCTGCCAGATTCATCTTTAACAACTACAGTCGCCAATCAAGTGTTTCTGAGATGATTAAAGATCTTAAATGGGACAGCCTTGAAACTCGACGATTTAGGGCTCGTCTTGTTGTTATGTATAAAGAAACGCATGGATTACTTCCAAGTAATGTAAGGAATCATCTTATTGACCCTTCAAATCTTAATCGACGGACTACCCGTCGTACTAGTGGAAGGTATCTATACCATTATCCCTCCACTAACAAGCTTTGCTATCAGAAATCTCTCTATCCAAGAACCATCCCTAGTTGGAATCTATTACCGGAACAGGCTCGCTGTGCCCCATCAGTGGTAGGCTTTAAAAACCAGCTCTTAGCCCTTGATCAAAATCGTTATAGCTAGTTATTCTATTCATCCGACTCCCTTAGCCCTAGTTCAACAGTACGGGATAGCCTTGTCTGGCGTTTGTGCTGCATTTGAAAGAAGAAGAAGAAGAAGAAGAAGAAGAAGAAGAAGAAGAAGAAGAAGAAGAAGAAGAAGAAGAAGAAGAAGAAGAAGAAGAAGAAGAAGAAGAAGAAGAAGAAGAAGAAGAAGAAGAAGAAGAAGAAGAAGAAGAAGAAGAAGAAGAAGAAGAAGAAGAAGAAGAAGAAGAAGAAGAAGAAGAAGAAGAAGAAGAAGAAGAAGAAGAAGAAGAAGAAGAAGAAGAAGAAGAAGAAGAAGAAGAAGAAGAAGAAGAAGAAGAAGAAGAAGATGATTGTGTATTATGATCTCTGAAAGAGCCCCATCTAATACAAGCAGTGTTTCCACTCTTTCCGAAATTCGGGAAATCTGGATGCCCTTCGAGAGGGATTATATCGGGAAATTTCGGGAAATCTGGAAATGGCGTATGGCGTATGGATATACCGTATGGATTGACACGGTGAAATCCTGGATCAGTCACTAAAGTAGCGTTAAAGAAGCGCCATTGAAAATTTCAGGAAATAACAAGCAGATTTCTCGAAATTTTAGATTTCATTTCAGGAAAAGTAATTCAGAGTGTAGAAACACTGTATACAAGGCTGCTACGAGCGTCTGCTTCGCAGGCTACCATGCAGAACGATGAGGTACGAACATACGCTAGCCTAGTACCTTTACTGCATAGTTTGGAGGTAAGTAGCCTAAGTTTTCTTCCACACTTGAAGTTTCTTAAACCATCTTATCTTCAGGATGTTCATGATGTGCCTCAGTTCTTAATAAGAGCCGCTAGACCTACTTCAGCCAGGCTTTTAACTGAAGATAACATGACCTCCTTCGAAACAATAACACTAACGTTAACATTAGGCTAGGCCTAACTTAGCCTAGGGTACCTAGGCCTAGGCCTAGTTCTCACGTACACTTTGTTCCCTGAACTAGGCCTAGGCTATTGCAACACAAATTTTTGACCGCATATTACTGTGAGAGTAATGTCGTCTGCGTGTGTTGCTGCAGTGATTGTTGCTACATATGCGTATGCGCGTGTATGAACGTAACTATAGCTATAGACTATGTCACAATTGAACAGCAGTGCGTGCTATTTAGCACACAATAGTGTGAACGTCCTAGTTACACGATTTAGCAGTTTCATAGAATGTTAAAAAAAAAACAGGATCGTTTGTGTGAATCAAAATTTTTGGTCTTTTTTGGACACTTAGTGCAAAAAATCTTAGAATGAAGAGTCTTAAACATGTAAGGCCCCGTAGAGGTCAATTATGTAGGAGTATACGTGAATTTGAGAAAGATCGAGACCATTCAAAATTTTTGAAGTTGGGGTAGCCCAATTTTGACAATGGGTATATTGCTGACCTAGTATGGGAAGCCCCAAAGCTTCCCAAATACTAGGTCAGCAGACTGCTGGTATGGGAAGCCCCAAAGCTTCCCAAATACTAGGTCAGCAGACTGCGGACTAGGCCTAACTTAGTACTTTAACCTTAGGTTAGGCCTAACGAGGCTAACGTTATTGCTCGGTTTATGACCGAACTTCAGTAGCCTGCCTACTGTATGGTTCGAGTGGGCAATGTGTTGTTTCGTGTTTTTGCCTTTTCCAGCGCGGCATTCAGATTATCGCCCAATGTCATTTTCAGAATTGGGATACTACTAGAACCCTGCATACTTGTAACTTTTTTATCTCTTCAAATTTAATGTGTACTTGCAAATTTGTGGTTGGGTTAAGGTGAGGATTATATTGTATCCTGTGATCAAATTAGTGTCAAGTAAGACCACTCTGTATCTGCATGGCCACTTAGGAAGACATGAGAAACCAGGGAGCTGCTGCAACAATACCCGGTTGTTTCACCCCTTTGCCAGTTTGCCCAGTTCCCATAACAGTGATATAGCCCAATACGGGAAAATTTGTAAATAGTTTTTAAGTTTTGACATGCAAAGATACCACCCTGTCAATAAAATTAGACCCTACATGCTTAAGAGCATGTTAGAGAACAAGCATAACTTTGGTAGGCACTCAGGAACAAACATAAAATTTAAGAAACATGTTAACCTCTGAGCAGTTCTCAAAGGAGATTATTGCAGATAGGCTACACGTGTGTAGGTTAGGTTCTAATTGTACATATGTGCTACACGTTAGGCAACGGCAAAAGTGCCAAGATAGCTGAAGAAAATTACATCGTAAATAAAAAGTTTCCACCCAAAGCTTCCAAATGTATCGCAAATTAGTATTTGAGGGTCTTTTGCACATGCCATGTAAATTTTTGGCTTTCTTGACCTCTTGGAGAATCATCGACGCCTTTCAATTATTGATCCTGCTTCGTTTAAGAAAGGCATTGGTAGAACAAAAGTGTAAGCAGAGAGCAGTATAGCTGACTTGTTTGATCGAACCATGCATTTCGGACTGCAATTTCTTCCCTTGGGGAGTCAAAAACCTTGTATAATCATTGCCTTAGCCAAAAACTATCACTCTTAGAATATCATTGCTTTATTCTATTTTTTCTATCAATCTTAAATAGTTACAGGGAAATTTTTGATTGAGCTTCTGAGGGTTCCACAAAGCCATATTGATGTTCACAACAAGTGGAATGTCGAATGTCGATCACTGAGACAACTCAGCACCAATGGCAACTTGCCCCAAAATACAAGTCGTGCCCAACTGGATGTTTACATCAAGTTAATGTGTAACGACTCTTAAGACAAAAGTCCTACATATATATTTCTTCTAAATTTCTGAAATGCCGGCCTTTTCCCAGGGTTTCAATTGATGACACTTTTGTTGATATTACCAGTAATGTTAAGAGCCTTGGTGTTACCATCAGAAGTACCCTACAAGTGAAAGATCATGTAAGCAACATCTTTTCTGCAGCTTCTTTTGCTAGTTATAAGCAGGGTTGGGAAGTAACGAGTTACAAGTAACGCCGTTACTGTAACGAGTTACATTTTGTGTAACGGAACCCTGTAACGAGTTACATTTGCATTTCAGTAACGGAGCAAGTAACTAGTTACAATTCTGTGTAAAAGTAACTGTAACGGCGTTACATTTGCAGGGCTGAAATTTAGCACTCGTCCGATCGTCCGTGACGGGTAAAACTTGCATCGGACAACCACTTTCTCTCTTTGAACTTGTCCGATGGACGATTAGATTTTATTTGTAACTGAATAGTTCCCTACATCAGCAGGAAAGTATGTCATAAAATCCCCTTAAGAAGTGGCATTGAGACAATGGTATTGACTACCATTCATCATTGTACCATGCCAATAAATATGGAAAAATGCAGAATTTAAAGTAAATGTTCGTTTTTTATGGCAGAGATAGGAAATAAAATTGTTCATCTCTTGTTCGTCACTTTCATCGGACAACCAAAAACTATTTCGGACAACCTAAATTTAGCTTCAGGTTGTCCGATGGGCAACCTGAAAATTTCCTTAAAAATCAGGCCTGATTTGGGTCCCGTTACTTTCCCGTTACAAATAGTCAAAATGACCACAAATTGCATTTTCTTTGAGCTAATATCAGAATAACAGAAAATTTTCAAATTGATGACACTTTGGTAGTAAAATGTAAAATTATTTTCGATATAGGCTATTTATCATTCATCGCTATTATCGACGTCGCCCTCACCGACATCAAATTTTATTCACGATTAGAATCAGAAGTTGATATTAGATGCACACGCTGCAGGCTTACAGGCCGGGCCACTTGATTGTCTATTGAACCAGGGAGTTGTCAAATAGCAACTCCCTGATTGAAATAAGTTTAAAATTGATCTGTATGTCAAAATACTTATTAGACAGATCAATGCTTATTATCCATGAGACCGATCTGTGCGATTATTTGAAAAATACTGAACGGTCCTCTAAGGCTCAGCTGACTTTATGTATTCTAAGTAAAGTCAGCTGGGCCTTGGTTTACTCATATTGTCCTTTAGAGGACACAGTGGAGACAGTGTACCGTGAGAAACGGGTTGGCCCATGGGCATTCAAATACCAGCTTACTTTGAAAGTTTAATCATTGCCTCTTGAGACGTTAGGGCTGGACCCGTGTTCACCCTATCCGAGTCGGAGCTAACTGCGATTCTAGATTCCTGAATCTTTCCGAGCATGGTACTGCTCAGGATCCTCAAATTTCTGCCAGTTTTGATTCCAATGGCACCAATTCGAGACCAGTCTTTTTGCCAATGTATATCATATCACACATACAGATGTTTTAATTCTATCGTACATGTCCACCATTAACAAAGTCATCGTTTGTACTCACTTCCATAGCCTGGCCTCCTGAGTAATTTAGTTGATTGTATGTGACAATACCTTAGATCTGTACATTGTGCACAAATGGAACTTTAAACACTTTTAATGTAACTTTCATATTTGAGAACTCGGCTGGAATGAACTCCGAGTCCGAGTCCAGTTACATCACATTCCGTAAAAATTTCGATTCCGGAACCTTCTATCCCGGGCAAATTCCTAATCTAGAAAAACGCTCTTGAGACCGGCATTAAGCTAACCGAATCCGGACTCTTGCGTTGGAGCCCAGTAAATCTATACGGTGCCAAGCGTTGGTAAACACTGTGCATCCATTTATGCATCTAATTTAACATGTATGGTATCTTTATTTGATGAATCAAACGTATTAATTTAGGCTATATCATATTCTTTTCAATGTCCGTAACTCCTTACACTGGAATAATAGTACGGTTAATATAAAAAAACAGCAGAATATTGAAATGGTCAATGGCGTTAAAAGTATCCTAACAAAGCTAATTGGAAAGAGAAGTGTCCGACTTAAAGCTTTACCTATTGTAAAGGGAAAGTGAATTATGTGCACATGATCTGCATGTATAAACTGCATAGTATCACCATTTCTATGCACTGTTTTATATCGACACAATGTGAAACTTGAAATTTATGGGGAAATATCACTTAGCCCAACCTTAGCGGTGAGGTTTTAAAATTTTACTGCTAACAAATGTATTCATCCTCTTATTATACCATATTTATGCCCTTGAGGGGTGAAGACTTTAATTACTGCTGAAACAACGCTCTTCCCCTTTCCGGCATAGCCGCTAACCTCTCTAAATTAGCCGACTGTGTGATGGGAGTATAAAGATTTCAACCCTCAAAGAAGTACTTTGGTAACTGGAAAAGTTTTGGTTATAACCATATTCCTCTAACAAATAGTTTGCGTAAGCTCCGACACAGTATCATGATTCGCTGCTTCATGTTGAGCATTAGGAGCCTCTGCGACAATGCCCATTGAAGATCAGCTAGCTTCATTGACTTTCTTTGGGGAACACCTAAGGATAACCGGCACAAATGAGGTGTCGGTCGTCTCATGTGCCCCCGTCTTACTATCTAATTATGCCCCCCCCTCCATTTCAGGTACCGAGGTACCGTATATTCACCTTGAAGTAACGAGTTACTTTTGAAATGTAGCTAGTTACTTTTTAGTCAAAAGTAACTGTAACTAGTTACTTTTTCAACATTGTAACTAGTAACTGTAACGAGTTACAATTTTACGGAATTAACTGTAACTATAACGAGTTACTTTCAAAGCGTAACGGGAACAACCCTGGTTATAAGATTGGTCCATGAAGCAAATATCTTGATCGTAAATCCACAGAGCATCTTGTTCATGATTGTGTTACTCACGTCTAGTAATAGTCTCCTGTATAGGCTTCCATTAAACCACATTTCAAAGTTACTGTACAACGTATACAAAACTCTGCTGCCAGATTAATTACTTGTTCCAAGAAGCATGAACATATTACAGTAGTCCGATCCATCGTGAGTTGCACTGGCTACCAGTGCATTATCTTATTAATTATAAGATAACTCTGCTGACCTTCAAATCATTACATGGTATGGCTCTGGATTGTATTTCAGATCTCATTACTAAACACGCACCAATTCGCTGTTTAGGATCTTTATCTGAAATTTTTCTTGCCCACCCTCCAATATCTATGGCTATGTTTTATGGGAACAGATCTTTTACTGTTGCTGCCCCAGAGGTTTGGAACAGTCTGCCGGCTAATGTGCATTCTTTGATCAATCTTAATAATTTAAAAAAGTATTTGAAAACCTACATTTTTAATTGTTTAAACTGGACACTGCTTTTGTATTTTATGCTTTTTTGTTCTTTAAATTACTGTGTTTCCAGTTTTAGATTTTATCTGTTTTCTTTTGGTGTACTTCGTAAATTGTTTGTTTTGTTTAAATTGTTCATTTTGTGTAAGCCTTTTCATTGTACAGTGCTTTGAGTTTTATTGAAAGCCGCTTTAAAAATAGCATAATATTATTATTATTGTTGTTGTCGTCGTCGTCTTCGTTGTCGTCGTCGTCATCATCATTTCCCAGACATGTCATGTTGTGCAAGTACAGTGCATCTGGTCAGTAACAATTGCAGCTGGATGTAAAAAAGGAAGGCATATCCATGCATCCTTCTCTTTAACAGAAAACTGGGAATTCTGGGGGTTATTTTTTTTATTTTTCATAAGGGTTTCAGAAATAGTAGCAGGAGGTGATCAAGTCAGGGTTACCTACTCTATGTAGCCTAGCTATATATAGGACTATGCATTAAATAACATTAGAACTGCCTGTGTACTAGATGGGTGTGTTTTGTTTAAATTGGAGGAGGGGCTAAAAGTAAACCTGTAGTAGGGAGAATTTTACTACCAGGGGTGAGGTAAGAGAGCCATAAAGCTCCTCCTTGTGTAGACACAAACCAACTTTATTGTGGCTCAATAATTTCATCCCAGACAGTAAATTAAAAAATTCTCCCTAGGCCCAGTGATTTTACTTTTAGCCCCACCTCCAATTTAAACCAAAAGAACTAGCTAATGCACCTCCAAGACAGAGCCACAGTAGACTGCACAAAGTTGTCAAGTCCTCAAGGCCATATTGACACATAAATGTGTGTGAGCTTAATTGGAAACATTGCTGACTGTACATGTCATCATTCACCAGCCAGAGTGGAGCTACGGTATTGTTTGAATGAATGTCAGTCAAATTGCAGTCACCAATTGTATTTCAAAGTAGTCTATAGGGCTACTCCTATAAGTATGTTTGTGGGGATGCCATAGTGCCTTTAAGGCCATGCCCTGGTGAGCATACAAGAAGACCCTACTGTAGGCTTAAGTGTAATCAGAACACTTTCTCTGCATTGTGTGAAATGTGAGCTAGGGCCTACTCTGTATCTCTTGAAATTTCAGACTTTGATGTCAATCAAACTAGAGCAGGCACCAACTGAGAATTTTGATAGCCCCCAACCATTTATGTACTTAGGGTGATGAGTGTCTGTCTTAAAAGGAAATATATTGCATTATCAATGCACCAGCATAGCATACAATGAAAGTACTGTAGCTATAACCAACATTCAGTTTTACCCAATAACAACTAAAGCAATAGTTTTATCTGAATTATTGCCCCCTGTGGGCTGGGGGTTGTAGAATATGCCCACGGTATTTCCCGCCTGTCGTAAGAGGCGACTAAAGGGAAGGACTTGAACTGTATTTAAACTTTGCTTGACACTATATATAACACATTTGTGTTGGTGTGTCGTTAAATTTCATCTAACTAATTAACTAATTTATCTGAATTATCTCCCCGAAGTACTGTACTGTATAATGCACAACAGTAAACAGATAATGCATTCTTTGAAATTTTGAAAGTGTGAGCCAAGAAATAATTCTTGATTAATTTAAATAAACCATGGTTTTAATGATATGAAATTTTCTGTGCCACCAATGCAATATTTCCATTTACTTTTACCAGGCACAAGTGTGCAATGCCAAACTTACAGTGCTGTGGAACAGTCCACAGTGAAGCCTGAGGCTGGAGGCCTGTGTACAGTAGACCTTGCATATGGGCTACATATTACTGTTACCAAGCATCAGCGTGAAACTAAACCTACACTAACCTACAGTTACATGTACAGTGTGTTATGCGGAATATCTTTTGCATGTGATTATGACTTTAACCTTCAAATCTGATGGCATGATTTTCCTGCCCAGGCCTTTTCCATACACACTGTACTTAAATTATATATACTGCCCTAATATTCAGTGTAAAAATTACGGGAAAAGGTTACTGTACTGTGATACTAGTGTAAAACTATGGTGAATCAGATGCAAAGTTTACAGTATGGTGTGCAGTGCTCACAGGCATCCTCAGCATCATGCAGATAATACTCAGGACTCAAAATTAGATTTGGAAAGGGAAGGCCAAATGGCCTTTGGCTGGAAGAAACATGTTAGGGCACCAAGTCTACACAACAGGAGAACTAATGGCAAAACTTTGAAACTAGACATGAGAATACTAGGATAGTTTCCCTAACTCCATGTTGGTAGGAACACCATCCTCTTCTACCACTTGCCCACACTTGTGATACTTTCCATCACATTTCTATCATTCGAGCAGTGTCATTTTCAAGGTAAAGTGCTTGACCTCATTTACAAACTTTGGAGAACTTTGAAGATGATGAGGACCACTAGTGTGTCCTAGCCATAGAAATTAAACTAAGGGAGAATGCTGACGCAGTGCATTGCTGGATGTTTAACCAGTAAAGCCAAGAAAATGGTGAGTGCGCTTCCACTGTATGGCAAAAAGCTGGTTGATTTGCGTGTCTTCATGCAGACAGTGTGCATTCAACTTCAGAAGTTTAAATGTCATTTTATCCATTTTTCAAAGGATTAGGAGAAATTTTCACATCAGGGATAAGTCACAGTGCCTTTAAGTGTTTTCTTTTATATCCTAATTTGAAAACTTGTATTTTCTCACCAATAACTGGGGCGAAAGCAACAACGAGATGTTTGTAATTACAGTATGTGCCATTGCGGTGTTGCCATACAGAGAGCCAAATCAATGGCTTCAGTCCAAATTACCAAACTTCATTCTCCCTTACTTTAATTTCTGTGGTCCTAGCATATACTGTACATTCATCAGTGTCCATCCTATAAAATCTCTATATTCTCTAATGGACCCTTTTGAAGCATGTACAGTAATTGTCCTTTAAGGTGCAGGAAACCTGTTAGTATGTGCAGAGAGACTACAGTAACTCTCTTTTCTCCTAAAAATTTCCTTACTGTTTCTTACAGAGATGTCTTTTGAGAAGACCTTTGATGTGGTTAAGTTTCTTACTCAGTCTTCTCAGAAGGAAATTGAAATTGAAGCAGCTTACTATCGGAAATCTCCAAACATCATCTTCCTGCCAGGGGGCTTTCAGTTTGTTCGTCATGTCAGAGGTTACTTAAGTATGGGATCAGTAGTGTCAGCATGGGCTTATAATTCCTTCATTTTACCAAAGCTGGTGCTGTTCCCTCTTTGGCAAGACAGTTATCTCTCATTCTTTCCTGTCTTTGGTAAGTTTTTTTCTCTCAGAAGAATTACCTTTTTTACTGCATTCTTGTCATTTCTCTCATATTTTGATTGCTGGTACTGGTCTGTGGTTTGCAAATTTGGTAGTACTATACTTTTCAAGGTTATGTCTTAATGGCAAGTGAGCATTTTTTAAAGGCCATATGCAGTGGTGCCAAGTCATAGCATTCACTGTACCTTTCAAATTGCCTCTAACATCCTGTGTATTAGTGTATTTCATGATGTTTCAGGGCATACTTGAACAGTAGTTCATGCTTCAGTAAAGTGCTATAAAGCTATGAAAATTGCAACCTGTTCATCTCTGAGCTATGTCCCTGCTGGCTCTGAAGAGTAAGGGGTGACAGTATGTGGTTCTCATAGCTTTATAGCAATGAAAATAAGTATATACTGTTGGTAAGAGGTAGATTGCAATAAGTCCGTAACAACAATATTGTCACAATTGAAAGAAGTAGTGCATCCATGAATAAGGATAGGCTGTGGAGGTATCATTGACAGCATGAAAGTCATATATTTAAGTCACATATCCAAACTGCTTACTGCTTTAATACCTGTAGACAAAATTAATGTCATCATGTTGTCTTATTAATGCATTTGTTATACCTGGCATTCTTGTTTCCATCTCTTTTGTATGTTTAACTGTACTGAAATGATTTTAGCAAATGTGGGTGGAAATAATATGGAAGCCAGGAAATTCCTTTGAGGGAAATTTTGAAGTGTAATGTAATGTTAGTTGCAATGCAATGCACTATGTATCTCAATGCATCTTACAAAGTATAAAATCAAATCAGTTTTGGGTATGTGGAGGGAATTTTGAGCAATTGGAAGAAAATTTGGCTTTTTCTGTACATGAAGATTTGTCAAATTTTGGGAAATTTCTCTCCCTTAGGAGATGAATAGTTTTGCCAGCCCTGATACCTGTAGCAGACTTTAATAAGACAATGTTTGTGTCATTTCTTTCAGCATTTTGCTCGTTGGCCTTCATCACAGGTATGCTGCTGTTAAGATGTATATTTTCTGATCCAGGGCGGATTCCATTCAGTGAACGTGCCACTTCAGCAGGTGTGTGGTGTGGAAGAAGCATTTAAGGGTCACATAACTTTAATGATTTTACAAGGGCACAGAATTAACAGGGTTGGGGGTTGGAAGGCATGCTTTTGAAAGTACAGTATGATAAAAAACAATACTACTGTAGTTTGCTAAAAAATTATTTGTCACATATTTGCAAAGTACATTCTTACAAAAGGAGATCCGAAAAAGAGAAAATTTTGTAGTTTTGTGGAAAAGATGGAAAAATGGATGACTACTAATACTAACCTTTTCCCTTGAGGGATTTTTAGAAAAACTGAATTTAAGTGAAAATGTATTTGATATTACACATGTAATAAGAGGATCAAACAAGACTTAAATTTGTCCAAAATTTTGCTTCACTGTCAAGTCTTAAGTATAAACTATTTCTTCTCTGAAAAAATGACTTGGTCTTTAAGGAATTCATAAATATGCCACTATTACTTTTAAAACAAGCACTTTTACAAAGGTGTATTTTAACAAAATCAGTGTTCAAGGAGCAATGGGGCAAGTACAGTATATATCAAGTTAGGGGAAGAGTTGCTTACAAAACTAAAGCTTTAGAATGCTGAAGATCCTGCCACTTTTTATGCAAGCTTTTCTGTGTTAAAGAATTACAGTGACATTTGTGTAAAACTTTTAGTTACAGAATTTTTTTTAGGCTGGATGAGAAAATCTTAGCAGAAACGTTTTTTTAACTGTGTGTGTGGTACAGAAAATTTTCACACCTTTGAAATACAGGTGTAGGTGGCACCAGTGGGAGTGGGGCATGGTCCCTGTCAGGGAAAGTTGGCCCCCCATTGGGGAAATTTTCAACCTTCACTTGGGAGCCTTAATCCGTGTGGTAAAATATGAAATCCCAACGACCTTACAGTACCAATTCATCGAGGTTAGCCTCATCATTGAGTTGCTTAACCTCGAAGGTAGTCAAAGATCATAAAAGCCTCAAACCCTCCCAAGGTGCAGTACAAGATCGCCCATTTGGACGATAGCTCAAATCATCGTTGAAGATCGTCGAGATTATAAACAGCAGCACAATAGTTTGCGGTTGAAAACAAAGTTACTGTCCGGCTTTGTAATTTTCTAGACATATTGAACTCCCAACAAAAGGAACAAACAATTTCAGGGTAATCACAATGCTCGCAATCTTCAGAGCGTATTAGCTCCACGAATGAATAGACTCAATAGACCTGGTAGGCCCATGTGCATTAGCAGTAAATTGCGCCGGGTGTTCGATGAAGCCGGCTTGCAAGCAAATGACCACACTTATCTATCACACCACTGTAATAAGTTCATGTTAATAATTCTTAGAACCTAGTATAGGTGCTCGTTCCATTAGATAGAAATGTTTGTTTGAAACAAACGAGAATATTGAATTTTCCAAGTCTGTGAATGTCTGAAACAACTGTACAACACCGTGCGTGAAGTTAATACTTTATGCAAGATACCATTAGTAAACATACCGTGCATTAATCTCTTATGGTTCTGCCAGTAACTTGCCCTTGTCCGTTTTGTGTACGTAGCTACGTAGGAAAGAGAAGTAATGTACACTGGTCATTAATGTAAGAAGTGCAGTTTTCACACTTTCCACAAAGTATGCACTGAGCAGCTAATGCTTGTTAAGGCTATAAGCCTACACATCACTTGCTGTTGTATGCATGGGTGATTAACATGCTACTACAAAAGATCGCAGAATCGTCGAGATTATCGACGATCTTTTCATTGTTTGGGAAAGATGCGATCGATATAATCCTCTCATCAATAGATGCTCTCTAGGTTAGGATTACTAGAGTTGATTTTACGATCTTCGACGATCAGAAATTTAGAGTAAAATTGCTGATTGTCGAGTGTAGTCACAGATAGTAGGTTATCGTAGCGACCGATAACGTCGGCTAACCTCGATGAATCAGTACTGTAAGCCACTCAGGCAATCTGCTTGATTTTACTCATAGGAGTGGCAGATTTTTCAATAAAGATCCCAAATTTTCCTTAAAAAAACAAAATTTTTCAAATTTTCTTCCATAAAAATCCAAATTTTTCAAATTTTCTTCAGTAAAATCCCAAAGTTTCAGATTTTTGTAAAAAAGTAAAAAAGTTCAGGAGCGCCCCCCCCCCCCAATCGAGATAGTCTTGGTGCTACCCTGATTTACTTTAGGTTCCCACAGAAAGAAATTCACTGTTCCACAGTCCAGAACACATGTTTGCCCTTTGATTAAACGTTCAAATTTTCAAATGCTGCAATTTTCATACTGTAGCTCTCCTAATAAGTAATATTTTGGGGAAAGGAAAATTATCGCCAGAGTTCATTGGTGAGACTGAATGGTTTAATGATGATATTGTATTGTACCTGATCTTTTTGTGGTGCAATGTTTATGTAATGTGAAAGCGGTATCTACATTTAAAGGCAATAGGCAGTCCCCCCAAAATTTTCATTGAAAATTCGGCAAACTCTTGCAGATCTCCTCTTATTGCATTACAAGCACCTCTGAAGATATTTTGAACATAACTATTACATACAATAGGTAAAGCAAGGAGAAATTCTCCTTGAATTTCACAATTTACCAACAAAAATATTGTCACATGATCAAAATAGTCCAATCATGAACTAGAGTGACAGGGTACACTCATTCTGATTGGGGTGACTGCATACTGCCTTTAAGCTATAGGCAAGTATTCATCTTGATTAGAATACCCTGTACAAGGCTCTTTTGTATTTTAGTACAAAACGATGTTTTTCATATTGCAGATCAACTCAACTGGACTCATTGTCAGAGGTGCCTTATACAGAGACCTTTAAAGTCCCACCATTGCAGTAAGTGTCAAAGGTGCATTAGGAAGATGGACCATCACTGCCCATGGTAAGTTGAAGTTTGCAATGAGCCAGTCCTTGGAGTAAGTTTACTCATATACTGTACAAGCACTGGACAATTTTCACAATACAACACCTTCCCTGTCAAAGTTCTGCAAGCAACCAGTATCAAGTGTTGCAATTTTAATCATATTAGTGCCCAGTTTGTCATTTATTGGTTTCGATGATAAGAGAAACCTATGCATTCATGATGGCGTGTGTGTGTATGTATGTGTGTATGTGCGTGTGTGTGTATGTGTGTGTGTATGTGTGTGTGTATGTATGTGTGTGTGTATGTGTGTGTGTTTGTGACACTTTGCTCGTTAACACGATATCTCAAGAAGGGAAACTCTGACAGTTCTCAAACTTGGTACATAGATGCCCCGTATTGAGAGGAAGAACCCTATTGTTTTTGGTGGGGGTCAAAGGTCACCTGGGGTCACCGGGGGTCAAACTCTGAAAACCTTGTTAACACAATATCTTGAGGTAGGAAGCTTGGATGAATTTCATACTTTGTGTGTAGATGCGTTATGGTATGAGGAAGAACCCTATCATTTTTGGTGGAGGTGAAAGGTCATCTGGGGTCACCGGGGGTCAAACCTTGAAAACTTTGTTAACACGATATCTCAAGAAGGGAAACTCTGACAGTTCTCAAACTTGGTACATAGATGCCCCGTATTGAGAGGAAGAACCCTATTGTTTTTTGGTGGGGGTCAAAGGTCACCTGGGGTCACCGGGGGTCAAACTCTGAAAACCTTGTTAACACAATATCTTGAGGTAGGAAGCTTGGATGAATTTCATACTTTGTGTGTAGATGCGTTATGGTATGAGGAAGAACCCTATCTTTTTTGGTGGAGGTGAAAGGTCATCTGGGGTCACCGGGGGTCAAACCTTGAAAACTTCGTTAACACGATATCTCAAGAAGGGAAACTCTGACAGTTCTCAAACTTGGTACATAGATGCCCCATATTGAGAGGAAGAACCCTATTGTTTTTGGTGGAGGTCAAAGGTCACCTGGGGTCACCGGGGGTCAAAACCTGAAAACCTTGTTAACACAATATCTTGAGGTAGGAAGCTTGGATGAATTTCATACTTTATATGTAGATGCGTTATGGTATGAGGAAGAACCCTATCATTTTTGGTGGAGGTGACATGTCATCTGGGGTCACCGGGGGTCAAACCATGAAAACTTCGTTAACACGATATCTCAAGAAGGGAAACTCTGACAGTTCTCAAACTTGGTACATAGATGCCCCATATTGAGAGGAAGAACCCTATTGTTTTTGGTGGAGGTCAAAGGTCACCTGGGGTCACTGGGGGTCAAACTCTGAAAACCTTGTTAACACAATATCTTGAGGTAGGAAGCTTGGATGAATTTCATACTTTGTATGTAGATGTGTTATGGTATGAGGAAGAACCCTATCATTTTTGGTGGAGGTGAAAGGTCATCTGGGGTCACCGGGGGTCATACCTTGAAAACTTTGTTAACACGATATCTCAAGAAGGGAAGCTCTGACAGTTCTCAAACTTGGTACATAGATGCCCCATATTGAGAGGAAGAACCCTATTGTTTTTTGGTGGGGGTCAAAGGTCACCTGGGGTCACCGGGGGTCAAACTCTGAAAACCTTGTTAACACAATATCTTGAGGTAGGAAGCTTGGATGAATTCCATACTTTGTATGTAGATGCGTTATGGTATGAGGAAGAACCCTATCATTTTTGGTGGAGGTGAAAGGTCATCTGGGGTCACCGGGGGTCAAACCTTGAAAACTTCGTTAACACGATATCTCAAGAAGGGAAACTCTGACAGTTCTCAAACTTGGTACATAGATGCCCCATATTGAGAGGAAGAACCCTATTGTTTTTGGTGGGGGTCAAAGGTCACCTGGGGTCACCGGGGGTCAAACTCTGAAAACCTTGTTAACACAATATCTTGAGGTAGGAAGCTTGGATGAATTTCATACTTTGTATGTAGATGCGTTATGGTATGAGGAAGAACCTTATCATTTTTGGTGGAGGTGAAAGGTCATCTGGGGTCACCCAGGGTCATACCCTGAAAACTTTGTTAACACAATATCTCAAGAAGGGAAGCTCTGACAGTTCTCAAACTTGGTACATAGATGCCCCATATTGAGAGGAAGAACCCTATTGTTTTTTGGTGGGGGTCAAAGGTCACCTGGGGTCACTGGAGGTCAAACTCTGAAAACCTTGTTAACACAATATCTTGAGGTAGGAAGCTTGGATGAATTTCATACTTTATATGTATATGCGTTATGGTATGAGGAAGAACCCTATCATTTTTGGTGGAGGTGAAAGGTCATCTGGGGTCACCGGGGGTCATACCCTGAAATCTTTGTTAACACGATATCTCAAGAAGGGAAGCTCTGACAGTACTCAGACTTGGCACATAGATGCCCTATATTAAGAGGAAGAACCCTTTCGTTTTTGGCGGGGGTCAAAGGTCACCTGGGGCCACCGGGGGTCAAACTCTGAAAACCTTGTTAACACAATATCACGAGGTAGGAAGCTTGGATGAATTTCATACTTTGTACGTAGATGCGTTATGGTAAGAGGAAGAACCCTATTATTTTTGGTGGAGGTGAAAGGTCATCTGGGGTCACCGGGGATCAAACCCTGAAAATCTTGTTAACACAATATCTTGAGTTACAAAGCTTGGATGAATTTCATACTTTGTATGTTAATGGGTTATGGTAAGAGGAAGAATCCTATTTCTTTTGGTGGAGGTCAAAGGTCATTTGGGGTCACCAGGGGTCAGACCCTGAAAACCTTGTTAACCTGCTATCTCCAGGTAGGAAGCTTGGATAAATTTCATACTTTGTTTGTAGATGCCTTTTAGGTAGAGAAAGAACCCTATTATTTTTGGTGGGGTTCAAAGGCCATCTGGGGTCACCGGGGGTGAAACCCTGAAAACCTGGTTAACACAATATCTCAAGGTAGGAAGCTTGAATAAGTTTCATACTTTGTATGTAGATGTGTTATAGTAAGAGGAAGAATTCTATCATTTTTGGTGGAGGTCAAAGTTCATTTGGGGTCACGGGGGTTAAACTCTGAAAAACTTGTTAACACGATATCTCCAGGTAGGAAGCTTAGATAGATTTCATACGTAGTATGTAGATGCATTATAGTGAGAAGATGAATCCTATTGTTTTTAGTGGAGGTCAAAGGTCATCTGGGGTCACCAGAGGTCAATGTCTGAAAACCTTGTCAAGACGATATCTCCAGGTAGGAAGCTTGAATAGATTTCATACTTGGTAAATTGATGTGTTATAGTGAGAAGATGTACCCCATTGTTTTTGGTGGAGTTGAAAGGTCATCTAGGGTCACTAGGGGTCAAACACTGAAAACCTTGTTAACACAGTTTCTCAAGGGGGAAAGCTTGGATAGATTTTATACTTAGTATGTGGATGTGTTATGGTGAAAAGATGGACCCTATTGTTTTTGGTGGAGGTCAAAGGTCATCTAGGGTCACCAGAAGTAAAAAAAGCAAAATTTCCCAAGAATTCCCAAGACTAAATAGGAATACAAAACTGTATTTTTCCAACATGTTAAGATAGCATTTGACCATTGACTGAAAGATATGGGACATCATATGGCTTTATATGGAATAGAACATATATCATCGAAACCTCAATGCATTTTTGCATTCTGGTTTTAATACCAACTGTTGGAATTTGGAAGAATTATCAACAAATTAGCAATGAAAGGATGACTATGTGAAGAAAAATATGAAAGTGGACAGGTTGTGAGGTAAGACAAGTAAATTAAACAATCCTTGATTGACAGAGTCCCTGGTTTACTTTTAGGTAGGTTAATGTCATAAATAGCTCAGCGTTCACTCAAGATTTTTTGAAGCTGTGGTAAGTCCATGTTCATTATCTTTTGTGGTTCATGTGAAGCTCTTTTAATAGTAAAACATTTTAAGTTATATGGATCTGGCCGTGCATTATGGAACAGCACATCCAGGATAATTTATGTCAGATAATTTCTTTCAGTCTTTAAGCACATGTGACCTTGCAGTGTCCTTCAGTTTTATCCCACCAAAGTGTTTAAAGAACTGAAATGTCTCTGAAAGATTTTATACATGTCTAATGAAATAAAAAGTATAAGCATTTATGCTATTTTCAGCTTCTGCTTGAAAACTAGTGTGCACTTACAGCACCTCAGAACTACTGATTTTAAAGGCATATTCCAGTGGCATTTCACAAGGGTCTCATTTGAAAAAGAAAAAATTTCCAATTCATGTCCTCCAGATCTGTAGTAATACTCTATTCCTAACTCAAGATATCTCATTCTAAAGATTTGTTACTTTTGTCAAAAAAAAAAAACTCCAGTTTTTATTAAGGTCACAGATTGTAAAGTGGACACATTGCCTCAGATTCCTTTTGTTCTTCTTTATAATTTGATAGTGTTCGACCGATCATCTGTTAGATAATCGGCATTGGGACGATTATCGCACAATCGGTAAATAATCGGCATCGGTAAAATTTTGTCCTTCAACCGATTACCACCACCGATTATTTGAAAACTGGAAACAGGGCTAAAATACACTTCAAAGTTTCTGCAAAAATGTTTATAATTCTCAAAAACACGCATTTCTTGAAGTTCCCGCCCAAAATATCAGCACTGATACTCACAAAACTTGCAACATTTTAAGCTCTCCAAATGATAGCGATCATCGTAATTGTTGCCGTAACTCTCAGTGCAGCACAGTTCAGGTGCGTGAAAGGGCACACAGTATTACCTAGAAGGTGTGCATGCCATGGACCATGCCGCACATCTGCATACAAATTGTACAACAGGAAGAAATGACTTCGCGCTACGTTTTTTCAAGTTTCAGCGCAAACCACATCATCTGTACATGTTTGGTGCACGTACTGTACTGTAGCAACTTTGGAAACCCGAGGCTTATTATCCTGCATAAATTATGCCACTTCCCACATTCTTTTCGTTAAGTTTTTAATTACCTATGACCTGCACATGCGCACACGTAACTGCCGTACAGTTCTTGCGAAGTTGAAGTTCACCTATGAAAGCACACCAGTGCAGTGTGTAATACGTAACGCAAGGCTAAGTGCATTGCCTGCGCATTTACATAGCATGTTGGTCATGAACTCCGTCCGCTCCTAACTGATGAACGAAGGGAAACGGGCCCCGTGTTAAATTCACGCTGGAACGGCAACAGTTTTTCAATTACGGGACTTTATCAGGAATTAGTTTTACGTTTCATTTGGAGAATCTTTTACATAAGACGTAAGTGTTGGGCAAGACGCATTACAAAAAATATATCCATATCGTTAAGGGAGCATGGGATGAGTAAATCAAGCAAATTGAGTGGAATGTTTAGTGGCCCCGAAGTGCCAAGGTAGTAAGATTTTTTTTGCCTAAATCTGGGTGGATAGGCTACTATATAGCACTACTACAGTCCAGTACAGACCTTTGCACGGAATCTTCCGACATGATCGGTGGATAGAACTACTGTAGGTAGACTCTTTGGCTAACGTTAAGCCTGTGACATCGTACGAAAGCATGTATTTATGGTTGATTTTTATCATAGTATTTGGAAAGGAAATCCTTCAAAAACATTTAATATTCTACTCGTGGATCGTAGGGAACTGTTCTTAATCGTTCATCTCCAGTGTGAAGGTTATGTTATGGTGTGTGTACAAAGTTAGAAATATGCGACAGACGGCGAGAAAACATGACCTTCCTATACATGTAAATAATCGGTGATCGGTAATCGGCATCGGCCTGATTGTGTAATTGAATAATCGGTAATCAGTGATTACGGACTATGTCATAATCGGTCAAACACTATAATTTGATGCTGTCAGAGTGTTTGAATATGTTTCCTTGTAAATCGAGCATAAAATAACACCATAGCGTGCGAAAGTTGTTAAATGTTCCCTACAGCAGTGTCAATACCAATAATAAAATACAATGCTATTTCTAATCAGTGTGATGCAATGAGATCACAGATTTACAATAATGCGCTGTATCTCTAGAAAAAATACATTTCTTTGAAAATGTGGATGATCTTCCAAACGTTACATACTATTGAGATCCTTCTAAAACCAAAGAAATTTTCTATTTTTTTTTTTTTTTTTTGAAGTCATTGAATTGAGTACCTGTCAAACCCCTTTAAATTTCATGGATGCTCTTAAAGCCTTGTGACAGTTTCGAAAGTATCCTAAGTCCTATACTCATCAGCAAGAAATTTTTCTGCAAACAAATCTGTAGTCTTTTTTTTTCCTAAATCTGTAGTTTAAAATGTGCATATTGTACTTACGTTCAAAGTTGGAAAGAGCTTTAACATTTTATTTAACATTATTGGTGAATAACTGAACATGGTGAACTCTTTTCAGTGCTCATTTTAATTGTGTTCTTACTAACAAGAACCAGGGTCCAAGTCTGTGGCAGCTCCTTGACCCATGTACCACAGATAAATATTTCTGGGCATGATGCCTCACTCCAAAAGTCTACTACTAGCCAAGAGTCAAAAAGAGACTCTCACTCAACTTTTCTTATGGTTTGTAAATCCTTTGAAGGTTTCCGGACTGTCAAAAGCATTCACAGAAAGTGTGATTTTCTCTATTCTTTAAGTCTGCAGTTGTGCTCATTTGGAAGTTTTGATAATGTTTACTTTAGCAAAAATGTGTGTGTTTTGTGTTTTCCTTAACTTGATGACTAGTTCTCCCATCTGTTGACTACTACAGTTTTCACACATCAGTAATTTGACACCTCAGCCATAGTAAAGTCATAAGGGTAAACCCTCTACAGGAATTACACATACTGTAACACTGTTATAAGGGAAGCAAGGTGGATTAGTGGCTCTCTTCAGAAAAGCAAATCTTAAAAGGAGGGTTTAAGGAAAAATTTACTTTTCGTTTGTGAAAGAGGAACTATAAAATCTGTGCATTTTGGTGAAACCTTTATTCAAATCAGACTTGAATTGCTCGAGATATCAGCAAAAGAAGTTACATTTGTGACCCAAAGGCAAGTGGAAGTTATATTACTGTAGTAGGCAGCTCCCTAATATCACTTCCTCACAATGATAAGGAATGCTGTGTTTCCTTTATCTATCCAGTCTGTTGTGTTGACCTTGCAGTTAATAGGGATAGGACCTCCCCATCGGGAATGTGAAGTTTGTAAATATACCCATGCCTCTCATGCAATCACAATGCAATAACATTGGATTGTCGAGGAGAAAATTGGTGATAAAATTTAAAGAAACACCAAAGACTGCTCATTAATGTGAGGGTATGACATCATATGTGCTTGCTTCAAGTTCAGTTTGTGTTGAAAATGTGGTAACTTTATCTGCTGATATCTTGAGAACCACACATCCAATTTCAATGGAAATTTCACCATATTGCTTAGAATAAGTACCCCTCTAATATCAAAGCTTGATTTGAGCTTAGACCCTTTTTTTAAGGCCCAACTCTGAAAATATCTGAGGTGTCCAGGCTTAGTTGTTATCTCTTTATGTAGAGAAAAGGGTCACTTCATTTTGAACTAAGTTCTGGGAAGATTGTGTTATGAGACAGGGATCGAGGCTGTAAAAAGGATTTACATCAGGCAGACCTAAGTCCAATTTCTTGGAATACACAAATCTTTGGTACCTCCCAAACTTTCAAACTTTTTTGGTGCTAAAAGCACAAAAAGACAAAAAAAAAAAAACAATACAAAGCAAAATTGAAATTGCATGTAATGATTTGGGGGATGGTGCTAGATTCAAAAACTCATCCAGTACAAGGAAGCAGGGCCTTAGAATTCATAACACATATTTAGTATTCTGGTATGTTTTTCTCATACTGTTTACAAATGGAAATATGCTTAATATATGGAATTGCTTATATTCTGAATTCATTTCTGGCAGCTTGGAGCACTCTAATCACAAATTTTGTAGAATCACTTGTCCAGGAGTCCTCATAACACAATTCCTAAACTTTTCACCTAAAAAGTTCAAAAGTTATGACAGCAAAACCTTACTTTTGTTTCCTCACACATTGTTTCATTGATTCCACAATTGTTTGTAACAATTATTGCCTTTGAATGTATCAAACTCCAAAATCTCTTATGTTTGTCTTTTATTCACAGGATCAACAACTGTGTTGGAGAAGACAATCAGTGGTTGTTCCTCTTGTTGGTGTTCTATGGTTCAATGCTTAGTGTGTATGGATTAATTCTGGACGTTTTATATTTTTATGTCTTTCCAAAGTGCATTTCCTGTCCCAGGGTAGGTCCTCTCTACTTAAATTTGTTCTTCACATGTAAATTTACCACTGCACATTACTTAGCAGTCTCTGGAAGATGTACAACAGTTTTCAGATATGATACAAGAAATGATTTATAAGATATTGCATCTTAGTTTGTTGTTTCACAACTGGTTATATTTACTAAACAAATTTTAAGAAAAGTGTGTAGCAATATTTTGTACCTGTAACCTGTAAGGCAGAGGTTCTCAAATGTTTTGGACTGTGGTCTACGTTTACTTAAGTTTTTGCTTTGAAATTACTGTTGTAGCCATCACTTCATTCAAGAGCTATTGCAAGCATTGAAATTTTAAGCTCCTCCAAACTTCAGCCCGTCATTCTTGTCCACATCAGGGGCCACAAATGGCCATGGGCTACCACTTGAGAACCTAGGCTTTAGGGTGTTCTGCAATTTCACTTTTACAGAAATCAATGATTGGCTAAACTATTATGCATTTTTTGAACTCATGATTAATATTCACTAGTTAATTGTGGAGTATTTGTTGTGATGCCCTGGACAACTATGTTACTATGCCTTGAAGAATATTAAGGAGGGACTTTTTGGAAGTTAAAAAGAATTACAATGCATACTGGGAATTTTGCTTTACTAACAGATGGATTACTTGGTATTTTTCACATACATACACACTTTTCAAGCGACAGAGTCCTTTTCTTTCTACGGTGAAACATTAACCCACTAAACTTTTTTCAGCCAAAGTTTAGGAAATTGAGCTTAAGTTAACATGTTCTCCACAGCAGTCAATTTTCCCTGAAACTGATTTCGAAAACTGCGTTTGTTCTTTAAATATTGTGGGTACTGATGCAAAGTCACTACAGCCTGTCTTTGTTGTTGATACAGGGAACTGCAAATGCTTCCAGGATGCATTTTACTAGTGCAATGTCAGACTGACTTCTTGGGCCGTCAATTGAGAACCATGGGTCTATTGCCTGCAATCAGCTACTTTTCTCTTCCTGTTGGCAATCCAGTACAAAGAATGCATTAAAACTTTTATCAAAAGTTTGAAAAAAGTGATTTTGTGGGTCTCGCTATTCAGATGAGTCTCAAGCATAGTATTTTGGCAGATGAATTGCTGTTTAAGCTGCAGGCTTTGTATCAAGTGGGCAGCTGACTCGTTGATTATATTCCGTAACTTTGCTGATGTAGCTCAGTATTGTGGCAGACAAATTGCTGCTGAAGCTGCAGGCTTTGTATCTAGGAGCTGATTGTGTAATTGCATTCTCTAACTTTGTTCACAACTTTCAAACTAGCTAGTCTCAAGTAGAAATTCCCATGGCTATGAAAGAAGTACTACTGTGTTACCTTTGTAAGTAACAGTAGATGAAATGAAAATACTCTTCATGAGGTAACTGAAGCTGGATTTGTATCTAGTAGCTGATTATTTCATTACATTCCGTAATTTGTGGTTGCTTGTTATCGTACTTAAACATATGAATTGCAGCTCAAGAAGGGTTTGTATCTAGTAGTGATGTATTTGATTACATTTCCTAACTTTGACGTGGCTTAGCCCCACTAGAACAACGTCTCTCATGGCCTGAAAGATTTCATATTTTATGATTCTTTGGTAGGAAGAATGCCATTGAATGGTGTTTCCAACATTCACACTCACTCTTTCACTTTCCGGCAGGAATCTCTACTATTTGAGTATCAGCAGTTCCTAATGTATGGTGTCTTTGCAAGTGGTATCTGCTTACTCTTTGTGTGCAGCTCCCAAGTTTTCACACAAAGTGTGAACATCATTGTGGTGAGTTTGCATTACAGTTCATCCTACAATGAGATTATCATTATCCATAGTAGTGCATGACAGGTCAATCTGTGTAGCCAACATCAAGATTTAGACCTTCAACTTGTCCTGTCAGCACAAGAGATCATCCATTTTGTTGGGCAAATGGGGGGAGGGGACATCATAGTCCTGTAGACACTTGTCAAAGTATTTAAGTCATGTTTGTTGCCAAAAACTATTTTCAACACTTTTAAAGGTAAGCTGGAGGGGGAGGGGGTAGAAAAAGGGGGTTTTTACCAACTTGAAAGTGGTGAAAAATGTGGATGACTACACACTGAGTGTGCATCTTACAGTGGTAACTCTTGTTTGTATCAAGTGGATAGAACACTATATGCAGTCACTGTCTTCACTACAAAATGGGTTGAATGCTCAGACAATCCAGTTCTTTCATTTTGTGCAAATTTAGTATTTTTTACAGCCTTAAAAGGTGGACTAATTTACAAAGAAAAAAATCCCTAAAACCGTGTGATCTCCTTATGTCTTATGAAAGGCTGCAACACACCTAAATTTAAAGTACAATCGATGTAGCAAGTAATCTGGATGATGGGGTGACATGGATGACACATGAGGTGGCCACCACTGGGCATTGAACATCATTTTATGCAAGTTATATTATAGTAAAGGTGAAAGTGTGTTGTAGAAACTCCTGAATTGCCAGTGTCTCCAGGGTCTTCACCCCTGGACCTGCAATGGAGCTTTACTTCTGGACCTGAACTAGGGGCTTTTCAGATGTGTGTCAGATGTTTGGACAAGGGCCCAATTTTCATGCTTACTGTAAGAACTATTTTCTGTACTACCAAGGCTTTCATGTTTAATCACTTTTGCATCAAATTGTGCTTATTTTGTCTTTCAGGACAAAACTACTGTTGAAAGTCTTATCTTTGCTAGGAAACCATTATCAGAAAGGTAAGTCTTTAAAAGCAATAAATGCCAAGTAACATATTAAGGAGTCAATTATAGCTCAGTTGCAAAAGTCTTTCTTTACATCTGTCTTTGTGTCTGTGTGTGTCTGTCTGCGCATAATTAAGTTTTGATGAAAGCTAAACAGTGAGACTACGGTGATGGGCTCATTGGAGTGGTCCAGACATTCAGGTCATTCAGGGTTGTTGGAGGTATAGCAATATACGTTGTGGAGAGTTGTTCATGATTGCCCAGTGATGGTCTATGTGGTATTCAGCAACATGTGGTCAAAGGTCATTCAGGAGTGGTATTCGATATGCCCCTTCCACAGATTACTATAGGATGTTAATAACAGTAATTAATTTGTGGCTCACATATAAAATTTATGGGTTTGAAGTTTCAAGACATCAGTGGTCAGTGTTTGAAGATGATCAAAGTTCTTGTTTCTCCAGTGATATCAATGGATACTCTTGATATTCAGTATATTTGTATTACTTGTAAGTCCATACCATCTCTATGACCATGCTGACAGTACCTACTTTATTCAAATATATCCATATGTCATCACACATCATTTCTAACATCAATATCCAAGCAGAATGTTGATGTCTTAAGATTGTTAATACATCTCTCTTAACTGGATCCTACCCAGAGAATCAGAAAGTTGCACATGAACATCCAATGACTCTTACAACATGTTAGCCTATAGGAAGGTAGTTCAGCAAATGATTGTCTTCTTGCAACAGTGAATGCATTGTTGCATGTGCTGATATCAAAAGCCATAAAACTTCTAAAAACTTATCTCTTTTACAGACTTGCCAGTTTAGTGCAATTTTGTTACTTTTGTATACGAAAAAATGTAGAAAAAAGGATCGATATGTGATTCAGGGGTACTTAGTTGCAGGGAGAATAATGTTGTCAATTCCTGCACCAAGAAACTATGTTTGGGAAAAGTTTCCCAACAGATTTTGGGGTGGACTCATTCCACAATTTTTTTTTACATTTTGCTGTTGTATGCAAAATGATTTGACCTCACACAGCTGCACACACTTAGTCAATGCAGTGATGCATTGCCCTAGCTACATGCACTATCCTAATACAATGATACAATCACATTTCAAGCAAGTATAGACATAGATCATTGAAACCACCTCGCTGTATAGTGCCTGTAGAAATTATGACGAGTGATGGCTGTTGTAAAGGAGTGTTTTAAAACTTTGTAAGCTTGTCCAGGTATGTCTTTGAAGTATACATCTCTTGTCATGAAAGCACAACTTTTGAGGTTTTATAAAACACTTTTATAAACCCAGGGGTTGGCATTTGCTTTCAGTTAACATACAAATCATACCATGGCTCTATATTATGCTTGACAGGATACACGACTCTACTTCAGAGCCTTGACACCTGGCCATAAGCTGAGTAGCGAATCTACTGCCGTTAGAGTCACAACTCCTCGCTGGGTTATTTCCAGTGCAACGAAAAACGTTCACAAGCATCACATTTTAGAGTTTACATTTGGGTTATCTTGCAGGTTTTAATGAAGCTCTAAAACACACAACAGTCCCTTTTAATGCTTCTTTCTATTCATATTCATTTGCCAGTTCAGTTGGCACTTTTATTTACCAACATTTTGTATTAGGCACTACAGCCAGTGAGAAGCCTGTAGTTCTAGCATACTGATGTATATATACTCATCAGTATGGGAGTAATAGACAGCTTAAAACTGCTGGGGTATACGTTCATTTGCTACTTATGATGTCACTGTAGGAATAGTGGTCCTTACAGAGTCGCGACTAATTAGGCTCGAGTACCAAACTCCAGAAATCAGTCATCTAGGCGTACTCTATATTGACTCTAATTACATGCATGAGCATATCTTACATCCATGTATGCAAGTTGCCATGGTTGTTGGAATAATCAGTTGACTGAAAATGATGCTCCTACAAAATGTGCTTTGGATAAATTATTTATACTCTGCAGGGTCTTAACTCATCTCCATTTGCCTTCCATGCTATAGCACATGGGACACGTCTGTAAGAAGATTAACTGTGCTTCAAAAAAGTACAATCAGACATGTTACTTATTCTGCTCCATAAGTACTTTATTCAACTAGCTTTACTTTGTAAAGTTAAGTGGTTTTGTGCAATTAAATATTTTAAATTACATTTTCATATCTCTTCACAGCCAATCTTTTACCTGTATGGCTCATTTCTTCACACAAAATTCCTTAGTTTACAGTTTCCATACACATCAGAACGATGATATTCTTCAAGGAAATTTGAATACTGTTTAGTAAAATAGGCTTCTGATATGAAGATATGAGTTGGTGGAATTCTTTACCAGATACTTAAGTATCTACAGTAGAATGTATACTCTTTTCAAAATAACTTCACCACATTTTTTCTTAATCAATGTGAAGTCAGATGTTTGCTCATGTATTGCTCCTTTCAGTAATCCTGTAAACTTGAAAACTTGGTAATGTTTGGTATGTAGGTGATTGGGAGTGTGAAAGGGCAGGTACATCTGTGAATAGTTCTAGTTGTAACTATGTTTTTGACTAATATTGTTTCTGCTTATTTTTTGAGTGGGTACACCCTTCTGTAACCCTAAGCCCTTTTGGTTTGTTTGAAGTGCATCCTTTTTCAAATGTTGGTAGTTGCTTCTTATACCATTGTGTAATGTAACTAGGGCTGCCAACATGTTGCAAAATCATTAAACATTTTATCTCAAAGTTTTGCAGTTGTTCAGTGGTTATTACCTATGCAATGGGGGGGGGGGGGGAGAGTTGGTGGACAGTTACTGTATGATTCAAAACAACTGTAGAAAACTCTGTAAAAACCATGCTTACCACTGACTTCCTCATTGGTCATTTTTGTATTTTAACATTTGCGAGAAGGTAGGATGGACAGAAAACAGAAAATTCACAGTTGTTGTGATGGATAAAAAGGTGGGGAAGCAAAACAAGTTTTGCGACTAATTGCAAGAACCTTTCTACTAAACGTGTATTTCACGTTCAATCCAGGGTTTCCCCTGGGTTTTGGAGAATGTGAGGGGTATGAGTCCATGAAGGTAATATGGTGCCAGCTTGGGTACCAACAGTGAGGGAGAACTATCAATGTTCCTATAGGTAGTGCAGTACAGGTAGCAATTGAAGCAAATTTCAATGAGGTGGTGGCCAAAAACTGTGAGGTGGCCGCCTCACAAAAAGAATACCAGGGGAAACCCTGCAATCATTTTACAATTAATTGCTACATGGCACAGTCCTAACTGTTACATCTCTTTCCTCCTTTAAACTGTGAAGAAACAAATTGTAGGAATGAAGTGTAGTTATGTATCAAAGAAATTTATATTGCTGCTGTTTCTTGACATTTGAGAAAAAGAAGGAAATGAATTTATACCTTTTGGATTTTCTCAGAAATTCTCAAAGGTCAGTATTATCTCTATTAAGATCGGTGATTCTCAAATGTCCCCCATCCAACAGGTTAGAAACTTGTTTTTTTTTATTCTTCAATGATGATGAAGCCATGCAAATCAGATATATTTCTATCATGTCTTGCACATGCCAAATGTCCGTAATGTTTACAAACGTCTGAATTGTAAAGCTACTGAGCAAATTGTAAATGTCTTATCAGTTCATAGATGGAAAGTAGAAATGCTCTTAAGTCTGTCACAGAATCAGCTTGCTCAACTTGAAAGCCTTCAAAATACTGCTGCACTAGGGGATCACTGCATTTTCTAGAAAGTCATTACACTTATAGAAAACTGTATTCTTGAAGAAGTACTTTGGCTCTCCAGCCTTTTACATTATTATTTAAAATATAAGTGCACGCTGTTAATAATCAACAAATCGCTGAAGGCATGGCTTCCTCCTATGTCTCTGACTTGCTGCAGACACCAACACAATGACCCATTCCAGTAGTATGCATTCCTACCAGAAGCATACACTTTAAGATAGGTGGGATGATAGATCACCCAGAGTGCCTGTTCCTCACCTGTGGAATGGACTACATTAAGACTCACTTTGTTAAATACCGCCAGAAACTCATCTTTTATACTAAGTATTCATAACTTTTAAATAATCTTAGTTGTTTTGTTTTGTTTTCTCTTTTCGTCTCCTGTGCATTGAGCACCTCTCTGTGTGAATATGTACCTGCAATATTACTATAATTAATATAGCTTTCACTTAAAGACTCTTTACTCTTCGTGCTGTTGTCCTTTGAGGTGTGAACTATTGAAACTCTCCTACTGTTCTTCAGTCCTGTCTCAAGCTTAAAAGTTTTCAACGAAGATGTAACCTGTGAACAGGTGACAAAATAGAGTTTAAAATTAGATTAGCATAACTGCCCATCTGTGTTGGCTCTCATGTGCGTGCATGCTTAGTTACATAGACAAATTTAACTGTATGT
Source organism: Holothuria leucospilota (assembly GCA_029531755.1). NCBI lineage: Eukaryota > Metazoa > Echinodermata > Holothuroidea > Aspidochirotida > Holothuriidae > Holothuria > Holothuria leucospilota. Next base: position 24,620,756 of record CM055966.1, read on the forward strand.
GCAATGTAAATTTTATTAGCTCAACAAGTTGAGCTATTAACATGGCAGTGCATCTCTGTCTGTCTTTCTGTCTGTCCATTCCTTGTCAAAGTTGGTAAGGTCATAGCACATGTCAGGGGCTCGATAATTATGGTAAAAGGAAGTAGGACAAAGGTCATGTGGGGTTGTGAGAGGTCAAAGAGTTAAATCATGCAAAAGCCTTCAACTCCTAGTGGCTATGTCAGAATCTTCTCAAATTTTACAGGATTGTTCAGTAAATGATGAATCATCAAAGTTGTGGGTTATTTGGTGTCGAAGAGAGGTCAAACATTGCAATCACGCAAAAGCCTTCAACTGCTAGGGGGTCGTTTCTGAAGTTTATCAAATTTGGCAAGAGTGTTCAATATGGGTCATCAAAGTTGCACTCTTGTAGTAGGTTGGGAGCCTTCATCTCCTAGGGTTATGTCTGAATTTTATCAAATTTGGCAAGAGTGTTCAGAAGATGATGGGTCATCAAAGCTGTACTTTTGGAGTAGGTCAAAAGTCATTTGGCAGTCATGCAGGGGTCACACAGTGAATTCATGCAAAAGCCTTCTACTCTTAGGGGTTATCTGCCAGTTTTATGAAATGTAGCCATAGGGTTCAGTAGATGTTGGGTCTTCAAAGCTTTACTTTTGAAGGTCAAAGGTTTTGGGGGTCAAAGAGAAGCCAAACACTGGAATCACACAAGTCTTCACCTTCCTGGGGGTTGATAAACAAGTAGCAGACATTCTTGTGAGTTTTGAGTCCCTCCCATCAAATGGTATCTTCCTGTCAAAGTCACTGTCTTGGAAAGTTTGCATTGAGTCCAACCTGAAGTCAAACCCTAGTGTCAGATCCTACTATTCTTGGTTTTGCCAGTTTAAACCTATTTTACATATCCCTTCATGAAAATGATCTCTGCTTGTTTCTGGTCTTGATATCTTTGTGTAGTACACATGAAATTGCTCCCAAGATGCATTGTAGTGTTTACAATTTAAACAGAAATTATGCTGAACACTGTAACATCATTTCTAGCAAGTGGCTCCTAAGTATTCTTCTTGGTCCTACTTTTTCTACTTCACTTTTAGTTCCCTTCCTTCTTGAAAATCCTTCTCTATCCTACTTTTTGACTTGACACCATTCAAAAAACTGTAAAATTGCATAACAAAGTAATGAAAATGATCAGAAGAGGCATATGATGCTGTAAATAAAGCTTGCAAGTCCTACTTTGTCCTGTGTTTGGTCTATAAAATCCTACTTTTGTCCTGTCGTTTGAGAATTTTAATCCTACTCTAATGTTTCTTTTTGTCTAGATCAGTGGTTCTCAAACGCGGCCCCCGGGCCTTGTCAGTGCAGCCCCTGAATTGATTTTAGGTTTTCAGAAAAATTATATTTGACTAGAACAAAAACATAGCAAAGTAGGAAATTAAATTATGTAATATAAAGTGACTACTTTACTCCTTCCAAATTTGCTCTCTTTTTTTTTTTTTGCGGGGGGGGGGCTAGGTTGCCTACGTAACAGGTTGTGCATTATATCCCTTGTTCAGTCATATCAGGCCAAAACTAATTTCATGTGCCTTGTTGTTGACAATCATGTTATGTACACAGTGGCATGTATTTATGTAGTGGTGCATTGCTGAGTGGTTGTATTTGTAGTGGCACAGCTTGTAGCAAAGTTAAGTCCAGATTTTTTTATTGCAACCTGAGGCGACTGTGCAATTGAAAAATGTATCGTGCTGAACGTTTGTTGATGGTTGTTGAAATAAAGATTTCTTCAGTTATATTTCGGTAGTAACAATGGTTTGCAACACTTTGTATGAACTCGCTCTTTCCATAGCTCTGTAAGATTATATATAACCATTCAATCAAAGCTTTTTTTCGACTTTTGGGAATGCAGCCCTCGAACTCAGCAGACCCATTTCTCTATCCAAACGTGGTTTAGAATAACTAATCAAGAGCTTCCTCACATACTGGTCACTAACGAAGGATAAGTACACAACTGTTGTGACTTCATCTGTTTCAGAGAGCGGTTTTCGTCAGCAACCTACTTAGCTTGGAATGCCAGATGTTTTTCCTATACTGCAAACTGACGCATAATAAACATCAAAATGACCATACTGGTGGCTCGCGCATGCTAGACGCAGAATTGTAGATGGGTGGTGGCAGGTAGGCTACAGGGGGCTATGGTCGGGGAAACTCCATTTTCATCGGGAACCTTAATGGGTACGGGTACGATAAAGTAATCCTCCGATGACGACCAGCAGCAGCGACAAACTTCTTGATTTTGCCCTGAGTAGGGCATATTGCCTATTAAAGACCACTATTTTTCATTCTTACTTCAATAGTTTTCCCAAAATTTTCGGTGCGCTTCGCGCACCAAAAGTTCGCGTTTGCCATTCTCACTTTCGGCAACTCGGAAGCTCCTTCGGGAAGCTTGACCGCCCCTGGTGCCCCGTCCTCCTGATTGAAGAGGCATATTTATAGTGAAAGAGTGCAAAATCCTACAATTTAGAACACCTGGAAAGCAAAATTTTCTAACCTCAGCCAGGTTAGAGTGTTCCTGTTGGATGCTGCAAAAGTGAAGGAATCGCTTCCTATGAAAACTTTGTACCTCTGCCTCTGTTTGCGGTAGATACAGTTAGTTGCGGGAGCTCTTAAGTGTGGATTTCGCTCTATTCAATTATTGTCCCCTCTCTAAACCCGAGATCCTCCCCTTGTGGCCCTTGACCTCTTTCCAGCCTCTCCATTTGGCCCTCACCCTCAGAAAGTTTGAGAACCACTGGTCTAGATCCAGTAGAATGTGTTACTTTTTGCAAAGCAAATGAGTTTTCTCAGAAATGGTCAGTTTAAAGAGGTTTATCTTAGAAATGGGGAGATTACATTCAAAGGATTTTTCATTTGGGGGATCTTATTCTACAGTATAACTGTTGAGTAAAACAGCTTTTTACATGCCCCCATACTTTTGCAAACTTTCAAAGGGTCATTGTACAAACTTCAGTAATCACTTGTTATATCAAATTGTTTTGTTTGGTTCTTGTTGTAGACCGCCAGATAACACTTCCGCCTACGATAAATTTCGAATTGTCTGTGGACCAGGCCCCATTTGGAAATGGTTTAACCCTTTTCGACGTAAACGATGGAAGCCTTACTTTGTATATCAACAACACCAAGTCTGATTTTGAAATAGGAGATTCACGGTTGCTACGATGATGTGGTGAGCTTAATGTGCAAAGGATGGCCTATTTATCGTGTGGACAATGTTTATATTCATAAGAAATCTTGCAGCTTTGTAGCATTCATAGTTTAATTTCTAAAGCCCAGTGGGTAATTTTTTCCATTAGTTTTAACTGTGTTTGCCCAAAATGCAAAGTTTAGAGGTCAGAATAGTAATAGCTTGTGAACTTGATGCTCTTTGAAACTACATTGAGCTAGTAGACGGAAACCTGGTTGGCCAACTGCACTCATTAAATAGTCAAGTTTTGACATGGTTAAGGCTGTGACAATTAGTCCAAAACCAGAAACTGGTTTCTGCAGCTGCTAAGACCGGTTTTTAAATCAAAACCAGTTTTTCAAAAAAGTACAATTATATGAACCCTGCACAAGGTCTAGTCGCATACTGGGAATTGTTGGAAGTTTTATGGAAGTTATGGTCGACGATATTCCCTTCACATTTTGTTTCAAAAGATAACAACCTTTGTGACGAAAAAGTGTAAAATTTCAAACTTTGAAACAGAAGTCAAACCTCGATCGGTTTAAACTGGTTATTTTTCAATACCTGGTTTTTCGGTTGTGCAAAATTTCAAAACCGAATCAAACTAAACCAGTAATAACTGGTTTCAAAATGAAAACCGGTTTTGTGAACAGCCTTGGACCGGGGGGGGGGGGCATTTTTTGCAAAACCCTTCATACATTATGCCACTGTTGCTCGCTTCATCTGCACTTCTCAAAGGCTGGCTTTATTCAGGGACAGACTTCATTGCTAGCTATGCAAGGTAGTAAAACCTTACAGTGCTCAGGCTGAATTTTGGTGAATCTTTCATAACCCAGTGTTTGTTGAGAACTAAACCAGGCATAAATGAATTCCTACAGGGGGACAAACCCTTTATATGGAATAGCCATAGGAAAGGATAGAGTTAAGTTCTGTGATCATCACTGTACCTGTACCTTGAACATGTGCATGTAGTGCCATGTGAGATACATTCCAGGAATAATGGTGGCTCCATGGAAATGTGCTTCTGAGTTCACAAGAAAATGCCTTTTTTGTACTAATTTTTTACATGTTCCTAAGACATCAACTTTTCTATCAGTACAGAATCGTCAGAATGTCACTATCACAATAAGGACCGTATGAAGTGAAGATTTGTCTACCGAATTTTGTGAGGAAGGTTGTTTTCGCCTTCATGTCAGTACAAGTTGAGTCACTATGTCAATGAATTCCAGTTACCATGGATACTGTTTTAAAAACTACTTGCATGGCTTTTATAAAGTAATGTTTATATAGAGAAGTATCAGATCTAGGTTTGAAAATTAATGCTGCCTTTGTAAATTATTTGCTGAAAAGTGTTCCTTTTTTGTGAGAGTGTATGTCTGTGTATTAATATTGTGGTATTTCTTCTCACCAGACAAGGTCCTGAAGGGGTGGGAAAAGAGCGGAGGGGCAAGATAGCTTCCAGGGGGCAAAATATGATTGCGGCAATAGCAACGTTTGTTCCTAAAACATTTCTGAGGGGTTGGAATTTTGTCTAGAGGGCACCAGCAATTAACCACAGGTCAGATTTAATGTACTGTTTTATGGACCAATTGATGAGTCTTAAAAGACAAATTTGTAAAAAAAAAGTGCAATTATTTTTTGGTGGTATTGTTTTAAATTGTGTATGCAACCACGTGAAGTGGGGGGTACGTGGTTCACTATGTGATACTACCAAGTCGGTGAACTGTTGAATTTTTTAGGAAATAGTACCTGATCATGTTATAACATGATATAAACAAAAGCGTAAAATTTCACTCTTTTTGGAGGAAGATGAGTTGTTCTCAAATTGACATTTGGGTGGTTTTTGGAGAACCAACTAGACCACTTTCTATTCTCTAACTCTGTACAGCAGAACTTCATCAGTAGTAGCCTTTAAAACATTGGCTGGGTTTGTCATAAGATTTATAATGCAGCTATAAGTGCACACAGTAAAGTATTGCCGTACCCTCCTGTTTTGTCTGACTCTGCAGTAAAACTTGATTACACAAGTAAATCTTTTAGATCTGGTGTCCTCTCATAGACAAAATATGGTCAGGAAACAAAGGGGATTGATGCAAATGTACGCAAAACAACATCCCAATGCGTTTGAGCTTGCTTTTAAATGCCATGTTCTTAGATATTTGGGTGTGCGTGGCATTGAGCCGGAGTAGTGGCACTTCTTAACCCTTTGAGGGTTTAGTATGCATTTGCCATATTGAAACAAGAATCCTGTAACTGTTGTTTTCCATAGGTAAAAGTGGATCACTAGAATTCAAAGTTTGAAACCTTGTAAGCATGATATCTAGATGGTAGGGATCATAGATACTTCTTTGATTTGGGTAGATGCATCATATAATCAAAAAATTGATGGAGGGTGACATGTTCAGTAGTACATGCATATACATTGAAGGGGTTTGTCCGGTGATGGTTGAAGACTAGTGAAACGAATTTGTGGAAATCTCGAAGCACTTTTGCACTCTGATTTTACAAGTGGAACAGTTCAAGAGCAAAGATACCTTTGTTATTTCATCTAGTTTACTCTATTTTTATCTAGATTACTTCCAAGATGGATGACTAAAATTTCTTAATAAGGCTGTAAGATTTCTTCACTTACAGATGTTCTTTTTCACATCTTCTTAGAGTTCCCGGTGACTGAATATCAAGCCAGCTTCTCACATTTGCAGGGATATAGTTCATTTTTGGTACAGCACTTCTGGGATTACATTATTTGTGTAGTAAAACCAGGGGTAGCACCAGGTGGGGGCCAGGGATCATGCCCCCTACCCATAAGGGAAGGCTACCCTCCCTTTAGGGAAGTTTTTCAGTTTGATCAGGGAACCTTAATGGGTACGATAAGTATATTATCCCCAACGGCAACCATGTACCCCCAGTGGTTCACTTGTTTTTGCTCTCAAGGAGTGCAGATTCTTAAATAAAACCACAGCTTTTTCAAACTGGCTTAGAAAATAAAGTCATATTTTCAAATTTTTTGCAATAAAGACTTCAAATATGCAAATTTTCTTTAATGAAAGGCCAAAATGTTTGGTATGTTTATATGCTGAAAATTTTTACTTTACCACCCTTCCAGCAATTCTTCAATGTTTTGGGTGTTTCAGACATACCTGTGAAAAAAATTGTGGGAGGGGGTTGAATTCTTCCCTAGAATAGTCCATCCAAGCAGCATGTGATACTCTCGACAAGAAGCCACCCATTGGGGGTAGCCTTTGTAAGTTTTCCTCCTATGTGAGATTGTATGATGTCATCCTCTACATATCATTCTGTTCATGAAATCCTCGGAAAACGTTAAAGAATTTAGTGAAGAAACATTGTTAAATAGTGTTGAATTACATTGAACTAGCATAGTACTAGCAAGGCCTGTAGATGTAATGTAGTTATTGTGAAGCAATCATGCATTTTACGTTGCTATTCATCTCTTGTTATACAGTGAGAAAAACTGATGGTCAAAATATTCAACTCGGTAATTAGAGTGTGCAAAGAAAAATGAAATGAATAGAGCTAAATGTTCATTTGCCTGTGGTCAGTGCCTTAACTGACATAGTTTTCATACCCTATATCAAAGGTAACAGTACTGCAGTGTTCATCAATGTTTATCCCACTTTCAGATGTAGTATTTACAGTGAAAAAAATGATGCCAAACTTACTTGCCATTAGTCAAAGTATTGCAATTAACAAAATTTAGAAAGCATGAGGTTTATGAAAATGTACAGTCCCAATTTGTAGACTTTCTGCATTTGGCTAGACTACCAGCTACTTCATAGTATACACCTAGAAAGAGACACCGTGTTTGGCAGACCAACATATATTTTTACAAACCATGGGTTGTAGTGGCAGATACAAGGTGGGGGGTATACAGGGTGGGGGCACAAAGACAGGTTGTTATCCTCACATATTGTTCTGTGCTTTGTTACTTTTTCATATCTCTGACCCTGACCAGCTATTCAGTTGTGTCACCCTATCATAAAATCCGGGATATGCCGCTGATGGTCATTTGTGCTACACTGCCAGAGTCTGCCAAATGGGACAGTTTTTTTTCTTTGCTTCATCAATTTATTCTCTTGTCATCTGATGTCAAAGACTTCTCTTTAAGTACAATTTAAAAAGTCTTGTTGATTACAAATGTACTTCCCTCAAAATACTTTGAGCAGAACATTTTGACCCAGCTACCATACATTAGTCTTCGACGTGGGGAACAGGGTATACATTGTACTAATTTGAAGTGGAGAATGGCTGCATTCATTTATAAGGGGCTGAAATGTTTAAGTATTCAGTGCTAGAATTTTGCAAAATTCTCAGAAGAGCCTTCAAAGAGCTTTTGATTTTGGAGGTATGTAAATTGCCTAAGTATAGTTTAATAAAGTTTACAAGATATTTTGAATTTCATTCTCTAAACATTTCGTTTTTCTTCTTCTTGGTTTGCGTTTTGAATAGGTTATAGGACGATGACGATACATTTACATATGTTGCCCCTGCAGAAGAGTTTTGTAAAGATTGTGTTCTGGTATAACAATTTTCGTACTATAATAATATTATTAAGCAGTATTATGACTCCATTTGACCAGGGAGCTATCCACTTGGGCCAAGTGTCGGTTCCCTTAGCTTATAATTTTGTAAACGTTTATTGCATAATCGTCAAGGGAAATCACAGGGCCTGCAATTTTATTACCGATTTCTAACGGATTTGTTTTGTAGAGCTAGACTGGTTTCTAGAATTCTTCAGAAGAAATATTGGCCTCTAAGAACATATGCTAGACTTTTCCTATTTGATTGATACAAAGTATTTGTTTAAACCCCAACGCATAGGACTGCAAAGCGTCCTTCATTAGGCCATGTACTAGTATACAATAGAACCAAGAACACTGCACAACCATTTAAAAACGGAGAAAATAAAAAAAAAATGAAAGCTCTAGTACACGATAAGTTAAAAGCTAATCCTAAAAGACACAAAACCAGACAAAGCAAACAAAGAAAACTCAAAAGAACACCTAAGAACTTAAGGCCTGGATAAAAAAGTATTTTAGGAAAGTTTGTTAAGTCATGTTTTTATTCGCTGTTATTTTATTCTTTCTTGCCTTTAACTTTTCAACCTTTTTCGTCGTTAGGTTTCCTTTTTGTTTTGTTTTTCATTTTATTTTGCTTTTCTTTCATTTTTGTCTTTTTCTTTTACTTGCTATTTTAATTTCTAGTTCCCCTTTTCATTTTTCTTTATTTTTGTTTTTAGTTCTGTTTCTCTCCCCTTCCCCCCCCCCTTCCTTCTTTGACCTCCCTTAGGTTTTTATCCGTTGCTGGGTTCCTTTGTAGTTTTTATCCTTGTCTCCAACGTTTTGGTATTCTAGAATCATCCATGTTTAGAAACAAATGACATCACGGCTGGTTGGCAAAAGAGTCTTTGAGGCGCACGTACACTGTCGTCACAATGAAAAATAGATTCTAATTCATCTACTTTCTGCGTGCAATCGCGCTGGCATCTACAGGCGCAAGAATCTTACATGAACGCATACGTTTTTGTGCATGCTCTAGGCCAGATGGTGTCTACAGAGACATGGCCGTGAGTGGTTGGTTTCAATGACGATCAAGTTGGACGCAAAACGCAGGCCAAGGTGGCAAAAAAAAGTACAAAATCTCAACATTAAGAAAATAATGGATTCAGTAAGGGATCCGGAGGTGCGTCGTGTCTTGCAAAATGTCGGACACTCTGATTATAAAGATGTTTAGTTAACAAAAGATATTTGCGACTGAATCTAAGGAATTTTAGAGTGGCAGGTTTGGTACACAAGAGGACACAGGCGTGTATCTGTATAGTATTCCAGTAATGGCAGCACTTAAAGACAGATTTGCATCACCCCAAGTTTGACTTTTAGTTGGGGGTAAGCAAAAGTCTTAGTTGGCTACTCTTTGATTGACATCAGAGTTACAAAATTCAAAAGATACAGAACAGCTCATATTACACAGCGCGCACAGAGAATGTTTTGATTACACATGGGGTCTTTTATGCTCACCAGGATGTGGCCTTGATCAGTGAACTGTGTTTGTGTCTGCACAAGGAGATGCATTAAAGACAATTGTGGGCGGGGCTTACCACCAAGTAAAAGTCATTCTTGGAGTGATGCAAATCCCTCTTTAAAGTATTCGTGTTTACCGTTCGTCGTCTAAATACCATTCATTCAATGATGATACTCCCCACGCGTCCTTTTCATCCTTGCAAAACTTTAGGCACACACCATCTAGCCTACGCTGATTAAGAATTTTCTCTTTCCAAGTCCCAATATAGAAGTAATGTATTACCTTTTTCTGCAAATTTCTTTTATCCGTCTACTTCGCTTGTCACTTCTCATAGCAATAATCAAATTCATGGTGCGCGTCCAGTGTGTTGTAGCTAGAGGCGGACGGGGGAGAGGGGATGGAACGATTGCCTTCTCACAAAACCACCAAAGTTTTAGGCACCTGTCAGACTGTCAGACATTGACACCTTAATTGAGGTTTCTCGCAGCACGTGTTGTCGATTTGAGTTGCGGGCCCCAGTTTTGTGTTTTGTGACGTGAAGCCATGAAGAAACTAGTTGTAGGTCATCTTTTTCACAATTCAGAAACCTAACCGCAACGTGGGAATCCAAATGCTTAGGAATAACGTTGACTCATTACTTGTTACTGCACCACAGCTTGAGTGAAATTGTTTCGAAAACCATTGCAACCAGTTCCATCCCCCAGCCCCCACCGTCCACTTGCCCAACAAATACCATCCAATCATCTACCCGACCCATCGCGAGTGTGCATAGACGGACTGGGTGTTGCACGTGCCCGCGGTAAAAGTTAACAGGCTGTGACTAGCCTAGTTAAGGGCCTTTCTTGCAGCAATATGCGAAAATGGCCCTCAGCCCAAGCGGCCTGTGCACTGACCACAACATCGCTACAACGACCAGTTCACTTATGCTAGGTGTACTATTATTTAAAAAGTGATAAATTGTGATCTTTGTTTTTTGGCATTCGCATGGTGCATCTGTGGACAATTGAAAGCTTCGTACTAATGCCATGGACTCCACCAGGAAGGTGGATCCTGCATTAGTCACTGGCAGGGGGGTCATCTGGCACTTCCGGTATCTCCTTTGCAGATTGCAATGAAATTTTCAGTCAACACCTAAATGCAACCATCGTCAGCCAATATATTTCAGTACTATTAATTTACAATTGGAGGACGCAGGATCATCTCTGGAAATGGTCCAGAATAAACACCATCGCCGCCGGAGCCCATAAATTGGCGGTAAGTTCGAGGTCAAAGGCTTGCACTGACATTTTTTTCTGCATACACCGTGTACATGTTTGTGTGAACTACTCATAACAGTCCTCTATTGCTTTAGGAAACAAAACTTACCGAAGTTTTTCTGTTGAAAATTATATACTAACGTATCCCGTGTTTTCGAATAAACATTTGCACAGTATCAAAGTAATATACTTACCTCTTAGGGTTAGAGTACCCTAAAATCATTGAAACATATAAGCGGTGATAAGCGTAAGGGACGACCTTTATTTTGGGGAATGATTACTTTCGCTGAAAATTAAAACACGTATGCCTGATATTTTGCCCGAAAATACAATCGACGCAATGTCACAACGTAATAAGTCATAAAATTGTGTCTTTCGAAAGAGTATTGTGTCGGAAAAGTCGTTACACTTCCGCATGAAATCTCTAGCTAGGTCGCTGAGCGTATCCGATAACGCACGTGTTTGAATAGAGGAGTTGGGAAATTACATTTTGCTGTCACCATTGTAGTACCACAGATCAAGTCCACGCACATTTTCGCACGGATACGAAGGCTTCAAGCGCTTTTTTCGTCCACAATTTACCGTCATACTTTCCAACCTTTTCGGTCCAAGTTAAGGAGATCAACTTCAAAATAACTTTTCGTTTAAAGAAAATTCCCTTGACCTGTGACTGATGTCTAGAAAACCATAGTTTTAAACTCGAAAATTGTGAGTAATTATACAAAATATCTCTTGTACATGCAGTCCCTCTTGTGGTACAGTTTCCTTCCCAGCATGCATTGTACATCGCAGTTTCCCATCTCGCTTATTGCAGGTCTGTTTCTAGATTTTTCTGAGGCGTACAGAAGGCGTACACGCCCACGTAGCCTACAATGGGGACGCGAAAAAACGCATACTGTGTTTCCGCCTTTAATCTACTTTAATAAAAAGTGACTCCTCATGGGATGCAAATATCGTAGCGGAGGTGTGAATTTGGCATGATCGGCGTTCTATTTGATATACAAAAATAAATTTTTGCGGAAAATGCCATTGTTAGAATAACGTTGCCTGCGTGCGTGTGGTATACGCGCAAAATACAGTTCTCTATAATATGCATTTACCCAGAATACTTGACGCGCACTACTGCGCGACCAGCAAACAAATGTTGTAATTGCTTAGCTGTTATAAGCGCGTACGAACGCGCATGTAAACATGCGTTAGATGAAGATACCGTAATAACTGACCTGCATATGATGTCACAGAACAAAGACATTATAAGCATAGATTCCAAACTCCTATAGATATAGAGCTTATGCACCTACGTCACGTTTCTCTATTTTTCCATCCAAGCCTACATTGTGCAACAATTGTTACTAAGGTGCTATCGTGAGCGCGTATCTTTAACACATCTACTACGTATGGCAGTTCCATCCAGTAAGCCAAATTGAAACGCGCTGACGTCACGTGCATAAGCTCTATACATACACTGTAACGCTCAGTAACTGAGACGCAAATATCGGGGCGGAAGTGTGAATTTGTCATGCGCGCCGTTCTAATCGGTGATCAGCGTACAAAACTAAGAACGCGTTACAGAAAATTCCATTGTTAAAAGAGGTTAGCGTGCGTGTACTTTAATATGCGTTCTATACGCTAAGAATACATTTTTTCTGTGCATTTATCTAAATAACGTGACGCTCACTACCGCGCGCTTAAAAAAACGAACGCGCCAATTGCTTTCTCCGTTATATGCGCGTGAGAAGTCGACGCACATTTTGAACTGCGTTTTTGACGAGACCATGGTAACTGACCTATTTGTAGATGACGGACTTCAAAACAGTCATTTGCGTTCATGACATTACTTTGCCGTGACAACAACAATGTGTTGGAGTGAAAACAATGTATTGCGCGTAGTCGGCATGTAGTGTAGTTCCAGGGATTGTTGTCACTTTAACAGTTTAGTGCGTAAAGTGTTCCCATATGGTCATACTGCAGTCAGTTGTTTTAACTCCAAAGTTGCTAGGGTGACGGAAAGACCTGGATGACCGACCGACCGACCCGCATGCGGCCTCCAAACCCTCTCGGCGCAGCCCTTGAAATGATTTTATGCTTTCAAATATCTCTCAGTTACTAATTTTAATGTAATCAGAGTCTCGAAGCCTTGATGTTCTGCATGCCCTTACCGTGTCCGCAGGCTTTAGACAAGTGTTATCAACGAACAAACATAAAAGCAGGTTTTTTTTTTTTTATTTTTTTTTTAAAATGCCGCTTAAAGCGCCCCTACTCACTCTTCTTAATATCAGGGCTGTCCGAGCCAGGGTACTGGGTTGCTCCAGCCCAAATAATTTTCACTTCGAAGGGTTTTTTCGTCTGAACATATCTAAATCTACCTGTAAAAATGGAAAAGGCCAGGATGTAAATGATTCACCCTCACCCCCATCTGAGAAACCTAACGGCACTATTTTTGGAAGCGTATGAAAATCAATTAGCATAGGCCCTGCATCTAGACTGCGATTGGGGTACCAACGTTTTTTCCATAACGGCCACTCTCGGGTGGTAAACACAGAATTGTAGTGACAAATTTGTGTTTTTGAGATGTACCCTGCAATCTACTACCTTAACGTTTCGTGAGTCGTTACATACCGCACTCAACCTTTATGACAACCCTTGAAGATACGACAGAATATACTGGGTACTTTCCCTCAGATGAAGGACTTTGCCGTGACCATCAATAATCTTCAAATTATTAGTAGAGTTGGGTTTTTGGATATCTTCGCTTCGAAAAGGAGAATGACTTACGCAAAATGAAGCCTTACTCCAAAAAGCATTATAGCATGTTGTGCTTGAGAGTTGCATTTTTTTTTTTTGAGAAGAGAAATGCACTTGAAAGATTGATCATTTCTAGGAATCCGGAATTAGCTTTTGTTGACCTCTGCCTCCCCACCATGGACCCTACGGCAAGTTTCTGAATTGATCGTAACCATTAAAAGAGCGCGTCCCGCCCCTGCATCTCCCTTCGGGGCTGACTTGTCATACGTGGGCCCTTCGTGAATTCGTCGTGACCTCCTACTCCCCTCCCCCATGACGTTGAGTGTATGAAGATACGCGCGTATGACCTATAGACTTATCATGCTACGGATTACGGAACAAAAGCTAGCAATGGTCTCCCTTTACAAAAAAAAAACTCGATTGTTAAACAATTCAGTTTGCTATGAAGATAAACTTTGCACTTTAAACCGAGGCTCCAACAGGCTGACAAAAAGCCATTTCCGAGAAAACGTAATTTTAGGGCGTGACTCAACGTATGATCAAGAGTTCGTGTTTGCGTATTTTGTTAAAAAGCAAAATCAAGTTGAGCGAAGACTAAAGACCGATTTTATACGCACGTCGTGTGTATAGGTCATATTATATCACATTTCTGTGACCCATCTTTGTGAAATAAACTTCAAACTTCATCTGGATATTAACTCAGACGGATAGACTGAGGGCTGCCTCTGGCAGTGCCGTATTAGTGGGGGCAGAAAACAAACTTACAAAATGACAAAACAAATGGATCACAAAAACCAAATTACCTGTATTATATTCGGTAATGTTTTGTACCACGGTGTGATCTGCCTCTGGGAGGGGCGTTGATCACAGAAATGGGAGACGTTGAGGAGGCAGGATGTATTTTTTTCTTCTTCATCCGCCAGTATTTGGTCATGCGACGCAATATTCAGTTGATATTTGCGAGTAAGAGACGACTTCGCTATTACTTAATGCATAGGCGTAGGAAGCGGGGAGCTGAGGGGAGCTTTACCCCCAGTCAAAAAGGTGGTGGGTGGAAGTATGCTCCCCCTCCCTCAATCCAAGGACAAAACCCCCTTATTTGTTTCTTCTGTAAAAAATGTAAACAATTTGAAGCAATTCTCCTTAAAAGTTTCCCCAACATATTGCATCAAATTGCATCTAAGGACCCTCAAATATTCGAAAATTTCCCAACCCCTCCCTTTAGACCCGTCAAAACGATTGTCCGAAACAACGTTCAGGCCCCAGTCTTGAAAAGCTTCCAACGCCTATGACGTAATGGTCTCAGTTATTTTCTTGGCGCGCTTAGCAAACAGGTTTCATCCGCCTTGAGACTTACGTAAGACGTTTTAAATTGATCCAGTTCTTCTCTTTTCTTCTTTTTTCTTATGCCCCGCCTAGTTCATGCGAACTTTATGGGCAGGTTGGGAATGGGAGATGATAGGTGATCAAGAGTTGTGCGGAGCATGGAGTTCTGATGAATTTGCGCTGAATTTGGTGCGGGGTTAATTTGGAGCACCGAGTCCAGGAGACGGGGAGAGGAAGACTTGAGAACATTGAGCCAATTTTCGTGAATGCAGTGAGAGTGGTGAGAGTTGTGGGTGTCTTGTAAAGGAAGTAAATAAGAAAACAGCCCGGGCCTAGGCTCGGAAGCTTTCCGCAGCCCAGGCTGCCGTGAGGTGTATGTGTGGATAGGTGTGCGAGTGAATTAGGTGTTAGGCAACCAATTTTACATAGTAGCAGGAAGGCAAGACAAAATGCAAAGAGTGCAAAGAATCCTTCAGTTTCAAATTAACATATTTAAAGTACTCGAGCACGTACTCGTTCTGGGATACATTGTTTCTGTACTCAGACTCATGACTTTGTACTCGTGAACTCGTACTCGTACTCATGGGATTTGAAAATCACATAGGCCTACTTGTAAACAGGCCGTTGTACTCGTAGTTCTCAGCACAATTGTAGACCGCGTGTTTGGTCTAGCGGTAGAGCATCCACCTCTCACGCGGGAGGCCCGGGTTCGATTCCCGGGTCGAGTAATACCAAAGACTTTACAAATGGAACCTACAGCCGTTGTGCGTGATGCACCGCATAAGCAATGGAGTAAGAAAAAACAAGCCAGTGAGCCACAACTGGAAAAAAAGGCCGTGGCCGGCTCGACTTGAACCAAATGGTTGTAAACTGGACCGTTAAATCTCATCTATAACTAACTTGTACTTGGAAAAGTGTTGTAGCCAAGGGAGGGGGTGTAGGGTGGTACAAGTAAAATAATAGAAAAAATGTCCCCCCTTATAAAATCAGAAATTGCCCCCCCCCACTTCACTAATCTGTCTGACTACTAACCTGACTTGAAAATTGTACTAATGAGTACGTGCATCTACAAAGTGTTAATTGTTTTGTGATCTTCACATGATCTTTTCTGTGTCAATAGAATTTGTAAAAAAATTAATGTATATCGTATGAATTAGTAAATTGTGGCCTGAAACCTACATAAAGGGTATGTTCCATTCCCACACATATCTAGGAATAGCCCTATATTTTCAAATACAAGTGGTGACTGCACTCTGATTGACATAAGTTCAAACAGTAGCTTCACTCAGGTTGGTCAGAGTCTCAGAGATGACTTGCGCAGTCAGTTGTTCCCCCTGAGTAAGCTCACATAAGGGGTTGCGACGGTGGCCTTGAGCAGTTTTAAATTCAGTACAGGCTATTTTGCTTTGTCTGGGAGGTGCACTGAACAGGTATCCTTTTTGACATTGGAGGAGGAGCTAGAAGAAATTAGATGGATGGGATATTTATTTGCTGTTTTAGGTGAGATTTGTTGGCCTTTAAAGAAGCACTAGATAAACATATTTTGTCTTCTCCTTATGTAAATAAGTCCTTTTGCCACTCCCTCAAAAAGAAAATATCTTGCCCTTGTGTGTGACCTTGAACTAGAGTATCTTAAATATAACGTTGATAAGAGGTATATTGTAAGTCTGATGGGTACATCGGAGAATCTACCATTCACAATGAAAGGATACCTTTAATTTTAGATAATAGTTGTAAGCAGATGCGCACTTTCTTCGAGTGGCAGAGAGATTTGCACCAGCTGATGTGCACGACTGTGTTTCACAAGTGCGTGGGTTCAGATCCCACTCGAGATACGTGGGTTTTCTCTGGGTATTCCGGCTATCCTCCCACTTGGCAAGGGTTGCCCAGGCAACGAAGTGTCCTCTGGCGGACCGTTAACTCGCCCACTTTGCTTTGCGCACAGTCAGATCAGCGTGGTATTAGGGAAGTAATACATTAGGCCTTGGAGGTGGAAACCAAATGCTCATTGTCCCACCAGCCCATTTGGATCAATGTAAAAAATCTGTAAAATTTGAAAACTTCTGAAAGGAACAAACCAAAATTAAAAAGAAAGTTGAAAGCCTGTAGGAGTTTTTTTTTTTCAGCAGACTTGAAATTAGTCGGTTTTTGTTGGTAAATATATGTTGCCATTAAAGTCGGTTGCCCAGCCGACGAAGTCGGTTGCGCGCCGGACTGAAGCGCCCTCGGGGAGCAAAAGGTTAACGAACCGACTTTGCTCTGCTTTGCTTCTTAAGCTTTTGCCCCTGCCCTATACTGAATTTGAAAATCTGTTTATGGTTTTGTAGTAATGAAACCGCGGCATATCCAACATTGCATCTTTTAGACTATTCCTGACTTCCCAAGCACCACCCGTAGTACGATAGCTTCCAGAGTGACATTACATGGCCAGTTTTCAGAGTAAAAGCTCCCTGAAAATTGTGATATCTTCAGTTCTTGTTCATTGGTTCTTTGGTTTCATACCCACAGGTAATATTACTACTTTGGATCTTAAAAAATTGAAGCAGGGACAGCTTGGGAAATAAACTGTATGTAAGCCTACATATTAACCATATTCACCACTAGGCCTATAGGCAATTAATTTTAGCCACTCATTTTTTGCAAAATGTAATCTTCATGTGAGAGTAGTATTTAAATATGGAATGTTGCCTTTAGGTTTACAAGTAGACCAACAGTTCCCTTTTTGACGTATTTTAATTTTTTGTTACATTGCTCCTTTGTTTCTATTCATGTACTCAAATGCACTCGTACTCGTATCTGAGTACATTTTTGTACTCGTTTTCGTACTCGTACTCATGACTTAATACTTGTGCTGGTACTCACACTCATCGCTTTCTGCCTGTTCATACTCACACTGAGAGAATTTGAAAATCAGGTACTCATACTCAATAATTTGTACTCGGAGCTTTGTACTCGTAGTTACTCTTAGTATACTCAGGAGTTTCTGCTCACACTTGAAGTGGATTTTCCGAATGTCTTTGTCTTTGCAATGAAACAAGGTCAAATACTGGATGAAAAGAAAAGTGGATAAAGGAATGATGGCCTTCTGACCCTGGACTCTTTTCCTCCACCCATCCTATTACCTCATCCTACCAAGTCAGATGCGTTGCTCGCTGCAAAGAGCTCAAGGGCCCTCAATAGGACTATGAAGGTAGATCGTTGAAACGAGGCCGGATGTTCATGAACTTAGAAATCTCAGTAAGGTGGTGAGGGTCATGGGGGGAGGAGGCTTCTAGCAAAGAGGTTCATAACTCTCTTAGAAAGGTCTGCCTCCATCCTGGAATTTGCTCTTATCTTACATATTTACTCCTTTCACATTTACCTCCCACCTATCATTACATTTTGCTGACGCAGAACTTAGGCGTATAGCCTAGGAGGTGGGGCATTGGGGAGTGCAGCCCCTCCCCCTCTTTTCCCACAGGGCAGATTATTTACCATTATCGGTCTAACTATGTTATTTGGGGGCAAATATGCATTAAACTTTCGAGAGAAGTGTCCGCTACCACTATCACACCCTCGCCCGCTTCCTATTGAAAGTAGTCCCGTACGCTTATAGACGTAACTAAGAGATGGCAAGTTTGAATATGATCCGGGACGTCTAATTCGGTCGGGTCAGGGAGCTGGAAGTCTTCCAGCTCACTGGTCCGGTATATCTAGTTGGACTAGTTGCAAGGTTTCTTAATTTAAACAATTTTCAAAATGGGTTCTATTATGCGCATGTCCCATAAACTATGCTAGTCATTAAACCATATAGCAACCGTGACCTTAAACCTCGGATAACCTAAGCCTGTTTTTAAAAGATAATTTTCGGTGTCAAGTCATGAATTTGATCGGCCACGTGGCCACGTGACGGGATGCGCATAGCAACGATACTCCTATATTTACGCTCTCTTTTAGTACTTTATTTTCATGTCACGAGGTTAGGCCTACTCCGAAAAAGTCGCCACAAGTATGGAAGCAAATCTCTTTTTGGGGTAAACACAATTAATTCAGAAAAGAACAGCTGTTCATGCAGCACCCACACAAACAATTGAGAAGACCACGTGTGGAGGTTCCTGGCTGAATCACAAGAGAAAAATGTTGACAATCTTTCGTAAGTTAAGAGTGTACTTCCCTTAGAACGGCAGAGTGACGACCACGGGAAACCTTTGGGTGTATTTAACTAATCTCATTGTATCAGCTAGTCAACATTATCCTAGGCATAAATATGATTCCCTCTAATTTATAGTGATTTCAATGTTTGCTAAAGAAAGATGCAGCTCTACACCAAGGCTTTCTATCCTGCTGATTGGTTCTTTCGTAATAACATAATACGCAATACAGAGTATTGGGTCATTGCATTATGAAATATAGCCTGATACAAAATTTGCCGAGCGTTTTTTTTTTCGTTGTTAAAAATTTATATTTAATGGCCAATCTTGCCCGCAGGTCATAATCGAACATTAATCAATGGCAAATCGCCATAAGAGTGAGATAGGAATCGCCCATCCACCCACCCCTGGAAGAACCCCCACCCCGCCCCAAAAAAGGTGTGCACATGTTGATTCCGGCGTTAGCCGACTTGTAGCAAGGTCAGTATACTGTACAGACCGTTGATTTTGTTCAGTGGCAAGGGTAAGGTGAAATTTAGCCCCGGCGCAATGGTAAAAATGAAAGGCGCCAAATGTTGTTTTTCCTCTACCGCTGCTACTGTAATTACGACGTCATAAGGTGGTGTGGATATAGTTAACGTTGAGCCGTTGGGCGCAATGCGGATGCACCTGCACAAACTACGTACTGAAGCAGGCGTGAGCTATTCCAATTAGACGAATTTTCAGTGACCTTCGTAGATTCAGATGGTCGGTGTTTCACACTTTCTTTGTTTCAATTGAACATCGGTTTTTCTCTTACATGACCCCTTACAGTGTGTGTGTGTGTTTATGTATGTGTGTGCCGTGTGTGTGTGCCTTTTAGCCAAAAAATCCCTTGGGGCAAAGGTCTAATTTACAGATAAACCAACTACCATACTTTTTGAGGTTCCAAGTGTTGGCACTGGTCCATGGGAACACACCCCGCATTCCTTGCTGACGTTAGGTCCGGTACAAGTTCTTAGGGCCCTGCAGAAGTTCACGGTCAACGCCCAAGTGGGATACAGAGAGACGGGGCTCCCGGAAGTCCTTGGATCTATTACTAAATGGAAATATCAAAATGAAGGTAAAGTTGACATTGTCACAACTTGACACATGACAGTGACCGGTGGCATGTTACAACGCGATATTAGAAACAAGAATTCTACCAACGCTACCCAAAGTTAACAGACGTACACTAAAGGCCGGTCCACACTTCAGTATAGCGCTATAAAGCTATGAAATTTGAACTCTGTTCAACTCTGAGCTATGTCCGTGAATTTGGCACGGCAGAGCAAGGGATGACCATATATGGATCTGAAAGCTTTATCGCGCTTGAAAATTTGGAAGGATGAAACGGCCTTAACTCTGACTAACGTAAAGGCTCCAAGCCGACCACAGGCTGCATTCTCGAACACGAAGGCGATGAAATTTGAATTTTTGGTTTAAAATGTCTGCAATAGATTCAATATGGAAAGAACCCCTTCCCCTCCGCCTCCCTTAAGGCCGGTTCATACTTCATTATAGCGCTGTAAAGCTGTTTTTAAGGATCTTAGCTGGCTCTCGATATGCCGGTGTAAAATTGATTCATACTTCAGTTTTCTCGCATAGCTCAACTTTCGCAGTACTGCTATGCAATGCACAGTCTCCCAATACCTGCCTATGCAAAGGCCAAGTACAGTACATATGTGTATGCGGTTTGATGGGCTCTACGACAACGTACACTATTGATTACCGTGATATAATTTTAGGGAATACAAGAAAATACTGCCTTACTAACCTTTATGTCTTAATTTGTGGGAAGCAATAACTGTTTCCCTCCATTCCGACAACTCTCACTGTCACAATCAGGCCGCCGATAGTCGCACGGAACCCGAATACATGTAATGAGCCGGTATCTGAAAAGGTCCGCCATTGTTGTCGAGTAGGATCGTGAGCTCGTTTCAAAAGGTCGTTCACCTACCAAGCAGCCAATCAGAAGCCGTTTCCTTTGCGATATCTCGAGAGCTTGCGAGAAAAGTTGAACAATGTTCAACTCCAAGCGATGACCGTGAATCGAACTGGCGGCAAAGATATTTTGACCATATATGGTTATTGATCGCTTTATCGCGCGAGGAATTTGGAAGTATGAACCGGCCTTTAATCATACAAAGGCTTAGTGACAGTGAATGGAACGAAAACATTTGCCTTGTTGATCATATTACTAAAGCGTATAGAATTTATGTCATTTAAGTTACGGTAAGTCAGTTTCAGGGTAATTATAATAATGTTATGATATTCACCTCATTGCCTACGAGTTAGGCATATAGGCCAACTTCATAAACGTAAAAATGTTCCTGACAGACTTGTTGACAGCTTTGTTGCTTGAAATTTATTTTGAATTAATCAGAAGCGCATCCAGGATATTTCAATGGAGGGGAAAGGGGACACAACGTAATGGTCGGCCAGGATCTAGGGTACAAAAAACAAACGTACGGAACAATTTGTGACGATGACAACCTGTCTTTTACGTATCGATTTAGGTTAAATAGGTAATATTGGAAACGTCCGTTGGTCTTGCTTTTATTTCAGTGGATGCCAATAGGAAAGGTGCGCGTCTGTTGCCCCCCCCCCCCCACCGTATCTGCCACTGCATTGTGCCTATTACCTCTGCACATATTTCTCAATACAACTCGAGAAGGATACACTCGACCCGTCTCATTCAATCAGGCTTCAAGTGGGAGATAATTGTTTGGGCTCACCATTGCTTTGCAAACTACAGTCCACGGGTGACGCCAGGTGGTGGCAAGGGACCATGGAAGGCTGCCTCCCCCATCGGGAATTTTTTTTCCAATTTCGTTAGTATGTCGGTATGATAGAGTATGTTGTCCCAGACGGCCACCAGTTGTCGCGACGGTTTAACTGTTGTCGCTCTCAATATCTTCAACAGGAACCTTGAACTTTTCGGCGCGCTTCGCGCACTGTAGATTTATTTCAGTTTCATCCAAACTTCCGTTCCGTATAACTAAATCGAAGTTCAAAGCCTCTCCGCCATACCAACACCAAGTAATATATTAGGTAGAGTTCACATGTTTATGTAAAGGTCTGGAATTTGATCTTACATTGCATAACCTAACTAATGTTCTCATTTGTCTGCCCTGCGGTACGGGAAACGACTCGATAACGACAGTTTGGCAATGTCATGTGTAGAAGGGTGGATTCTATACCATGTATGTTATTCCCGAAAGGGCCCAACCCGGCCCGACAATTGATCAATTTTTGCTCTAAATGAGAAAGGTACTGATTCTTTTTTGTGCATACCTGCTCAAAAATTTTCGCGCGCTTTGCGCTCACTTTGCAACTTTACAATTCAATTTCCTGAAAGACTACCACATCAACCCACAACCCTGCACTTCAAGTATATACAGACTCTATGCAAAACATGTCCTGCAATGACATGGTAAGGTACAAAGGTTTCGACACTGGGACTGTCGGGGCATCGCGAGTCTCCCCCTCCCAGTCGGGAAGCCCGTCCTCCCTGAATCCTAGCGCCAACCAGTGGCGTAGCTAGGGTTTTTCTCACGGGGAGACCATGCAGTATGTTCTGTGATGACTGGTCGGGGTATCCTTTCTCCTCTGAAACATCAGGTGTCCTTACATTCAGTCTGGTGCTGCATATTCTACCTGTGAAGTAAAATTGTGTCACAAAATTTGCGTATTTTAGGCTATTAAATTAAAAATATCAGCATCAGTGAGGGTGAAAGGACCGACCCCCAAACACGCCACTGGCCCCAACCCTGCCACAGTCCATATTAATCCGCTAAGAATGTTTCTTAATATTGTTCGTTAACTTTGGATAGAAGTACAGTGTAGAGAGTTCTCCCAGTGGCGTAGCCATCATGGCTTGTTGGGGACAATCCCCTCAGATGGGACGGGCAAAAGTACAGTCGTAAAGAGTGAAAAAGAGTAGGCACTTCTGACTGTGTTATAGAACACTTTGCCATCACGAAAGAGAAGCCACCAATGATGCTGTTTGAAGGTCTATACGCGCTCGCGTATGTAATTAATTTTGTAAAATGCGATAATTATTCAAGTTGTAGCTATACCGTAGGCACTGTTTTGACCGGTAAAGACTAATTGGTTTTTATCTCGCAAGCTTTGAACTTGAAGGCGTGGAGCTAAAACTCAAGTTTTCGAAAAACATTTAAAATCACTAACGGAAAATTTGCCAAGGAGCAAGAATGTTCAGCAGGGGTGAAGTTTGTGGTCCATTGTCCCTTTCTTCACGCTGTAAGTTGCGACCATATTTAGCTTCTGCTAACGTATATCTCAATGCGCTATTCCTTGTGCTCCAGCTCGATCGGGTGGTCTATCACGTACAGATAGCCGTGTTTCATCCCGAGGGATACTACCATCATACTATGTTCCACAGTGTTGATTTCAATATCACTTTCAACAATTTAAATTTACAACTCCATATGCAGATTTGGAAAGTAGGGCTCTTCCCAAGTGTTTACAACGTGAAATTTTCTGATAGTAGTGATTAAAGTGAACTGTTCTATGTTAGTGTAAGGCCAGTTACAGAATCAATCTACCATTTCACATGCTGTCTTCAAATCAGGGAACCGTCCGTAACTAGGTAACAGCTCCCTGATCCAAATTATATCACTTGCATAGTTCACTGCATTAACACATTTTAATAACATTTACGCGTTTACAAGTAGCGCCCCCATATGGTCGCTCCAGCAACAGCCAGTGGATTACACTTCGCTGCGAGTACAATTTTTAGTTTACGATAGTAAGTTTCTGTTACCGTACTCTACTTTTGGAGCTCTATGACGTCATCAAACAATAAAATACAAAAGATGTCGCCGATGTTCTCTTCACACACTGTCAAGGAATGCTATTACGACAAAAGAAAACATAGCACCATTTGTGTGTACCCATTGACAGTGCCTATTGTGGAACTTTCAGTACCCTTTTGCAAGAAAGAATTGATCATTTAAAGAAAGGTAGGAAGAAATTGTGAAAATCACTCAAAATTTCGCTGAAAACATAGAACTTAGGAGCCTTAAAAAGGGCATTAATGTGTTATTCCGTTAACGTTAACGATCTACCATCGTGTAATAGGGCAATACGTAAACCTGCTAGAAATAAGTTTGCAGGAATTGTGTTACTCTCAGCACGCGTGAAGTTGTGTCACATGACTTGTACGTAGCTTTTGCTTGACGCGACGGGCGACCACCAGAGACAAAAATGTAGAGTCCAAATCTATTAAAATTGAAGCCATCACTGCAACATTCTGACAAATTTATGGTTGGAATGTTCAATTACTTCTAAAAGAGCAATATAATTATGAAAATATTAGCACCTGACCTTTATTTTGTATGTTATAGGATGTTTTGGTTTCGAATTTTGAGATCGTAGCGAGAATGATTATATACTGAAGGCACTGCAGATATTGTGTGCTACAATGCCGCAAGTTTTTCGCGGCCGATTTCTTTGCCATCCACTACGTAGCATAGTGTACGGCATATTGCTTTTTCAGTCACATCCCTGTTTAGGAGATCTTAATTTTAAAGGGGTCCGAGCAAACAGAGACCGCTCCGCGGGGAAACTATTCTTTGTTACCGAACTAAGTTTCATAATATCTGAATATGGTAACTTTACTCCTTTGTATTCTCATACTTTTTCTCATAACACAAATGCCTCCACAAATTACAGGCTGTTGTGTTAAGCAGGGAGATGGATTACCAGCTCCCTGCCTGACAGTGACTTTTCAAACTGCCATAGTGACTATCGTAAGCCTGGAAGCCAATGGCTTTTGATTATATCTGCCTTTGTTCCGTATACCAGTGGAAAATTACTTCAGCTTCTTTCGCCTATGCGAGTAAAATTAGTTAATCAGCTCGTTATATAGAAAAATAACGTTTCGCATAATCAAATCTACGTTGCTGCTGAAAGGTGAAGTTTTGGACAAATAGGTGTCATCCGCCGTTTTAATCATGATTAAGGTGTAAATAAGTATAAATTACAAATCTTGACGAATGATCTCATTGTCCAAGCACCATCTTCACAAAGTATTTGCGGGCTGAGATGTTTTTTATCTTCTGTAGTTACAGAATGTATAAATTTTGCAGTTACTGCACTCAATTTTAAAATGGCAGAGTTTTCATTAGTTCAATTACAAGTTTCGTATAGCCAGGCACTGAAGGAATGGGGAGATGGTTTCCAGGGGGTGATATATGTTGTCATGGGGGCAATTTGTAAAAATGTGTTAATACAATGGCAGCTTGAAATTTACAAGTGGGCGAAAATTTTTCTATTGGGGCCTCGCTTCCCACCGTGGCTATGGGCTTGGCAATAACTCGTAATGTGACTCTTTCACAACAGTACTCAGATTACCGCCACTTGTGTTTTTCTCTGTTATGCTAAGGCCACTGCACCTTTTCCATAGTGTGATAACTACAGAGTAACTGTACTATACAATCCTTTACCTCACAATGCAAGTATTTTCCATAGGCGTAGGAAACGGGGGGGGGGGCGGGGGCTAAGGTCCCTAGTCAGATTGTGGTTAAGCACTTCCGCCCCCTTCAATTCAAGAACGAAAACCCCTTATTTGTTCTCTCTGTAAAAATGTCAAAAACTTGCAGCAGTTTTCCTTAAAATTTGCCCAATGCAGTATGTTGCACCAAATCGCATCTAAGGGCCCTTAAATATCCAAATATTTTCCAAAGGAGAGGGGAGACCCCTCCCTTAGACCCCTCCCCCCAGGACGGCGGTTCGAAACGGTGTTCAACCCCCCCCCCCTCCAGTCGAGAACTTCTCCCTACGCCTATGGTATTTTCAACGTGCTTTATACTCATTTTTGTTTCAAAAGGAACCTGAAAAGCTGGCAGTGTCAGTAGTAAAGAAAGCACATCTCAAATTATTTACAATTCGACTATTTCAAATTCAGTCATTATATTTGAAGAATTTTAAATTTCAGTTGAATGATCTATGAAGAATGGAGTTGGACCTGTGCACGAAATTGATATTCCATTTTTAACCTCTGTTATACACGCTCTTGTATTTTTAGACTCGACATAATATAAGACACACTTAAATAGATTACAGGGACTGCTGGTTAAGTTGAGTAGCTGCGTTTCTCTAGTTTGATTTAAAAAGCCAGGTATAAAGGATATGACATTAAAATTCCCTTTTGACGAGGCTGAGCATTTTCAAACAATGCCGTAACACTTTCTAGCTGTCACTCTAAACCGGAAGTGCAAACGTTACCTATTTGTATGTATAGTGAATGACTAATATTCTCATGACTGACAATATAGTCATCCAATGATGTAACATGTCAAGTCCCTGGATTCGGCAAGATGGTTGGATACTTACACGTAACTGACCCATTTTGCTACTTATCATATTGTGTCACACCCGTATTAGGAAAACTTGAAACATCTACTATACAACCGCTATGGTATGATGACATGGACTGCAAATAGCACCCGAGTCACCGTGGTAAGATACAGGAAACAGGTAAGCGGTTTCCTAAAACAAAGAGATGGTCTGATGGTAAAATGGCCAGTTCAGTATAGACGTAGAGTATTATTGTGTCACTGGAACAATTTGTCTCTGTCTTACGGCACAGCCCCATATCCCTTCCATCATCTGATAACCCTTCCCACACTCCGCCCCCTCTATTTCTTCCAAAAAATAACTTTTATTGAGGTGAGGGGGTCTACTGCTACGAGTTGGACAAATACCACTTGCTTACGAGGTGGAGATGTTGTACCCACCCCCCACCCCCATTCAGGTAGACTAGTTGCTCTTTTTGGACGCAGTATATGAGATTTTCCGGGCAAACTTAGTTACATTATAATTTCAGGCAAGAGATCCCCTCCCCGTTCAAATTGAAGACGAACCTGTCGTGTTCAAACATGGAACTAGACTAATTTTCCATCATGATCTATGGTATGCACATGTAAAATTATTAACTATGTGTACTACCTATAGCCTTCGTCTATTTTCTAATATCCCTTGTCATGGTTTA